>CAXAJV010000008.1:10065198-10399692 GCA_963969225.1 Xylocopa violacea | reverse complement strand
CATCCGAGATGTTAGGCTGCCTTAGGTTAGGATATATAACGTTATAGACGTATATAATGTTCCCACCGAGACGTAGGTGTCAACACGAACGTGATTCTACAAAACATTCCCAGCGAGGGGCTAGATGTGTTAGGTTTAGGTTATATTACGTTATAGACGTATATAATGTTCCCACCTGGAAGTAGGGTCCGACCTGCCAGGAATGTTGTAAAATACTACATCCGAGGTGTGAGGTTGCCTTAGGTTAGGATATATAACGTTATAGACGTATCTAAATGTCCCCACGGAGAGGTACGGTCCGACACGAGATTCTGTAAAACATTACCAGCGAAGGACTAGATGGGTTAGGTTAGGTTATATTACGTTATAGACGTATATAATGTTCCCACCGAGTCGTACGGGGCTACACGAACGGGATTCTACAAAACATTCCCAGCGAGGGGATAGATAGGTTAGGTTAGGTTATATTACGTTATAGACGTATATAACATCCCGACCGAGAAGTAGGGGCCGACCCGCCAGGAATGTTGTAAAATACTACATCCGAGATGTTAGGTTGCCTTAGGTTAGGATATATTACGTTATAGACGTATATAATGTTCCCAACGTGACGTACGGGGCTACACGAACGTGATTCTACAAAACATTCCCAGCGAGGGGCTAGATGTGTTAGGTTAGGTTATATTACGTTATAGACGTATATAACGTCCCGACCGAGAAGTAGGGGCCGACCCGCCAGGAATGTTGTAAAATACTACATCCGAGATGTTACGCTGCCTTAGGTTAGGATATATAACTTTATAGCCGTATATAATGTTCCCACCGAGACGTGCGGGGCTACACGATCGGGATTCTACAAAACATTCCCAGCGAGGGGATAGATAGGTTAGGTTAGGTTATATTACTTTATAGACGTATATAACGTCCCGACCGAGAAGTAGGGGCCGACCCGCCAGGAATGTTGTAAAATACTACATCCGAGATGTTAGGCTGCCTTAGGTTAGGATATATAACGTTCTAGACGTATATAATGTTCCCACCTGGAAGTAGGGTCCGACCTGCCAGGAATGTTGTAAAATGCTACATCCGAGATGTTAGGCTGCCTTAGGTTAGGATATATAACTTTATAGCCGTATATAATGTTCCCACCGAGACGTGCGGGGCTACACGATCGGGATTCTACAAAACATTCCCAGCGAGGGGATAGATAGGTTAGGTTAGGTTATATTACGTTATAGACATATATAACGTGCAGACCGAGAAGTAGGGGCCGACCCGCCAGGAATGTTGTAAAATACTACATTCGAGATGTTAGGTTGCCTTAGGTTAGGATATATAACGTTATAGACGTATATAATGTTCCCACCGAGACGCACGTGGCTACACGAACGGGATTCTACAAAACATTCCCAGCGAGGGGATAGATAGGTTAGGTTAGGTTATATTACGTTATAGACATATATAACGTGCAGACCGAGAAGTAGGCGCCGACCCGCCAGGAATGTTGTAAAATACTACATCCGAGATGTTAGGTTGCCTTAGGTTAGGATATATAACGTTATAGACGTACATAATGTTCCCACCGAGACGTACGGGGCTACACGAACGGGATTCTACAACACATTCCCAGCGAGAGGATAGATAGGTTAGGTTAGGTTATATTACGTTATAGACGTATATAACGTCCCGACCGAGAAGTAGGGGCCGACCCGCCAGGAATGTTGTAAAATACTACATCCGAGATGTTAGGCTGCCTTAGGTTAGGATATATAACGTTCTAGACGTATATAATGTTCCCACCTGGAAGTAGGGTCCGACCTGCCAGGAATGTTGTAAAATACTACATCCGAGATGTTAGGCTGCCTTAGGTTAGGATATATAACGTTATAGACGTATCTAATGTCCCCACGGAGAGGTACGGTCCGACACGAGATTCTGTAAAACATTACCAGCGAAGGACTAGATGGGTTAGGTTAGGTTATATTACGTTATAGACCTATATAATGTTCCCACCGAGTCGTACGGGGCTACACGAACGGGATTCTACAAAACATTCCCAGCGAGGGGATAGATAGGTTAGGTTAGGTTATATTACGTTATAGACGTATATAACATCCCGACCGAGAAGTAGGGGCCGACCCGCCAGGAATGTTGTAAAATACTACATCCGAGATGTTAGGTTGCCTTAGGTTAGGATATATAACGTTCTAGACGTATATAATGTTTCCAACGTGACGTACGGGGCTACACGAACGTGATTCTACAAAACATTCCCAGCGAGGGGCTAGATGTGTTAGGTTAGGTTATATTACGTTATAGACATATATAACGTGCAGACCGAGAAGTAGGGGCCGACCCGCCAGCAATGTTGTAAAATACTACATTCGAGATGTTAGGTTACATTAGGTTAGGATATATAACGTTATAGACGTATATAATGTTCCCACCGAGACGTACGGGGCAACACGAACGGGATTCTACAAAACATTCCCAGCGAGGGTATAGATAGGTTAGGTTAGGTTATATTACGTAATAGAGGTATATAACGTCCCGACCGAGAAGTAGGGGCCGACCCGCCAGGTATGTTGTAAGATACTACATCCGAGATGTTAGGCTGCCTTAGGTTAGGATATATAACGTTATAGACGTATATAATGTTCCCACCGAGACGTAGGTGTCAACACGAACGTGATTCTACAAAACATTCCCAGCGAGGGGCTAGATGTGTTAGGTTAGGTTATATTACGTTATAGACGTATATAATGTTCCCACCTGGAAGTAGGGTCCGACCTGCCAGGAATGTTGTAAAATACTACATCCGAGGTGTGAGGTTGCCTTAGGTTAGGATATATAACGTTCTAGACGTATATAATGTTCCCACCTGGAAGTAGGGTCCGACCTGCCAGGAATGTTGTAAAATACTACATCCGAGATGTTAGGTTGCCTTAGGTTAGGATATATAACGTTATAGACGTATATAATGTTCCCAACGTGACGTACGGGGCTACACGAACGTGATTCTACAAAACATTCCCAGCGAGGGGCTAGATGTGTTAGGTTAGGTTATATTACGTTATAGACGTATATAATGTTCCCACCTGGAAGTAGGGTCCGACCTGCCAGCAATGATGTAAAATACTACATCCGAGGTGTGAGGTTGCCTTAGGTTAGGATATATAACGTTATAGACGTATCTAATGTCCCCACGGAGAGGTACGGTCCGACACGAGATTCTGTAAAACATTACCAGCGAAGGACTAGATGGGTTAGGTTAGGTTATATTACGTTATAGACGTATATAATGTTCCCACCGAGAAGTAGTGGCTGACCCGCCAGGAATGTTGTAAAATACTACATCCGAGATGTTAGGTTGCCTTAGGTTAGGATATATAACGTTATAGACGTATATAATGTTCCCAACGTGACGTACGGGGCTACACGAACGGGATTCTACAAAGCATTCCCAGCGAGGGGATAGATAGGTTAGGTTAGGTTATATTACGTTATAGACATATATAACGTGCAGACCGAGAAGTAGGGGCCGACCCGCCAGGAATGTTGTAAAATACTACATCCGAGATATTAGGTTGCCTTAGGTTAGGATATATAACGTTATAGACGTACATAATGTTCCCACCGAGACGTACGGGGCTACACGAACGGGATTCTACAAAACATTCCCAGCGAGGGGATAGATAGGTTAGGTTAGGTTATATTACTTTATAGACGTATATAACGACCCGACCGAGAAGTAGGGGCCGACCCGCCAGGAATGTTGTAAAATACTACATCCGAGATGTTAGGCTGCCTTAGGTTAGGATATATAACGTTCTAGACGTATATAATGTTCCCACCTGGAAGTAGGGTCCGACCTGCCAGGAATGTTGTAAAATACTACATCCGAGATGTTAGGCTGCCTTAGGTTAGGATATATAACGTTCTAGACGTATATAATGTTCCCACATGGAAGTAGGGTCCGACCTGCCAGGAATGTTGTAAAATACTACATCCGAGATGTTAGGCTGCCTTAGGTTAGGATATATAACTTTATAGCCGTATATAATGTTCCCACCGAGACGTGCGGGGCTACACAATCGGGATTCTACAAAACATTCCCAGCGAGGGGATAGATAGGTTAGGTTAGGTTATATTACGTTATAGACATATATAACGTGCAGACCGAGAAGTAGGGGCCGACCTGCCAGGAATGTTGTAAAATACTACATCCGAGATGTTCGGCTGCCTTAGGTTAGGATATATAACTTTATAGCCGTATATAATGTTCCCACCGAGACGTGCGGGGCTACACGATCGGTATTCTACAAAACATTCCCAGCGAGGGGATAGATAGGTTAGGTTAGGTTATATTACGTTATAGACATATATAACGTGCAGACCGAGAAGTAGGGGCCGACCCGCCAGGAATGTTGTAAAATACTACATTCGAGATGTTAGGTTGCCTTAGGTTAGGATATATAACGTTATAGACGTATATAATGTTCCCACCGAGACGCACGGGGCTACACGAACGGGATTCTACAAAACATTCCCAGCGAGGGGATAGATACGTTAGGTTAGGTTATATTACGTTATAGACATATATAACGTCCAGACCGAGAGGTAGGGGCCGACCCGCCAGGAATGTTGTAAAATACTACATCCGAAATGTTAGGCTGCCTTAGGTTAGGATATATAACTTTATAGCCGTATATAATGTTCCCACCGAGACGTACGGGGCTACACGAACGGGATTCTACAAAACATTCCCAGCGAGGGGATAGATAGGTTAGGTTAGGTTATATAACGTTATAGACGTATATAACGTCCCGACCGAGAAGTAGGGGCCGACCAGCCAGGAATGTTGTAAAATACTACATCCGAGATGTTAGGCTGCCTTAGGTTAGGATATATAACGTTATAGACGTATATAATGTTCCCACCGGGACGTAGGTGTCAACACGAACGTGATTCTACAAAACATTCCCAGCGAGGGGCTAGATGTGTTAGGTTAGGTTATATTACGTTATAGACGTATATAATGTTCCCACCTGGAAGTAGGGTCCGACCTGCCAGGAATGTTGTAAAATACTACATCCGAGGTGTGAGGTTGCCTTAGGTTATGATATATAACGTTATAGACGTATCTAATGTCCCCACGGAGAGGTACGGTCCGACACGAGATTCTGTAAAACATTACCAGCGAAGGACTAGATGGGTTAGGTTAGGTTATATTACGTTATAGACGTATATAATGTTCCCACCGAGTCGTACGGGGCTACACGAACGGGATTCTACAAAACATTCCCAGCGAGGGGATAGATAGGTTAGGTTAGGTTATATTACGTTATAGACGTATATAACGTCCCGACCGAGAAGTAGGGGCCAGCCCGCCAGGAATGTTGTAAAATACTACATCCGTGGTGTGAGGTTGCCTTAGGTTAGGATATATAACGTTATAGACGTACATAATGTTCCCACCGAGACGTACGGGGCTACACGAACGGGATTCTACAAAACATTCCCAGCGAGGGGATAGATAGGTTAGGTTAGGTTATATTACGTTATAGACGTATATAACGTCCCGACCGAGAAGTAGGGGCCGACCCGCCAGGAATGTTGTAAAATACTACATCCGTGGCGTGAGGTTGCCTTAGGTTAGGATATATAACGTTATAGACGTATATAATGTTCCCACCGAGACGCACGGGGCTACACGAACGGGATTCTACAAAACATACCCAGCGAGGGGATAGATAGGTTAGGTTAGGTTATGTTACGTTATAGACATATATAACGTCCAGACCGAGAGGTAGGGGCCGACCCGCCAGGAATGTTGTAAAATACTTCATCCGAGATGTTAGGTTGCCTAAGGTTAGGATATATAACGTTATAGACGTATATAATGTTCCCACCGAGACGTACGGGGCTACACGAACAGGATTCTACAAAACATTCCCAGCGAGGGGATAGATAGGTTAGGTTAGGTTATATTACGTTATAGACGTATATAACATCCCGACCGAGAAGTAGGGGCCGACCCGCCAGGAATGTTGTAAAATACTACATCCGAGATGTTAGGTTGCCTTAGGTTAGGATATATAACGTTATAGACGTATATAATGTTCCCAACGTGACGTACGGGGCTACACGAACGTGATTCTACAAAACATTCCCAGCGAGGGGCTAGATGTGTTAGGTTAGGTTATATTACGTTATAGACGTATATAATGTTCCCACCTGGAAGTAGGGTCCGACCTGCCAGCAATGATGTAAAATACTACATCCGAGGTGTGAGGTTGCCTTAGGTTAGGATATATAACGTTATAGACGTATCTAATGTCCCCACGGAGAGGTACGGTCCGACACGAGATTCTGTAAAACATTACCAGCGAAGGACTAGATGGGTTAGGTTAGGTTATATTACGTTATAGACGTATATAATGTTCCCACCGAGAAGTAGTGGCTGACCCGCCAGTAATGTTGTAAAATACTACATCCGAGATGTTAGGTTGCCTTAGGTTAGGATATATAACGTTATAGACGTACATAATGTTCCCACCGAGACGTACGGGGCTACACGAACGGGATTCTACAAAACATTCCCAGCGAGGGGATAGATAGGTTAGGTTAGGTTATATTACGTTATAGACATATATAACGTCCAGACCGAGAGGTAGGGGCCGACCCGCCAGGAATGTTGTAAAATACTTCATCCGAGATGTTAGGTTGCCTAAGGTTAGGATATATAACGTTATAGACGTATATAATGTTCCCAACGTGACGTACGGGGCTACACGAACGGGATTCTACAAAACATTCCCAGCGAGGGGATAGATAGGTTAGGTTAGGTTATATTACGATATAGACATATATAACGTGCAGACCGAGAAGTAGGCCCCGACCCGCCAGGAATGTTGTAAAATACTACATCCGAGATGTTAGGTTGCCTTATGTTAGGATATATAACGTTATAGACGTACATAATGTTCCCACCGAGACGTACGGGGCTACACGAACGGGATTCTACAAAACATTCCCAGCGAGGGGATAGATAGGTTAGGTTAGGTTATATTACGTTATAGACGTATATAACGTCCCGACCGAGGAGTAGGGGCCGACCCGCCAGGAATGTTGTAAAATACTACATCCGAAATGTTAGGCTGCCTTAGGTTAGGATATATAACGTTCTAGACGTATATAATGTTCCCACCTGGAAGTAGGGTCCGACCTGCCAGGAATGTTGTAAAATACTACATCCGAGATGTTAGGCTGCCTTAGGTTAGGATATATAACTTTATAGCCGTATATAATGTTCCCACCGAGACGTACGGGGCTACACTAACGGGATTCTACAAAACATTCCCAGCGAGGGGATAGATAGGTTAGGTTAGGTTATATTACTTTATAGACGTATATAACGTCCCGACCGAGAAGTCGGGGCCGACCCGCCAGGAATGTTGTAAAATACTACATCCGAGATGTTAGGCTGCCTTAGGTTAGGATATACAACGTTCTAGACGTATATAATGTTCCCACCTGGAAGTAGGGTCCGACCTGCCAGGAATGTTGTAAAATACTACATCCGAGATGTTAGGCTGCCTTAGCTTAGGATATATAACTTTATAGCCGTATATAATGTTCCCACCGAGACGCACGGGGCTACACGAACAGGATTCTACAAAACATTCCCAGCGAGGGGATAGATACGTTAGGTTAGGTTATGTTACGTTATAGACATATATAACGTCCAGACCGAGAGGTAGGGGCCGACCCGCCAGGAATGTTGTAAAATACTATATCCGAGATGTTAGGCTGCCTTAGGTTAGGATATATAACTTTATAGCCGTATATAATGTTCCCACCTAGACGTACGGGGCTACACGAACGGGATTCTACAAAACATTCCCAGCGAGGGGATAGATAGGTTAGGTTAGGTTATATTACGTTATAGACATATATAACGTGCAGACCGAGAAGTAGGGGCCGACCCGCCAGGAATGTTGTAAAATACTACATTCGAGATGTTAGGTTGCCTTAGGTTAGGATATATAACGTTATAGACGTATATAATGTTCCCACCGAGTCGTACGGGTCTACACGAACGGGATTCTACAAAACATTCCCAGCGAGGGGATAGATAGGTTAGGTTAGGTTATATTACGTTATAGACGTATATAACGTCCTGTCCCAGATGTAGGGGCCGACCCGCCAGGAATGTTGTAAAATACTACATCCGTGGCGTGAGGTTGCCTTAGGTTAGGATATATAACGTTATAGACGTATATAATGTTCCCACCGAGACGCACGGGGCTACACGAACGGGATTCTACAAAACATACCCAGCGAGGGGATAGATAGGTCAGGTTAGGTTATGTTACGTTATAGACATATATAACGTCCAGACCGAGAGGTAGGGGCCGACCCGCCAGGAATGTTGTAAAATACTTCATCCGAGATGTTAGGTTGCCTAAGGTTAGGATATATAACGTTATAGACGTATCTGATGTCCCCACGGAGAGGTACGGTCCGACACGAGATTCTGTAAAACATTACCAGCGAAGGACTAGATGGGTTAGGTTAGGTTATATTACGTTATAGACGTATATAATGTTCCCACCGAGAAGTAGTGGCTGACCCGCCAGGAATGTTGTAAAATACTACATCCGAGATGTTAGGTTGCCTTAGGTTAGGATATATAACGTTATAGACGTACATAATGTTCCCACCGAGACGTACGGGGCTACACGAACGGGATTCTACAAAACATTCCCAGCGAGGGGATAGATAGGTTAGGTTAGGTTATATTACGTTATAGACATATATAACGTCCAGACCGAGAGGTAGGGGCCGACCCGCCAGGAATGTTGTAAAATACTTCATCCGAGATGTTAGGTTGCCTAAGGTTAGGATATATAACGTTATAGACGTATATAATGTTCCCAACGTGACGTACGGGGCTACACGAACGGGATTCTACAAAACATTCCCAGCGAGGGGATAGATAGGTTAGGTTAGGTTATATTACGATATAGACATATATAACGTGCAGACCGAGAAGTAGGCCCCGACCCGCCAGGAATGTTGTAAAATACTACATCCGAGATGTTAGGTTGCCTTATGTTAGGATATATAACGTTATAGACGTACATAATGTTCCCACCGAGACGTACGGGGCTACACGAACGGGATTCTACAAAACATTCCCAGCGAGGGGATAGATAGGTTAGGTTAGGTTATATTACGTTATAGACGTATATAACGTCCCGACCGGGGAGTAGGGGCCGACCCGCCAGGAATGTTGTAAAATACTACATCCGAAATGTTAGGCTGCCTTAGGTTAGGATATATAACGTTCTAGACGTATATAATGTTCCCACCTGGAAGTAGGGTCCGACCTGCCAGGAATGTTGTAAAATACTACATCCGAGATGTTAGGCTGCCTTAGGTTAGGATATATAACTTTATAGCCGTATATAATGTTCCCACCGAGACGTACGGGGCTACACTAACGGGATTCTACAAAACATTCCCAGCGAGGGGATAGATAGGTTAGGTTAGGTTATATTACTTTATAGACGTATATAACGTCCCGACCGAGAAGTCGGGGCCGACCCGCCAGGAATGTTGTAAAATACTACATCCGAGATGTTAGGCTGCCTTAGGTTAGGATATACAACGTTCTAGACGTATATAATGTTCCCACCTGGAAGTAGGGTCCGACCTGCCAGGAATGTTGTAAAATACTACATCCGAGATGTTAGGCTGCCTTAGCTTAGGATATATAACTTTATAGCCGTATATAATGTTCCCACCGAGACGCACGGGGCTACACGAACGGGATTCTACAAAACATTCCCAGCGAGGGGATAGATACGTTAGGTTAGGTTATATTACGTTATAGACATATATAACGTCCAGACCGAGAGGTAGGGGCCGACCCGCCAGGAATGTTGTAAAATACTATATCCGAGATGTTAGGCTGCCTTAGGTTAGGATATATAACTTTATAGCCGTATATAATGTTCCCACCGAGACGTACGGGGCTACACGAACGGGATTCTACAAAACATTCCCAGCGAGGGGATAGATAGGTTAGGTTAGGTTATATTACGTTATAGACATATATAACGTGCAGACCGAGAAGTAGGGGCCGACCCGCCAGGAATGTTGTAAAATACTACATTCGAGATGTTAGGTTGCCTTAGGTTAGGATATATAACGTTATAGACGTATATAATGTTCCCACCGAGTCGTACGGGTCTACACGAACGGGATTCTACAAAACATTCCCAGCGAGGGGATAGATAGGTTAGGTTAGGTTATATTACGTTATAGACGTATATAACGTCCTGTCCCAGATGTAGGGGCCGACCCGCCAGGAATGTTGTAAAATACTACATCCGTGGCGTGAGGTTGCCTTAGGTTAGGATATATAACGTTATAGACGTATATAATGTTCCCACCGAGACGCACGGGGCTACACGAACGGGATTCTACAAAACATACCCAGCGAGGGGATAGATAGGTCAGGTTAGGTTATGTTACGTTATAGACATATATAACGTCCAGACCGAGAGGTAGGGGCCGACCCGCCAGGAATGTTGTAAAATACTTCATCCGAGATGTTAGGTTGCCTAAGGTTAGGATATATAACGTTATAGACGTATATAATGTTCCCACCGAGACGTACGGGGCTACACGAACGGGATTCTACAAAACATTCCCAGCGAGGGGATAGATAGGTTAGGTTAGGTTATATTACGTTATAGACGTATATAACATCCCGACCGAGAAGTAGGGGCCGACCCGCCAGGAATGTTGTAAAATACTACATCCGAGATGTTAGGTTGCCTTAGGTTAGGATATATAACGTTATAGACGTATATAATGTTCCCAACGTGACGTACGGGGCTACACGAACGTGATTCTACAAAACATTCCCAGCGAGGGGCTAGATGTGTTAGGTTAGGTTATATTACGTTATTGACGTATATAATGTTCCCACCTGGAAGTAGGGTCCGACCTGCCAGCAATGATGTAAAATACTACATCCGAGGTGTGAGGTTGCCTTAGGTTAGGATATATAACGTTATAGACGTATCTGATGTCCCCACGGAGAGGTACGGTCCGACACGAGATTCTGTAAAACATTACCAGCGAAGGACTAGATGGGTTAGGTTAGGTTATATTACGTTATAGACGTATATAATGTTCCCACCGAGAAGTAGTGGCTGACCCGCCAGGAATGTTGTAAAATACTACATCCGAGATGTTAGGTTGCCTTAGGTTAGGATATATAACGTTATAGACGTACATAATGTTCCCACCGAGACGTACGGGGCTACACGAACGGGATTCTACAAAACATTCCCAGCGAGGGGATAGATAGGTTAGGTTAGGTTATATTACTTTATAGACGTATATAACGTCCCGACCGAGAAGTAGGGGCCGACCCGCCAGGAATGTTGTAAAATACTACATCCGAGATGTTAGGCTGCCTTAGGTTAGGATATATAACGTTCTAGACGTATATAATGTTCCCACCTGGAAGTAGGGTCCGACCTGCCAGGAATGTTGTAAAATACTACATCCGAGATGTTAGGCTGCCTTAGGTTAGGATATATAACTTTATAGCCGTATATAATGTTCCCACCGAAACGTGCGGGGCTACACGATCGGGATTCTACAAAACATTCCCAGCGAGGGGATAGATAGGTTAGGTTAGGTTAGATTACGTTATAGACATATATAACGTGCAGACCGAGAAGTAGGGGCCGACCCGCCAGGAATGTTGTAAAATACTACATTCGAGATGTTAGGTTGCCTTAGGTTAGGATATATAACGTTATAGACGTATATAATGTTCCCACCGAGACGCACGGGGCTACACGAACGGGATTCTACAAAACATTCCCAGCGAGGGGATAGATAGGTTAGGTTAGGTTATATTACGTTATAGACATATATAACGTCCAGACCGAGAGGTAGGGGCCGACCCGCCAGGAATGTTGTAAAATACTTCATCCGAGATGTTAGGTTGCCTAAGGTTAGGATATATAACGTTATAGACGTATATAATGTTCCCAACGTGACGTACGGGGCTACACGAACGGGATTCTACAAAACATTCCCAGCGAGGGGATAGATAGGTTAGGTTAGGTTATATTACGTTATAGACATATATAACGTGCAGACCGAGAAGTAGGCCCCGACCCGCCAGGAATGTTGTAAAATACTACATCCGAGATGTTAGGTTGCCTTATGTTAGGATATATAACGTTATAGACGTACATAATGTTCCCACCGAGACGTACGGGGCTACACGAACGGGATTCTACAAAACATTCCCAGCGAGGGGATAGATAGGTTAGGTTAGGTTATATTACGTTATAGACGTATATAACGTCCCGACCGAGGAGTAGGGGCCGACCCGCCAGGAATGTTGTAAAATACTACATCCGAGATGTTAGGCTGCCTTAGGTTAGGATATATAACGTTCTAGACGTATATAATGTTCCCACCTGGAAGTAGGGTCCGACCTGCCAGGAATGTTGTAAAATACTACATCCGAGATGTTAGGCTGCCTTAGGTTAGGATATATAACGTTATAAACATATATAATGTTCCCACCGAGACGCACGGGGCTACACGAACGGGATTCTACAAAACATACCCAGCGAGGGGATAGATAGGTCAGGTTAGGTTATGTTACGTTATAGACATATATAACGTCCAGACCGAGAGGTAGGGGCCGACCCGCCAGGAATGTTGTAAAATACTTCATCCGAGATGTTAGGTTGCCTAAGGTTAGGATATTTAACGTTATAGACGTATATAATGTTCCCACCGAGACGTACGGGGCTACACGAACGGGATTCTACAAAACATTCCCAGCGAGGGGATAGATAGGTTAGGTTAGGTTATATTACGTTATAGACGTATATAACATCCCGACCGAGAAGTAGGGGCCGACCCGCCAGGAATGTTGTAAAATACTACATCCGAGATGTTAGGTTGCCTTAGGTTAGGATATATAACGTTATAGACGTATATAATGTTCCCAACGTGACGTACGGGGCTACACGAACGTGATTCTACAAAACATTCCCAGCGAGGGGCTAGATGTGTTAGGTTAGGTTATATTACGTTATTGACGTATATAATGTTCCCACCTGGAAGTAGGGTCCGACCTGCCAGCAATGATGTAAAATACTACATCCGAGGTGTGAGGTTGCCTTAGGTTAGGATATATAACGTTATAGACGTATCTAATGTCCCCACGGAGAGGTACGGTCCGACACGAGATTCTGTAAAACATTACCAGCGAAGGACTAGATGGGTTAGGTTAGGTTATATTGCGTTATAGACGTATATAATGTTCCCACCGAGAAGTAGTGGCTGACCCGCCAGGAATGTTGTAAAATACTACATCCGAGATGTTAGGTTGCCTTAGGTTAGGATATATAACGTTATAGACGTACATAATGTTCCCACCGAGACGTACGGGGCTACACGAACGGGATTCTACAAAACATTCCCAGCGAGGGGATAGATAGGTTAGGTTAGGTTATATTACTTTATAGACGTATATAATGTTCCCACCGAGAAGTAGTGGCTGACCCGCCAGGAATGTTGTAAAATACTACATCCGAGATGTTAGGTTGCCTTAGGTTAGGATATATAACGTTATAGACGTACATAATGTTCCCACCGAGACGTACGGGGCTACACGAACGGGATTCTACAAAACATTCCCAGCGAGGGGATAGATAGGTTAGGTTAGGTTATATTACTTTATAGACGTATATAACGTCCCGACCGAGAAGTAGGGGCCGACCCGCCAGGAATGTTGTAAAATACTACATCCGAGATGTTAGGCTGCCTTAGGTTAGGATATATAACGTTCTAGACGTATATAATGTTCCCACCTGGAAGTAGGGTCCGACCTGCCAGGAATGTTGTAAAATACTACATCCGAGATGTTAGGCTGCCTTAGGTTAGGATATATAACTTTATAGCCGTATATAATGTTCCCACCGAAACGTGCGGTGCTACACGATCGGGATTCTACAAAACATTCCCAGCGAGGGGATAGATAGGTTAGGTTAGGTTATATTACGTTATAGACGTATATAACGTCCCGACCGAGGAGTAGGGGCCGACCCGCCAGGAATGTTGTAAAATACTACATCCGAGATGTTAGGCTGCCTTAGGTTAGGATATATAACGTTCTAGACGTATATAATGTTCCCACCTGGAAGTAGGGTCCGACCTGCCAGGAATGTTGTAAAATACTACATCCGAGATGTTAGGCTGCCTTAGGTTAGGATATATAACTTTATAGCCGTATATAATGTTCCCACCGAAACGTGCGGGGCTACACGATCGGGATTCTACAAAACATTCCCAGCGAGGGGATAGATAGGTTAGGTTAGGTTATATTACGTTATAGACATATATAACGTGCAGACCGAGAAGTAGGGGCCGACCCGCCAGGAATGTTGTAAAATACTACATTCGAGATGTTAGGTTGCCTTAGGTTAGGATATATAACGTTATAGACGTATATAATGTTCCCACCGAGACGCACGGGGCTACACGAACGGGATTCTACAAAACATTCCCAGCGAGGGGATAGATAGGTTAGGTTAGGTTATATTACGTTATAGACATATATAACGTCCAGACCGAGAGGTAGGGGCCGACCCGCCAGGAATGTTGTAAAATACTTCATCCGAGATGTTAGGCTGCCTTAGCTTAGGATATATAACTTTATAGCCGTATATAATGTTCCCACCGAGACGCACGGGGCTACACGAACGGGATTCTACAAAACATTCCCAGCGAGGGGATAGATACGTTAGGTTAGGTTATATTACGTTATAGACATATATAACGTCCAGACCGAGAGGTAGGGGCCGACCCGCCAGGAATGTTGTAAAATACTATATCCGAGATGTTAGGCTGCCTTAGGTTAGGATATATAACTTTATAGCCGTATATAATGTTCCCACCGAGACGTACGGGGCTACACGAACGGGATTCTACAAAACATTCCCAGCGAGGGGATAGATAGGTTAGGTTAGGTTATATTACGTTATAGACATATATAACGTGCAGACCGAGAAGTAGGGGCCGACCCGCCAGGAATGTTGTAAAATACTACATTCGAGATGTTAGGTTGCCTTAGGTTAGGATATATAACGTTATAGACGTATATAATGTTCCCACCGAGTCGTACGGGTCTACACGAACGGGATTCTACAAAACATTCCCAGCGAGGGGATAGATAGGTTAGGTTAGGTTATATTACGTTATAGACGTATATAACGTCCTGTCCCAGATGTAGGGGCCGACCCGCCAGGAATGTTGTAAAATACTACATCCGTGGCGTGAGGTTGCCTTAGGTTAGGATATATAACGTTATAGACGTATATAATGTTCCCACCGAGACGTACGGGGCTACACGAACGGGATTCTACAAAACATTCCCAGCGAGGGGATAGATAGGTTAGGTTAGGTTATATTACGTTATAGACGTATATAACATCCCGACCGAGAAGTAGGGGCCGACCCGCCAGGAATGTTGTAAAATACTACATCCGAGATGTTAGGTTGCCTTAGGTTAGGATATATAACGTTATAGACGTATATAATGTTCCCAACGTGACGTACGGGGCTACACGAACGTGATTCTACAAAACATTCCCAGCGAGGGGCTAGATGTGTTAGGTTAGGTTATATTACGTTATTGACGTATATAATGTTCCCACCTGGAAGTAGGGTCCGACCTGCCAGCAATGATGTAAAATACTACATCCGAGGTGTGAGGTTGCCTTAGGTTAGGATATATAACGTTATAGACGTATCTGATGTCCCCACGGAGAGGTACGGTCCGACACGAGATTCTGTAAAACATTACCAGCGAAGGACTAGATGGGTTAGGTTAGGTTATATTACGTTATAGACGTATATAATGTTCCCACCGAGAAGTAGTGGCTGACCCGCCAGGAATGTTGTAAAATACTACATCCGAGATGTTAGGTTGCCTTAGGTTAGGATATATAACGTTATAGACGTACATAATGTTCCCACCGAGACGTACGGGGCTACACGAACGGGATTCTACAAAACATTCCCAGCGAGGGGATAGATAGGTTAGGTTAGGTTATATTACTTTATAGACGTATATAACGTCCCGACCGAGAAGTAGGGGCCGACCCGCCAGGAATGTTGTAAAATACTACATCCGAGATGTTAGGCTGCCTTAGGTTAGGATATATAACGTTCTAGACGTATATAATGTTCCCACCTGGAAGTAGGGTCCGACCTGCCAGGAATGTTGTAAAATACTACATCCGAGATGTTAGGCTGCCTTAGGTTAGGATATATAACTTTATAGCCGTATATAATGTTCCCACCGAAACGTGCGGGGCTACACGATCGGGATTCTACAAAACATTCCCAGCGAGGGGATAGATAGGTTAGGTTAGGTTATATTACGTTATAGACATATATAACGTGCAGACCGAGAAGTAGGGGCCGACCCGCCAGGAATGTTGTAAAATATTACATTCGAGATGTTAGGTTGCCTTAGGTTAGGATATATAACGTTATAGACGTATATAATGTTCCCACCGAGACGCACGGGGCTACACGAACGGGATTCTACAAAACATTCCCAGCGAGGGGATAGATAGGTTAGGTTAGGTTATATTACGTTATAGACATATATAACGTCCAGACCGAGAGGTAGGGGCCGACCCGCCAGGAATGTTGTAAAATACTTCATCCGAGATGTTAGGTTGCCTAAGGTTAGGATATATAACGTTATAGACGTATATAATGTTCCCAACGTGACGTACGGGGCTACACGAACGGGATTCTACAAAACATTCCCAGCGAGGGGATAGATAGGTTAGGTTAGGTTATATTACGTTATAGACATATATAACGTGCAGACCGAGAAGTAGGCCCCGACCCGCCAGGAATGTTGTAAAATACTACATCCGAGATGTTAGGTTGCCTTATGTTAGGATATATAACGTTATAGACGTACATAATGTTCCCACCGAGACGTACGGGGCTACACGAACGGGATTCTACAAAACATTCCCAGCGAGGGGATAGATAGGTTAGGTTAGGTTATATTACGTTATAGACGTATATAACGTCCCGACCGAGGAGTAGGGGCCGACCCGCCAGGAATGTTGTAAAATACTACATCCGAGATGTTAGGCTGCCTTAGGTTAGGATATATAACGTTCTAGACGTATATAATGTTCCCACCTGGAAGTAGGGTCCGACCTGCCAGGAATGTTGTAAAATACTACATCCGAGATGTTAGGCTGCCTTAGGTTAGGATATATAACGTTATAAACGTATATAATGTTCCCACCGAGACGCACGGGGCTACACGAACGGGATTCTACAAAACATACCCAGCGAGGGGATAGATAGGTCAGGTTAGGTTATGTTACGTTATAGACATATATAACGTCCAGACCGAGATGTAGGGGCCGACCCGCCAGGAATGTTGTAAAATACTTCATCCGAGATGTTAGGTTGCCTTAGGTTAGGATATATAACGTTATAGACGTATCTAATGTCCCCACGGAGAGGTACGGTCCGACACGAGATTCTGTAAAACATTACCAGCGAAGGACTAGATGGGTTAGGTTAGGTTATATTGCGTTATAGACGTATATAATGTTCCCACCGAGAAGTAGTGGCTGACCCGCCAGGAATGTTGTAAAATACTACATCCGAGATGTTAGGTTGCCTTAGGTTAGGATATATAACGTTATAGACGTACATAATGTTCCCACCGAGACGTACGGGGCTACACGAACGGGATTCTACAAAACATTCCCAGCGAGGGGATAGATAGGTTAGGTTAGGTTATATTACTTTATAGACGTATATAATGTTCCCACCGAGAAGTAGTGGCTGACCCGCCAGGAATGTTGTAAAATACTACATCCGAGATGTTAGGTTGCCTTAGGTTAGGATATATAACGTTATAGACGTACATAATGTTCCCACCGAGACGTACGGGGCTACACGAACGGGATTCTACAAAACATTCCCAGCGAGGGGATAGATAGGTTAGGTTAGGTTATATTACTTTATAGACGTATATAACGTCCCGACCGAGAAGTAGGGGCCGACCCGCCAGGAATGTTGTAAAATACTACATCCGAGATGTTAGGCTGCCTTAGGTTAGGATATATAACGTTCTAGACGTATATAATGTTCCCACCTGGAAGTAGTGTCCGACCTGCCAGGAATGTTGTAAAATACTACATCCGAGATGTTAGGCTGCCTTAGGTTAGGATATATAACTTTATAGCCGTATATAATGTTCCCACCGAAACGTGCGGGGCTACACGATCGGGATTCTACAAAACATTCCCAGCGAGGGGATAGATAGGTTAGGTTAGGTTATATTACGTTATAGACGTATATAACGTCCCGACCGAGGAGTAGGGGCCGACCCGCCAGGAATGTTGTAAAATACTACATCCGAGATGTTAGGCTGCCTTAGGTTAGGATATATAACGTTCTAGACGTATATAATGTTCCCACCTGGAAGTAGGGTCCGACCTGCCAGGAATGTTGTAAAATACTACATCCGAGATGTTAGGCTGCCTTAGGTTAGGATATATAACTTTATAGCCGTATATAATGTTCCCACCGAAACGTGCGGGGCTACACGATCGGGATTCTACAAAACATTCCCAGCGAGGGGATAGATAGGTTAGGTTAGGTTATATTACGTTATAGACATATATAACGTGCAGACCGAGAAGTAGGGGCCGACCCGCCAGGAATGTTGTAAAATACTACATTCGAGATGTTAGGTTGCCTTAGGTTAGGATATATAACGTTATAGACGTATATAATGTTCCCACCGAGACGGACGGGGCTACACGAACGGGATTCTACAAAACATTCCCAGCGAGGGGATAGATAGGTTAGGTTAGGTTATATTACGTTATAGACATATATAACGTCCAGACCGAGAGGTAGGGGCCGACCCGCCAGGAATGTTGTAAAATACTTCATCCGAGATGTTAGGTTGCCTAAGGTTAGGATATATAACGTTATAGACGTATATAATGTTCCCAACGTGACGTACGGGGCTACACGAACGGGATTCTACAAAACATTCCCAGCGAGGGGATAGATAGGTTAGGTTAGGTTATATTACGTTATAGACATATATAACGTGCAGACCGAGAAGTAGGCCCCGACCCGCCAGGAATGTTGTAAAATACTACATCCGAGATGTTAGGTTGCCTTATGTTAGGATATATAACGTTATAGACGTACATAATGTTCCCACCGAGACGTACGGGGCTACACGAACGGGATTCTACAAAACATTCCCAGCGAGGGGATAGATAGGTTAGGTTAGGTTATATTACGTTATAGACGTATATAACGTCCCGACCGAGGAGTAGGGGCCGACCCGCCAGGAATGTTGTAAAATACTACATCCGAGATGTTAGGCTGCCTTAGGTTAGGATATATAACGTTCTAGACGTATATAATGTTCCCACCTGGAAGTAGGGTCCGACCTGCCAGGAATGTTGTAAAATACTACATCCGAGATGTTAGGCTGCCTTAGGTTAGGATATATAACGTTATAAACGTATATAATGTTCCCACCGAGACGCACGGGGCTACACGAACGGGATTCTACAAAACATACCCAGCAAGGGGATAGATAGGTCAGGTTAGGTTATGTTACGTTATAGACATATATAACGTCCAGACCGAGAGGTAGGGGCCGACCCGCCAGGAATGTTGTAAAATACTTCATCCGAGATGTTAGGTTGCCTAAGGTTAGGATATTTAACGTTATAGACGTATATAACGTTCCCACCGAGACGTACGGGGCTACACGAACGGGATTCTACAAAACATCCCAGCGAGGGGATAGATAGGTTAGGTTAGGTTATATTACGTTATAGACGTATATAACATCCCGACCGAGAAGTAGGGGCCGACCCGCCAGGAATGTTGTAAAATACTACATCCGTGGTGTGAGGTTGACTTAGGTTAGGATATATAACGTTATAGACGTATATAATGTTCCCACCGAGACGCACGGGGCTACACGAACGGGATTCTACAAAACATTCCCAGCGAGGGGATAGATACGTTAGGTTAGGTTATATTACGTTATAGACATATATAACGTCCAGACCGAGAGGTAGGGGCCGACCCGCCAGGAATGTTGTAAAATACTATATCCGAGATGTTAGGCTGCCTTAGGTTAGGATATATAACTTTATAGCCGTATATAATGTTCCCACCGAGACGTACGGGGCTACACGAACGGGATTCTACAAAACATTCCCAGCGAGGGGATAGATAGGTTAGGTTAGGTTATATTACGTTATAGACATATATAACGTGCAGACCGAGAAGTAGGGGCCGACCCGCCAGGAATGTTGTAAAATACTACATTCGAGATGTTAGGTTGCCTTAGGTTAGGATATATAACGTTATAGACGTATATAATGTTCCCACCGAGTCGTACGGGTCTACACGAACGGGATTCTACAAAACATTCCCAGCGAGGGGATAGATAGGTTAGGTTAGGTTATATTACGTTATAGACGTATATAACGTCCTGTCCCAGATGTAGGGGCCGACCCGCCAGGAATGTTGTAAAATACTACATCCGTGGCGTGAGGTTGCCTTAGGTTAGGATATATAACGTTATAGACGTATATAATGTTCCCACCGAGACGCACGGGGCTACACGAACGGGATTCTACAAAACATACCCAGCGAGGGGATAGATAGGTCAGGTTAGGTTATGTTACGTTATAGACATATATAACGTCCAGACCGAGAGGTAGGGGCCGACCCGCCAGGAATGTTGTAAAATACTTCATCCGAGATGTTAGGTTGCCTAAGGTTAGGATATATAACGTTATAGACGTATATAATGTTCCCACCGAGACGTACGGGGCTACACGAACGGGATTCTACAAAACATTCCCAGCGAGGGGATAGATAGGTTAGGTTAGGTTATATTACGTTATAGACGTATATAACATCCCGACCGAGAAGTAGGGGCCGACCCGCCAGGAATGTTGTAAAATACTACATCCGAGATGTTAGGTTGCCTTAGGTTAGGATATATAACGTTATAGACGTATATAATGTTCCCAACGTGACGTACGGGGCTACACGAACGTGATTCTACAAAACATTCCCAGCGAGGGGCTAGATGTGTTAGGTTAGGTTATATTACGTTATTGACGTATATAATGTTCCCACCTGGAAGTAGGGTCCGACCTGCCAGCAATGATGTAAAATACTACATCCGAGGTGTGAGGTTGCCTTAGGTTAGGATATATAACGTTATAGACGTATCTGATGTCCCCACGGAGAGGTACGGTCCGACACGAGATTCTGTAAAACATTACCAGCGAAGGACTAGATGGGTTAGGTTAGGTTATATTACGTTATAGACGTATATAATGTTCCCACCGAGAAGTAGTGGCTGACCCGCCAGGAATGTTGTAAAATACTACATCCGAGATGTTAGGTTGCCTTAGGTTAGGATATATAACGTTATAGACGTACATAATGTTCCCACCGAGACGTACGGGGCTACACGAACGGGATTCTACAAAACATTCCCAGCGAGGGGATAGATAGGTTAGGTTAGGTTATATTACTTTATAGACGTATATAACGTCCCGACCGAGAAGTAGGGGCCGACCCGCCAGGAATGTTGTAAAATACTACATCCGAGATGTTAGGCTGCCTTAGGTTAGGATATATAACGTTCTAGACGTATATAATGTTCCCACCTGGAAGTAGGGTCCGACCTGCCAGGAATGTTGTAAAATACTACATCCGAGATGTTAGGCTGCCTTAGGTTAGGATATATAACTTTATAGCCGTATATAATGTTCCCACCGAAACGTGCGGGGCTACACGATCGGGATTCTACAAAACATTCCCAGCGAGGGGATAGATAGGTTAGGTTAGGTTATATTACGTTATAGACATATATAACGTGCAGACCGAGAAGTAGGGGCCGACCCGCCAGGAATGTTGTAAAATACTACATTCGAGATGTTAGGTTGCCTTAGGTTAGGATATATAACGTTATAGACGTATATAATGTTCCCACCGAGACGCACGGGGCTACACGAACGGGATTCTACAAAACATTCCCAGCGAGGGGATAGATAGGTTAGGTTAGGTTATATTACGTTATAGACATATATAACGTCCAGACCGAGAGGTAGGGGCCGACCCGCCAGGAATGTTGTAAAATACTTCATCCGAGATGTTAGGTTGCCTAAGGTTAGGATATATAACGTTATAGACGTATATAATGTTCCCAACGTGACGTACGGGGCTACACGAACGGGATTCTACAAAACATTCCCAGCGAGGGGATAGATAGGTTAGGTTAGGTTATATTACGTTATAGACATATATAACGTGCAGACCGAGAAGTAGGCCCCGACCCGCCAGGAATGTTGTAAAATACTACATCCGAGATGTTAGGTTGCCTTATGTTAGGATATATAACGTTATAGACGTACATAATGTTCCCACCGAGACGTACGGGGCTACACGAACGGGATTCTACAAAACATTCCCAGCGAGGGGATAGATAGGTTAGGTTAGGTTATATTACGTTATAGACGTATATAACGTCCCGACCGAGGAGTAGGGGCCGACCCGCCAGGAATGTTGTAAAATACTACATCCGAGATGTTAGGCTGCCTTAGGTTAGGATATATAACGTTCTAGACGTATATAATGTTCCCACCTGGAAGTAGGGTCCGACCTGCCAGGAATGTTGTAAAATACTACATCCGAGATGTTAGGCTGCCTTAGGTTAGGATATATAACTTTATAGCCGTATATAATGTTCCCACCGAAACGTGCGGGGCTACACGATCGGGATTCTACAAAACATTCCCAGCGAGGGGATAGATAGGTTAGGTTAGGTTATATTACGTTATAGACGTATATAACATCCCGACCGAGAAGTAGGGGCCGACCCGCCAGGAATGTTGTAAAATACTACATCCGAGATGTTAGGTTGCCTTAGGTTAGGATATATAACGTTATAGACGTATATAATGTTCCCAACGTGACGTACGGGGCTACACGAACGTGATTCTACAAAACATTCCCAGCGAGGGGCTAGATGTGTTAGGTTAGGTTGTATTACGTTATTGACGTATATAATGTTCCCACCTGGAAGTAGGGTCCGACCTGCCAGCAATGATGTAAAATACTACATCCGAGGTGTGAGGTTGCCTTAGGTTAGGATATATAACGTTATAGACGTATCTAATGTCCCCACGGAGAGGTACGGTCCGACACGAGATTCTGTAAAACATTACCAGCGAAGGACTAGATGGGTTAGGTTAGGTTATATTGCGTTATAGACGTATATAATGTTCCCACCGAGAAGTAGTGGCTGACCCGCCAGGAATGTTGTAAAATACTACATCCGAGATGTTAGGTTGCCTTAGGTTAGGATATATAACGTTATAGACGTACATAATGTTCCCACCGAGACGTACGGGGCTACACGAACGGGATTCTACAAAACATTCCCAGCGAGGGGATAGATAGGTTAGGTTAGGTTATATTACTTTATAGACGTATATAATGTTCCCACCGAGAAGTAGTGGCTGACCCGCCAGGAATGTTGTAAAATACTACATCCGAGATGTTAGGTTGCCTTAGGTTAGGATATATAACGTTATAGACGTACATAATGTTCCCACCGAGACGTACGGGGCTACACGAACGGGATTCTACAAAACATTCCCAGCGAGGGGATAGATAGGTTAGGTTAGGTTATATTACTTTATAGACGTATATAACGTCCCGACCGAGAAGTAGGGGCCGACCCGCCAGGAATGTTGTAAAATACTACATCCGAGATGTTAGGCTGCCTTAGGTTTGGATATATAACGTTCTAGACGTATATAATGTTCCCACCTGGAAGTAGGGTCCGACCTGCCAGGAATGTTGTAAAATACTACATCCGAGATGTTAGGCTGCCTTAGGTTAGGATATATAACTTTATAGCCGTATATAATGTTCCCACCGAGACGTACGGGGCTACACTAACGGGATTCTACAAAACATTCCCAGCGAGGGGATAGATAGGTTAGGTTAGGTTATATTACTTTATAGACGTATATAACGTCCCGACCGAGAAGTCGGGGCCGACCCGCCAGGAATGTTGTAAAATACTACATCCGAGATGTTAGGCTGCCTTAGGTAAGGATATACAACGTTCTAGACGTATATAATGTTCCCACCTGGAAGTAGGGTCCGACCTGCCAGGAATGTTGTAAAATACTACATCCGAGATGTTAGGCTGCCTTAGCTTAGGATATATAACTTTATAGCCGTATATAATGTTCCCACCGAGACGCACGGGGCTACACGAACGGGATTCTACAAAACATTCCCAGCGAGGGGATAGATACGTTAGGTTAGGTTATATTACGTTATAGACATATATAACGTCCAGACCGAGAGGTAGGGGCCGACCCGCCAGGAATGTTGTAAAATACTATATCCGAGATGTTAGGCTGCCTTAGGTTAGGATATATAACTTTATAGCCGTATATAATGTTCCCACCGAGACGTACGGGGCTACACGAACGGGATTCTACAAAACATTCCCAGCGAGGGGATAGATAGGTTAGGTTAGGTTATATTACGTTATAGACATATATAACGTGCAGACCGAGAAGTAGGGGCCGACCCGCCAGGAATGTTGTAAAATACTACATTCGAGATGTTAGGTTGCCTTAGGTTAGGATATATAACGTTATAGACGTATATAATGTTCCCACCGAGTCGTACGGGTCTACACGAACGGGATTCTACAAAACATTCCCAGCGAGGGGATAGATAGGTTAGGTTAGGTTATATTACGTTATAGACGTATATAACGTCCTGTCCCAGATGTAGGGGCCGACCCGCCAGGAATGTTGTAAAATACTACATCCGTGGCGTGAGGTTGCCTTAGGTTAGGATATATAACGTTATAGACGTATATAATGTTCCCACCGAGACGCACGGGGCTACACGAACGGGATTCTACAAAACATACCCAGCGAGGGGATAGATAGGTCAGGTTAGGTTATGTTACGTTATAGACATATATAACGTCCAGACCGAGAGGTAGGGGCCGACCCGCCAGGAATGTTGTAAAATACTTCATCCGAGATGTTAGGTTGCCTAAGGTTAGGATATATAACGTTATAGACGTATATAATGTTCCCACCGAGACGTACGGGGCTACACGAACGGGATTCTACAAAACATTCCCAGCGAGGGGATAGATAGGTTAGGTTAGGTTATATTACGTTATAGACGTATATAACATCCCGACCGAGAAGTAGGGGCCGACCCGCCAGGAATGTTGTAAAATACTACATCCGAGATGTTAGGTTGCCTTAGGTTAGGATATATAACGTTATAGACGTATATAATGTTCCCAACGTGACGTACGGGGCTACACGAACGTGATTCTACAAAACATTCCCAGCGAGGGGCTAGATGTGTTAGGTTAGGTTATATTACGTTATTGACGTATATAATGTTCCCACCTGGAAGTAGGGTCCGACCTGCCAGCAATGATGTAAAATACTACATCCGAGGTGTGAGGTTGCCTTAGGTTAGGATATATAACGTTATAGACGTATCTGATGTCCCCACGGAGAGGTACGGTCCGACACGAGATTCTGTAAAACATTACCAGCGAAGGACTAGATGGGTTAGGTTAGGTTATATTACGTTATAGACGTATATAATGTTCCCACCGAGAAGTAGTGGCTGACCCGCCAGGAATGTTGTAAAATACTACATCCGAGATGTTAGGTTGCCTTAGGTTAGGATATATAACGTTATAGACGTACATAATGTTCCCACCGAGACGTACGGGGCTACACGAACGGGATTCTACAAAACATTCCCAGCGAGGGGATAGATAGGTTAGGTTAGGTTATATTACTTTATAGACGTATATAACGTCCCGACCGAGAAGTAGGGGCCGACCCGCCAGGAATGTTGTAAAATACTACATCCGAGATGTTAGGCTGCCTTAGGTTAGGATATATAACGTTCTAGACGTATATAATGTTCCCACCTGGAAGTAGGGTCCGACCTGCCAGGAATGTTGTAAAATACTACATCCGAGATGTTAGGCTGCCTTAGGTTAGGATATATAACTTTATAGCCGTATATAATGTTCCCACCGAAACGTGCGGGGCTACACGATCGGGATTCTACAAAACATTCCCAGGGAGGGGATAGATAGGTTAGGTTAGGTTATATTACGTTATAGACATATATAACGTGCAGACCGAGAAGTAGGGGCCGACCCGCCAGGAATGTTGTAAAATACTACATTCGAGATGTTAGGTTGCCTTAGGTTAGGATATATAACGTTATAGACGTATATAATGTTCCCACCGAGACGCACGGGGCTACACGAACGGGATTCTACAAAACATTCCCAGCGAGGGGATAGATAGGTTAGGTTAGGTTATATTACGTTATAGACATATATAACGTCCAGACCGAGAGGTAGGGGCCGACCCGCCAGGAATGTTGTAAAATACTTCATCCGAGATGTTAGGTTGCCTAAGGTTAGGATATATAACGTTATAGACGTATATAATGTTCCCAACGTGACGTACGGGGCTACACGAACGGGATTCTACAAAACATTCCCAGCGAGGGGATAGATAGGTTAGGTTAGGTTATATTACGTTATAGACATATATAACGTGCAGACCGAGAAGTAGGCCCCGACCCGCCAGGAATGTTGTAAAATACTACATCCGAGATGTTAGGTTGCCTTATGTTAGGATATATAACGTTATAGACGTACATAATGTTCCCACCGAGACGTACGGGGCTACACGAACGGGATTCTACAAAACATTCCCAGCGAGGGTATAGATAGGTTAGGTTAGGTTATATTACGTTATAGACGTATATAACGTCCCGACCGAGGAGTAGGGGCCGACCCGCCAGGAATGTTGTAAAATACTACATCCGAGATGTTAGGCTGCCTTAGGTTAGGATATATAACGTTCTAGACGTATATAATGTTCCCACCTGGAAGTAGGGTCCGACCTGCCAGGAATGTTGTAAAATACTACATCCGAGATGTTAGGCTGCCTTAGGTTAGGATATATAACTTTATAGCCGTATATAATGTTCCCACCGAAACGTGCGGGGCTACACGATCGGGATTCTACAAAACATTCCCAGCGAGGGGATAGATAGGTTAGGTTAGGTTATATTACGTTATAGACGTATATAACATCCCGACCGAGAAGTAGGGGCCGACCCGCCAGGAATGTTGTAAAATACTACATCCGAGATGTTAGGTTGCCTTAGGTTAGGATATATAACGTTATAGACGTATATAATGTTCCCAACGTGACGTACGGGGCTACACGAACGTGATTCTACAAAACATTCCCAGCGAGGGGCTAGATGTGTTAGGTTAGGTTGTATTACGTTATTGACGTATATAATGTTCCCACCTGGAAGTAGGGTCCGACCTGCCAGCAATGATGTAAAATACTACATCCGAGGTGTGAGGTTGCCTTAGGTTAGGATATATAACGTTATAGACGTATCTAATGTCCCCACGGAGAGGTACGGTCCGACACGAGATTCTGTAAAACATTACCAGCGAAGGACTAGATGGGTTAGGTTAGGTTATATTGCGTTATAGACGTATATAATGTTCCCACCGAGAAGTAGTGGCTGACCCGCCAGGAATGTTGTAAAATACTACATCCGAGATGTTAGGTTGCCTTAGGTTAGGATATATAACGTTATAGACGTACATAATGTTCCCACCGAGACGTACGGGGCTACACGAACGGGATTCTACAAAACATTCCCAGCGAGGGGATAGATAGGTTAGGTTAGGTTATATTACTTTATAGACGTATATAATGTTCCCACCGAGAAGTAGTGGCTGACCCGCCAGGAATGTTGTAAAATACTACATCCGAGATGTTAGGTTGCCTTAGGTTAGGATATATAACGTTATAGACGTACATAATGTTCCCACCGAGACGTACGGGGCTACACGAACGGGATTCTACAAAACATTCCCAGCGAGGGGATAGATAGGTTAGGTTAGGTTATATTACTTTATAGACGTATATAACGTCCCGACCGAGAAGTAGGGGCCGACCCGCCAGGAATGTTGTAAAATACTACATCCGAGATGTTAGGCTGCCTTAGGTTTGGATATATAACGTTCTAGACGTATATAATGTTCCCACCTGGAAGTAGGGTCCGACCTGCCAGGAATGTTGTAAAATACTACATCCGAGATGTTAGGCTGCCTTAGGTTAGGATATATAACTTTATAGCCGTATATAATGTTCCCACCGAAACGTGCGGGGCTACACGATCGGGATTCTACAAAACATTCCCAGCGAGGGGATAGATAGGTTAGGTTAGGTTATATTACGTTATAGACGTATATAACGTCCCGACCGAGGAGTAGGGGCCGACCCGCCAGGAATGTTGTAAAATACTACATCCGAGATGTTAGGCTGCCTTAGGTTAGGATATATAACGTTCTAGACGTATATAATGTTCCCACCTGGAAGTAGGGTCCGACCTGCCAGGAATGTTGTAAAATACTACATCCGAGATGTTAGGCTGCCTTAGGTTAGGATATATAACTTTATAGCCGTATATAATGTTCCCACCGAGACGTACGGGACTACACTAACGGGATTCTACAAAACATTCCCAGCGAGGGGATAGATAGGTTAGGTTAGGTTATATTACTTTATAGACGTATATAACGTCCCGACCGAGAAGTCGGGGCCGACACGCCAGGAATGTTGTAAAATACTACATCCGAGATGTTAGGCTGCCTTAGGTTAGGATATATAACGTTCTAGACGTATATAATGTTCCCACCTGGAAGTAGGGTCCGACCTGCCAGGAATGTTGTAAAATACTACATCCGAGATGTTAGGCTGCCTTAGCTTAGGATATATAACTTTATAGCCGTATATAATGTTCCCACCGAGACGTACGGGGCTACACGAACGGGATTCTACAAAACATTCCCAGCGAGGGGATAGATAGGTTAGGTTAGGTTATATTACGTTATAGACATATATAACGTGCAGACCGAGAAGTAGGGGCCGACCTGCCAGGAATGTTGTAAAATACTTCATCCGAGATGTTAGGTTGCCTAAGGTTAGGATATATAACGTTATAGACGTATATAACGTTCCCACCGAGACGTACGGGGCTACACGAACGGGATTCTACAAAACATCCCAGCGAGGGGATAGATAGGTTAGGTTAGGTTATATTACGTTATAGACGTATATAACATCCCGACCGAGAAGTAGGGGCCGACCCGCCAGGAATGTTGTAAAATACTACATCCGAGATGTTAGGTTGCCTTAGGTTAGGATATATAACATTATAGACGTATATAATGTTCCCAACGTGACGTACGGGGCTACACGAACGTGATTCTACAAAACATTCCCAGCGAGGGGCTAGATGTGTTAGGTTAGGTTATATTACTTTATAGACGTATATAACGTCCCGACCGAGAAGTAGGGGCCGACCCGCCAGGAATGTTGTAAAATACTACATCCGAGATGTTAGGCTGCCTTAGGTTAGGATACATAACGTTCTAGACGTATATAATGTTCCCACCTGGAAGTAGGGTCCGACCTGCCAGGAATGTTGTAAAATACTACATCCGAGATGTTAGGCTGCCTTAGGTTAGGATATATAACTTTATAGCCGTATATAATGTTCCCACCGAAACGTGCGGGGCTACACGATCGGGATTCTACAAAACATTCCCAGCGAGGGGATAGATAGGTTAGGTTAGGTTATATTACGTTATAGACGTATATAACGTCCCGACCGAGGAGTAGGGGCCGACCCGCCAGGAATGTTGTAAAATACTACATCCGAGATGTTAGGCTGCCTTAGGTTAGGATATATAACGTTCTAGACGTATATAATGTTCCCACCTGGAAGTAGGGTCCGACCTGCCAGGAATGTTGTAAAATACTACATCCGAGATGTTAGGCTGTCTTAGGTTAGGATATATAACTTTATAGCCGTATATAATGTTCCCACCGAGACGTACGGGGCTACACTAACGGGATTCTACAAAACATTCCCAGCGAGGGGATAGATAGGTTAGGTTAGGTTATATTACTTTATAGACGTATATAACGTCCCGACCGAGAAGCCGGGGCCGACCCGCCAGGAATGTTGTACAATACTACATCCGAGATGTTAGGCTGCCTTAGGTTAGGATATATAACGTTCTAGACGTATATAATGTTCCCACCTGGAAGTAGGGTCCGACCTGCCAGGAATGTTGTAAAATACTACATCCGAGATGTTAGGCTGCCTTAGCTTAGGATATATAACTTTATAGCCGTATATAATGTTCCCACCGAGACGTACGGGGCTACACGAACGGGATTCTACAAAACATTCCCAGCGAGGGGATAGATAGGTTAGGTTAGGTTATATTACGTTATAGACATATATAACGTGCAGACCGAGAAGTAGGGGCCGACCTGCCAGGAATGTTGTAAAATACTACATTCGAGATGTTAGGTTGCCTTAGGTTAGGATATATAACGTTATAGACGTATATAATGTTCCCACCGAGTCGTACGGGACTACACGAACGGGATTCTACAAAACATTCCCAGCGATGGGATAGATAGGTTAGGTTAGGTTATATTACGTTATAGACGTATATAACGTCCCGACCGAGAAGTAGGGGCCGACCCGCCAGGAATGTTGTAAAATACTACATCCGTGGTGTGAGGTTGACTTAGGTTAGGATATATAACGTTATAGACGTATATAATGTTCCCACCGAGACGCACGGGGCTACACGAACGGGATTCTACAAAACATTCCCAGCGAGGGGATAGATAGGTTAGGTTAGGTTATATTACGTTATAGACATATATAACGTCCAGACCGAGAGGTAGGGGCCGACCCGCCAGGAATGTTGTAAAATACTTCATCCGAGATGTTAGGTTGCCTAAGGTTAGGATATATAACGTTATAGACGTATATAACGTTCCCACCGAGACGTACGGGGCTACACGAACGGGATTCTACAAAACATCCCAGCGAGGGGATAGATAGGTTAGGTTAGGTTATATTACGTTATAGACGTATATAACATCCCGACCGAGAAGTAGGGGCCGACCCGCCAGGAATGTTGTAAAATACTACATCCGAGATGTTAGGTTGCCTTAGGTTAGGATATATAACGTTATAGACGTATATAATGTTCCCAACGTGACGTACGGGGCTACACGAACGTGATTCTACAAAACATTCCCAGCGAGGGGCTAGAGGTGTTAGGTTAGGTTATATTACGTTATAGAGGTATATAATGTTCCCACCTGGAAGTAGGGTCCGACCTGCCAGGAATGTTGTAAAATACTACATCCGAGGTGTGAGGTTGCCTTAGGTTAGGATATATAACGTTATAGACGTATCTAATGTCCCCACGGAGAGGTACGGTCCGACACGAGATTCTGTAAAACATTACCAGCGAAGGACTAGATGGGTTAGGTTAGGTTATATTACGTTATAGACGTATATAATGTTCCCACCGAGAAGTAGGGGCTGACCCGCCAGGAATGTTGTAAAATACTACATCCGAGATGTTAAGTTGCCTTAGGGTAGGATGTATAACGTTATAGACGTATCTAATGTCCCCACGGACAGGTACGGTCCGACACGAGATTCTGTAAAACATTACCAGCGAAGGACTATATGGGTTACGTTAGGTTATATTACGTTATAGACGTATATAATGTTCCCACCGAGAAGTAGTGGCCGACCCGCCAGGAATGTTGTAAAATACTACATCCGAGATGTTAAGTTGCCTTAGGGTAGGATGTATAACGTTATAGACGTATCTAATATCCCCACGGACAGGTACGGTCCGACACGAGATTCTGTAAAACATTACCAGCGAAGGACTAGATGGGTTAGGTTAGGTTATATTACGTTATAGACGTATATAATGTTCCCACCGAGAAGTAGTGGCCGACCCGCCAGGAATGTTGTAAAATACTACGTCCGTGGGGTGAGGTTGCCTTAGGTTAGGATATATAACGTTACAGACGTATATAATGTTCCCAACGTGACGTACGGGGCTACACGAACGGGATTCTACAAAACATTCCCAGCGAGGGGATAGATAGGTTAGGTTAGGTTATATTACGTTATAGACGTATATAACGTCCCGACCGAGAAGTAGGGGCCGACCCGCCAGGAATGTTGTAAAATACTACATCCGAGATGTTAGGCTGCCTTAGGTTAGGGTATATAACGTTATAGACGTATATAATGTTCCCACCGAGACGTAGGTGTCAACACGAACGTGATTCTACAAAACATTCCCAGCGAGGGACTAGATGGGTTAGGTTAGGTTATATTACGTTATAGACGTATATAATGTTCCCACCGAGAAGTAGGGGCTGACCCGCCAGGAATGTTGTAAAATACTACATCCGAGATGTTAAGTTGCCTTAGGGTAGGATGTATAACGTTATAGACGTATCTAATGTCCCCACGGGGAGGTACGGTTCGACACGAGATTCTGTAAAACATTACCAGCGAAGGACTATATGGGTTAGGTTAGGTTATATTACGTTATAGACGTATATAATGTTCCCACCGAGAAGTAGTGGCCGACCCGCCAGGAATGTTGTAAAATACTACATCCGTGGAGTGAGGTTGCCTTAGGTTAGGATATATAACGTTACAGACGTATATAATGTTCCCAACGTGACGTACGGGGCTACACGAACGGGATTCTACAAAACATTCCCAGCGAGGGGATAGATAGGTTAGGTTAGGGTCTATTACGTTATAGACATATATAACGTGCAGACCGAGAAGTAGGGGCCGACCCGCCAGGAATGTTGTAAAATACTACATCCGAGATGTTAGGTTGCCTTAGGTTAGGATATATAACGTTATAGACGTACATAATGTTCCCACCGAGACGTACGGGGTTACACGAACGGGATTCTACAAAACATTCCCAGCGAGGGGATAGATAGGTTAGGTTAGGTTATATTACGTTATAGACGTATATAACGTCCCGACCGAGAAGTAGGGGCCGACCCGCCAGGAATGTTGTAAAATACTACATCCGAGATGTTAGGCTGCCTTAGGTTAGGATATATAACGTTCTAGACGTATATAATGTTCCCACCTGGAAGTAGGGTCCGACCTGCCAGGAATGTTGTAAAATACTACATCCGAGATGTTAGGCTGCCTTAGGTTAGGATATATAACTTTATAGCCGTATATAATGTTCCCACCGAGACGTACGGGGCTACACGAACGGGATTCTACAAAACATTCCCAGCGAGGGGATAGATAGGTTAGGTTAGGTTATATTACGTTATAGACATATATAACGTGCAGACCGAGAAGTAGGGGCCGACCCGCCAGGAATGTTGTAAAATACTACACTCGAGATGTTAGGTTGCCTTAGGTTAGGATATATAACGTTATAGACGTATATAATGTTCCCACCGAGATGCACGGGGCTACACGAACGGGATTCTACAAAACATTCCAAGCGAGGGGATAAATAGGTTAGGTTAGGTTATATTACGTTATAGACGTATATAACGTCCCGACCGAGAAGTAGGGGCCGACCCGCCAGGAATGTTGTAAAATACTACATCCGAGGTGTGAGGTTGCCTTAGGTCAGGATATATAACGTTATAGACGTATCTAATGTCCCCACGGAGAGGTACGGTCCGACACGAGATTCTGTAAAACATTACCAGCGAAGGACTAGATGGGTTAGGTTAGGTTATATTACGTTATAGACGTATATAATGTTCCCACCGAGAAGTAGGGGCTGACCCGCCAGGAATGTTGTAAAATACTACATCCGAGATGTTAAGTTGCCTTAGGGTAGGATGTATAACGTTATAGACGTATCTAATGTCCCCACGGACAGGTACGGTCCGACACGAGATTCTGTAAAACATTACCAGCGAAGGACTAGATGGGTTAGGTTAGGTTATATTACGTTATAGACGTATATAATGTTCCCACCGAGAAGTAGTGGCCGACCCGCCAGGAATGTTGTAAAATACTACGTCCGTGGTGTGAGGTTGCCTTAGCTTAGGATATATAACTTTATAGCCGTATATAATGTTCCCACCGAGACGTACGGGGCTACACGAACGGGATTCTACAAAACATTCCCAGCGAGGGGATAGATAGGTTAGGTTAGGTTATATTACGTTATAGACATATATAACGTGCAGACCGAGAAGTAGGGGCCGACCTGCCAGGAATGTTGTAAAATACTTCATCCGAGATGTTAGGTTGCCTAAGGTTAGGATATATAACGTTATAGACGTATATAACGTTCCCACCGAGACGTACGGGGCTACACGAACGGGATTCTACAAAACATCCCAGCGAGGGGATAGATAGGTTAGGTTAGGTTATATTACGTTATAGACGTATATAACATCCCGACCGAGAAGTAGGGGCCGACCCGCCAGGAATGTTGTAAAATACTACATCCGAGATGTTAGGTTGCCTTAGGTTAGGATATATAACATTATAGACGTATATAATGTTCCCAACGTGACGTACGGGGCTACACGAACGTGATTCTACAAAACATTCCCAGCGAGGGGCTAGATGTGTTAGGTTAGGTTATATTACTTTATAGACGTATATAACGTCCCGACCGAGAAGTAGGGGCCGACCCGCCAGGAATGTTGTAAAATACTACATCCGAGATGTTAGGCTGCCTTAGGTTAGGATACATAACGTTCTAGACGTATATAATGTTCCCACCTGGAAGTAGGGTCCGACCTGCCAGGAATGTTGTAAAATACTACATCCGAGATGTTAGGCTGCCTTAGGTTAGGATATATAACTTTATAGCCGTATATAATGTTCCCACCGAAACGTGCGGGGCTACACGATCGGGATTCTACAAAACATTCCCAGCGAGGGGATAGATAGGTTAGGTTAGGTTATATTACGTTATAGACGTATATAACGTCCCGACCGAGGAGTAGGGGCCGACCCGCCAGGAATGTTGTAAAATACTACATCCGAGATGTTAGGCTGCCTTAGGTTAGGATATATAACGTTCTAGACGTATATAATGTTCCCACCTGGAAGTAGGGTCCGACCTGCCAGGAATGTTGTAAAATACTACATCCGAGATGTTAGGCTGTCTTAGGTTAGGATATATAACTTTATAGCCGTATATAATGTTCCCACCGAGACGTACGGGGCTACACTAACGGGATTCTACAAAACATTCCCAGCGAGGGGATAGATAGGTTAGGTTAGGTTATATTACTTTATAGACGTATATAACGTCCCGACCGAGAAGCCGGGGCCGACCCGCCAGGAATGTTGTACAATACTACATCCGAGATGTTAGGCTGCCTTAGGTTAGGATATATAACGTTCTAGACGTATATAATGTTCCCACCTGGAAGTAGGGTCCGACCTGCCAGGAATGTTGTAAAATACTACATCCGAGATGTTAGGCTGCCTTAGCTTAGGATATATAACTTTATAGCCGTATATAATGTTCCCACCGAGACGTACGGGGCTACACGAACGGGATTCTACAAAACATTCCCAGCGAGGGGATAGATAGGTTAGGTTAGGTTATATTACGTTATAGACATATATAACGTGCAGACCGAGAAGTAGGGGCCGACCTGCCAGGAATGTTGTAAAATACTACATTCGAGATGTTAGGTTGCCTTAGGTTAGGATATATAACGTTATAGACGTATATAATGTTCCCACCGAGTCGTACGGGACTACACGAACGGGATTCTACAAAACATTCCCAGCGATGGGATAGATAGGTTAGGTTAGGTTATATTACGTTATAGACGTATATAACGTCCCGACCGAGAAGTAGGGGCCGACCCGCCAGGAATGTTGTAAAATACTACATCCGTGGTGTGAGGTTGACTTAGGTTAGGATATATAACGTTATAGACGTATATAATGTTCCCACCGAGACGCACGGGGCTACACGAACGGGATTCTACAAAACATTCCCAGCGAGGGGATAGATAGGTTAGGTTAGGTTATATTACGTTATAGACATATATAACGTCCAGACCGAGAGGTAGGGGCCGACCCGCCAGGAATGTTGTAAAATACTTCATCCGAGATGTTAGGTTGCCTAAGGTTAGGATATATAACGTTATAGACGTATATAACGTTCCCACCGAGACGTACGGGGCTACACGAACGGGATTCTACAAAACATCCCAGCGAGGGGATAGATAGGTTAGGTTAGGTTATATTACGTTATAGACGTATATAACATCCCGACCGAGAAGTAGGGGCCGACCCGCCAGGAATGTTGTAAAATACTACATCCGAGATGTTAGGTTGCCTTAGGTTAGGATATATAACGTTATAGACGTATATAATGTTCCCAACGTGACGTACGGGGCTACACGAACGTGATTCTACAAAACATTCCCAGCGAGGGGCTAGAGGTGTTAGGTTAGGTTATATTACGTTATAGAGGTATATAATGTTCCCACCTGGAAGTAGGGTCCGACCTGCCAGGAATGTTGTAAAATACTACATCCGAGGTGTGAGGTTGCCTTAGGTTAGGATATATAACGTTATAGACGTATCTAATGTCCCCACGGAGAGGTACGGTCCGACACGAGATTCTGTAAAACATTACCAGCGAAGGACTAGATGGGTTAGGTTAGGTTATATTACGTTATAGACGTATATAATGTTCCCACCGAGAAGTAGGGGCTGACCCGCCAGGAATGTTGTAAAATACTACATCCGAGATGTTAAGTTGCCTTAGGGTAGGATGTATAACGTTATAGACGTATCTAATGTCCCCACGGACAGGTACGGTCCGACACGAGATTCTGTAAAACATTACCAGCGAAGGACTATATGGGTTACGTTAGGTTATATTACGTTATAGACGTATATAATGTTCCCACCGAGAAGTAGTGGCCGACCCGCCAGGAATGTTGTAAAATACTACATCCGAGATGTTAAGTTGCCTTAGGGTAGGATGTATAACGTTATAGACGTATCTAATATCCCCACGGACAGGTACGGTCCGACACGAGATTCTGTAAAACATTACCAGCGAAGGACTAGATGGGTTAGGTTAGGTTATATTACGTTATAGACGTATATAATGTTCCCACCGAGAAGTAGTGGCCGACCCGCCAGGAATGTTGTAAAATACTACATCCGAGATGTTAGGTTGCCTTAGGTTAGGATATATAACATTATAGACGTATATAATGTTCCCAACGTGACGTACGGGGCTACACGAACGTGATTCTACAAAACATTCCCAGCGAGGGGCTAGATGTGTTAGGTTAGGTTATATTACTTTATAGACGTATATAACGTCCCGACCGAGAAGTAGGGGCCGACCCGCCAGGAATGTTGTAAAATACTACATCCGAGATGTTAGGCTGCCTTAGGTTAGGATACATAACGTTCTAGACGTATATAATGTTCCCACCTGGAAGTAGGGTCCGACCTGCCAGGAATGTTGTAAAATACTACATCCGAGATGTTAGGCTGCCTTAGGTTAGGATATATAACTTTATAGCCGTATATAATGTTCCCACCGAAACGTGCGGGGCTACACGATCGGGATTCTACAAAACATTCCCAGCGAGGGGATAGATAGGTTAGGTTAGGTTATATTACGTTATAGACGTATATAACGTCCCGACCGAGGAGTAGGGGCCGACCCGCCAGGAATGTTGTAAAATACTACATCCGAGATGTTAGGCTGCCTTAGGTTAGGATATATAACGTTCTAGACGTATATAATGTTCCCACCTGGAAGTAGGGTCCGACCTGCCAGGAATGTTGTAAAATACTACATCCGAGATGTTAGGCTGTCTTAGGTTAGGATATATAACTTTATAGCCGTATATAATGTTCCCACCGAGACGTACGGGGCTACACTAACGGGATTCTACAAAACATTCCCAGCGAGGGGATAGATAGGTTAGGTTAGGTTATATTACTTTATAGACGTATATAACGTCCCGACCGAGAAGCCGGGGCCGACCCGCCAGGAATGTTGTACAATACTACATCCGAGATGTTAGGCTGCCTTAGGTTAGGATATATAACGTTCTAGACGTATATAATGTTCCCACCTGGAAGTAGGGTCCGACCTGCCAGGAATGTTGTAAAATACTACATCCGAGATGTTAGGCTGCCTTAGCTTAGGATATATAACTTTATAGCCGTATATAATGTTCCCACCGAGACGTACGGGGCTACACGAACGGGATTCTACAAAACATTCCCAGCGAGGGGATAGATAGGTTAGGTTAGGTTATATTACGTTATAGACATATATAACGTGCAGACCGAGAAGTAGGGGCCGACCTGCCAGGAATGTTGTAAAATACTACATTCGAGATGTTAGGTTGCCTTAGGTTAGGATATATAACGTTATAGACGTATATAATGTTCCCACCGAGTCGTACGGGACTACACGAACGGGATTCTACAAAACATTCCCAGCGATGGGATAGATAGGTTAGGTTAGGTTATATTACGTTATAGACGTATATAACGTCCCGACCGAGAAGTAGGGGCCGACCCGCCAGGAATGTTGTAAAATACTACATCCGTGGTGTGAGGTTGACTTAGGTTAGGATATATAACGTTATAGACGTATATAATGTTCCCACCGAGACGCACGGGGCTACACGAACGGGATTCTACAAAACATTCCCAGCGAGGGGATAGATAGGTTAGGTTAGGTTATATTACGTTATAGACATATATAACGTCCAGACCGAGAGGTAGGGGCCGACCCGCCAGGAATGTTGTAAAATACTTCATCCGAGATGTTAGGTTGCCTAAGGTTAGGATATATAACGTTATAGACGTATATAACGTTCCCACCGAGACGTACGGGGCTACACGAACGGGATTCTACAAAACATCCCAGCGAGGGGATAGATAGGTTAGGTTAGGTTATATTACGTTATAGACGTATATAACATCCCGACCGAGAAGTAGGGGCCGACCCGCCAGGAATGTTGTAAAATACTACATCCGAGATGTTAGGTTGCCTTAGGTTAGGATATATAACGTTATAGACGTATATAATGTTCCCAACGTGACGTACGGGGCTACACGAACGTGATTCTACAAAACATTCCCAGCGAGGGGCTAGAGGTGTTAGGTTAGGTTATATTACGTTATAGAGGTATATAATGTTCCCACCTGGAAGTAGGGTCCGACCTGCCAGGAATGTTGTAAAATACTACATCCGAGGTGTGAGGTTGCCTTAGGTTAGGATATATAACGTTATAGACGTATCTAATGTCCCCACGGAGAGGTACGGTCCGACACGAGATTCTGTAAAACATTACCAGCGAAGGACTAGATGGGTTAGGTTAGGTTATATTACGTTATAGACGTATATAATGTTCCCACCGAGAAGTAGGGGCTGACCCGCCAGGAATGTTGTAAAATACTACATCCGAGATGTTAAGTTGCCTTAGGGTAGGATGTATAACGTTATAGACGTATCTAATGTCCCCACGGACAGGTACGGTCCGACACGAGATTCTGTAAAACATTACCAGCGAAGGACTATATGGGTTACGTTAGGTTATATTACGTTATAGACGTATATAATGTTCCCACCGAGAAGTAGTGGCCGACCCGCCAGGAATGTTGTAAAATACTACATCCGAGATGTTAAGTTGCCTTAGGGTAGGATGTATAACGTTATAGACGTATCTAATATCCCCACGGACAGGTACGGTCCGACACGAGATTCTGTAAAACATTACCAGCGAAGGACTAGATGGGTTAGGTTAGGTTATATTACGTTATAGACGTATATAATGTTCCCACCGAGAAGTAGTGGCCGACCCGCCAGGAATGTTGTAAAATACTACGTCCGTGGGGTGAGGTTGCCTTAGGTTAGGATATATAACGTTACAGACGTATATAATGTTCCCAACGTGACGTACGGGGCTACACGAACGGGATTCTACAAAACATTCCCAGCGAGGGGATAGATAGGTTAGGTTAGGTTATATTACGTTATAGACGTATATAACGTCCCGACCGAGAAGTAGGGGCCGACCCGCCAGGAATGTTGTAAAATACTACATCCGAGATGTTAGGCTGCCTTAGGTTAGGGTATATAACGTTATAGACGTATATAATGTTCCCACCGAGACGTAGGTGTCAACACGAACGTGATTCTACAAAACATTCCCAGCGAGGGACTAGATGGGTTAGGTTAGGTTATATTACGTTATAGACGTATATAATGTTCCCACCGAGAAGTAGGGGCTGACCCGCCAGGAATGTTGTAAAATACTACATCCGAGATGTTAAGTTGCCTTAGGGTAGGATGTATAACGTTATAGACGTATCTAATGTCCCCACGGGGAGGTACGGTTCGACACGAGATTCTGTAAAACATTACCAGCGAAGGACTATATGGGTTAGGTTAGGTTATATTACGTTATAGACGTATATAATGTTCCCACCGAGAAGTAGTGGCCGACCCGCCAGGAATGTTGTAAAATACTACATCCGTGGAGTAAGGTTGCCTTAGGTTAGGATATATAACGTTACAGACGTATATAATGTTCCCAACGTGACGTACGGGGCTACACGAACGGGATTCTACAAAACATTCCCAGCGAGGGGATAGATAGGTTAGGTTAGGGTCTATTACGTTATAGACATATATAACGTGCAGACCGAGAAGTAGGGGCCGACCCGCCAGGAATGTTGTAAAATACTACATCCGAGATGTTAGGTTGCCTTAGGTTAGGATATATAACGTTATAGACGTACATAATGTTCCCACCGAGACGTACGGGGTTACACGAACGGGATTCTACAAAACATTCCCAGCGAGGGGATAGATAGGTTAGGTTAGGTTATATTACGTTATAGACGTATATAACGTCCCGACCGAGAAGTAGGGGCCGACCCGCCAGGAATGTTGTAAAATACTACATCCGAGATGTTAGGCTGCCTTAGGTTAGGATATATAACGTTCTAGACGTATATAATGTTCCCACCTGGAAGTAGGGTCCGACCTGCCAGGAATGTTGTAAAATACTACATCCGAGATGTTAGGCTGCCTTAGGTTAGGATATATAACTTTATAGCCGTATATAATGTTCCCACCGAGACGTACGGGGCTACACGAACGGGATTCTACAAAACATTCCCAGCGAGGGGATAGATAGGTTAGGTTAGGTTATATTACGTTATAGACATATATAACGTGCAGACCGAGAAGTAGGGGCCGACCCGCCAGGAATGTTGTAAAATACTACACTCGAGATGTTAGGTTGCCTTAGGTTAGGATATATAACGTTATAGACGTATATAATGTTCCCACCGAGATGCACGGGGCTACACGAACGGGATTCTACAAAACATTCCAAGCGAGGGGATAAATAGGTTAGGTTAGGTTATATTACGTTATAGACGTATATAACGTCCCGACCGAGAAGTAGGGGCCGACCCGCCAGGAATGTTGTAAAATACTACATCCGAGGTGTGAGGTTGCCTTAGGTCAGGATATATAACGTTATAGACGTATCTAATGTCCCCACGGAGAGGTACGGTCCGACACGAGATTCTGTAAAACATTACCAGCGAAGGACTAGATGGGTTAGGTTAGGTTATATTACGTTATAGACGTATATAATGTTCCCACCGAGAAGTAGGGGCTGACCCGCCAGGAATGTTGTAAAATACTACATCCGAGATGTTAAGTTGCCTTAGGGTAGGATGTATAACGTTATAGACGTATCTAATGTCCCCACGGACAGGTACGGTCCGACACGAGATTCTGTAAAACATTACCAGCGAAGGACTAGATGGGTTAGGTTAGGTTATATTACGTTATAGACGTATATAATGTTCCCACCGAGAAGTAGTGGCCGACCCGCCAGGAATGTTGTAAAATACTACGTCCGTGGTGTGAGGTTGCCTTAGGTTAGGATATATAACGTTACAGACGTATATAATGTTCCCAACGTGACGTACGGGGCTACACGAACGGGATTCTACAAAACATTCCCAGCGAGGGACTAGATGGGTTAGGTTAGGTTATATTACGTTATAGACATATATAACGTCCAGACCGAGAAGTAGGGGCCGACCCGCCAGGAATGTTGTAAAATACTACATCCGAGATGTTAGGTTGCCTTAGGTTAGGATATATAAAGTTATAGACGTACATAATGTTCCCACCGAGACGTACGGGGTTACACGAACGGGATTCTACAAAACATTCCCAGCGAGGGGATAGATAGGTTAGGTTAGGTTATATTACGTTATAGACGTATATAACGTCCCGACCGAGAAGTAGGGGCCGACCCGCCAGGAATGTTGTAAAATACTACATCCGAGATGTTAGGCTGCCTTAGCTTAGGATATATAACGTTATAGACGTATATAATGTTCCCACCGAGACGTAGGTGTCAACACGAACGTGATTCTACCAAACATTCCCAGCGAGGGACTAGATGTGTTAGGTTAGGTTATATTACGTTATAGACGTATATAATGTTCCCACCTGGAAGTAGGGTCCGACCTGCCAGGAATGTTGTAAAATACTACATCCGAGGTGTGAGGTTGCCTTAGGTTAAGATATATAACGTTATAGACGTATCTAATGTCCCCACGGAGTGGTACGGTCCGACACGAGATTCTGTAAAACATTACCAGCGAAGGACTAGATGGGTTAGGTTAGGTTATATTACGTTATAGACGTATATAATGTTCCCACCGAGAAGTAGGGGCTGACCCGCCAGGAATGTTGTAAAATACTACATCCGAGATGTTAAGTTGCCTTAGGGTAGGATGTATAACGTTATAGACGTATCTAATGTCCCCACGGACAGGTACGGTCCGACACGAGATTCTGTAAAACATTACCAGCGAAGGACTATATGGGTTACGTTAGGTTATATTACGTTATAGACGTATATAATGTTCCCACCGAGAAGTAGTGGCCGACCCGCCAGGAATGTTGTAAAATACTACATCCGAGATGTTAAGTTGCCTTAGGGTAGGATGTATAACGTTATAGACGTATCTAATGTCCCCACGGACAGGTACGGTCCGACACGAGATTCTGTAAAACATTACCAGCGAAGGACTAGATGGGTTAGGTTAGGTTATATTACGTTATAGACGTATATAATGTTCCCACCGAGAAGTAGTGGCCGACCCGCCAGGAATGTTGTAAAATACTACGTCCGTGGGGTGAGGTTGCCTTAGGTTAGGATATATAACGTTACAGACGTATATAATGTTCCCAACGTGACGTACGGGGCTACACGAACGGGATTCTACAAAACATTCCCAGCGAGGGGATAGATAGGTTAGGTTAGGTTATATTACGTTATAGACGTATATAACGTCCCGACCGAGAAGTAGGGGCCGACCCGCCAGGAATGTTGTAAAATACTACATCCGAGATGTTAGGCTGCCTTAGGTTAGGATATATAACGTTATAGACGTATATAATGTTCCCACCGAGACGTAGGTGTCAACACGAACGTGATTCTACAAAACATTCCCAGCGAGGGACTAGATGTGTTAGGTTAGGTTATATTACGTTATAGACGTATATAATGTTCCCACCTGGAAGTAGGGTCCGACCTGCCAGGAATGTTGTAAAATACTACATCCGAGGTGTGAGGTTGCCTTAGGTTAAGATATATAACGTTATAGACGTATCTAATGTCCCCACGGAGTGGTACGGTCCGACACGAGATTCTGTAAAACATTACCAGCGAAGGACTAGATGGGTTAGGTTAGGTTATATTACGTTATAGACGTATATAATGTTCCCACCGAGAAGTAGGGGCTGACCCGCCAGGAATGTTGTAAAATACTACATCCGAGATGTTAAGTTTCCTTAGGGTAGGATGTATAACGTTATAGACGTATCTAATGTCCCCACGGACAGGTACGGTCCGACACGAGATTCTGTAAAACATTACCAGCGAAGGACTATATGGGTTACGTTAGGTTATATTACGTTATAGACGTATATAGTGTTCCCACCGAGAAGTAGTGGCCGACCCGCCAGGAATGTTGTAAAATACTACATCCGAGATGTTAAGTTGCCTTAGGGTAGGATGTATAACGTTATAGACGTATCTAATGTCCCCACGGACAGGTACGGTCCGACACGAGATTCTGTAAAACATTACCAGCGAAGGACTAGATGGGTTAGGTTAGGTTATATTACGTTATAGACGTATATAATGTTCCCACCGAAAAGTAGTGGCCGACCCGCCAGGAATGTTGTAAAATACTACGTCCGTGGGGTGAGGTTGCCTTAGGTTAGGATATATAACGTTACAGACGTATATAATGTTCCCAACGTGACGTACGGGGCTACACGAACGGGATTCTACAAAACATTCCCAGCGAGGGGATAGATAGGTTAGGTTAGGTTATATTACGTTATAGACGTATATAACGTCCCGACCGAGAAGTAGGGGCCGACCCGCCAGGAATGTTGTAAAATACTACATCCGAGATGTTAGGCTGCCTTAGGTTAGGATATATAACGTTATAGACGTATATAATGTTCCCACCGAGACGTAGGTGTCAACACGAACGTGATTCTACAAAACATTCCCAGCGAGGGACTAGATGGGTTAGGTTAGGTTATATTACGTTATAGACGTATATAACGTCCCGACCGAGAAGTAGGGGCCGACCCGCCAGGAATGTTGTAAAATACTACATCCGAGATGTTAAGTTGCCTTAGGGTAGGATGTATAACGTTATAGACGTATCTAATGTCCCCACGGACAGGTACGGTCCGACACGAGATTCTGTAAAACATTACCAGCGAAGGACTAGATGGGTTAGGTTAGGTTATATTACGTTATAGACGTATATAATGTTCCCACCGAGAAGTAGTGGCCGACCCGCCAGGAATGTTGTAAAATACTACGTCCGTGGTGTGAGGTTGCCTTAGGTTAGGATATATAACGTTACAGACGTATATAATGTTCCCAACGTGACGTACGGGGCTACACGAACGGGATTCTACAAAACATTCCCAGCGAGGGACTAGATGGGTTAGGTTAGGTTATATTACGTTATAGACATATATAACGTCCAGACCGAGAAGTAGGGGCCGACCCGCCAGGAATGTTGTAAAATACTACATCCGAGATGTTAGGTTGCCTTAGGTTAGGATATATAAAGTTATAGACGTACATAATGTTCCCACCGAGACGTACGGGTTTACACGAACGGGATTCTACAAAACATTCCCAGCGAGGGACTAGATGTGTTAGGTTAGGTTATATTACGTTATAGACGTATATAATGTTCCCACCTGGAAGTAGGGTCCGACCTGCCAGGAATGTTGTAAAATACTACATCCGAGGTGTGAGGTTGCCTTAGGTTAAGATATATAACGTTATAGACGTATCTAATGTCCCCACGGAGTGGTACGGTCCGACACGAGATTCTGTAAAACATTACCAGCGAAGGACTAGATGGGTTAGGTTAGGTTATATTACGTTATAGACGTATATAATGTTCCCACCGAGAAGTAGGGGCTGACCCGCCAGGAATGTTGTAAAATACTACATCCGAGATGTTAAGTTGCCTTAGGGTAGGATGTATAACGTTATAGACGTATCTAATGTCCCCACGGACAGGTACGGTCCGACACGAGATTCTGTAAAACATTACCAGCGAAGGACTAGATGGGTTAGGTTAGGTTATATTACGTTATAGACGTATATAATGTTCCCACCGAGAAGTAGTGGCCGACCCGCCAGGAATGTTGTAAAATACTACATCCGTGGTGTGAGGTTGCCTTAGGTTAGGATATATAACGTTACAGACGTATATAATGTTCCCAACGTGACGTACGGGGCTACACGAACGGGATTCTACAAAACATTCCCAGCGAGGGGATAGATAGGTTAGGTTAGGGTCTATTACGTTATAGACATATATAACGTGCAGACCGAGAAGTAGGGGCCGACCCGCCAGGAATGTTGTAAAATACTACATCCGAGATGTTAGGTTGCCTTAGGTTAGGATATATAACGTTATAGACGTACATAATGTTCCCACCGAGACGTACGGGGTTACACGAACGGGATTCTACAAAACATTCCCAGCGAGGGGATAGATAGGTTAGGTTAGGTTATATTACGTTATAGACGTATATAACGTCCCGACCGAGAAGCAGGGGCCGACCCGCCAGGAATGTTGTAAAATACTACATCCGAGATGTTAGGTGCCTTAGGTTAGGATATATAACGTTCTAGACGTATATAATGTTCCCACCTGGAAGTAGGGTCCGACCTGCCAGGAATGTTGTAAAATACTACATCCGAGATGTTAGGCTGCCTTAGGTTAGGATATATAACTTTATAGCCGTATATAATGTTCCCCCCGAGACGTACGGGGCTACACGAACGGGATTCTACAAAACATTCCCAGCGAGGGGATAGATAGGTTAGGTTAGGTTATATTACGTTATAGACATATATAACGTGCAGACTGAGAAGTAGGGGCCGACCCGCCAGGAATGTTGTAAAATACTACACTCGAGATGTTAGGTTGCCTTAGGTTAGGATATATAACGTTATAGACGTATATAATGTTCCCACCGAGACGCACGGGGCTACACGAACGGGATTCTACAAAACATTCCAAGCGAGGGGATAAATAGGTTAGGTTAGGTTATATTACGTTATAGACGTATATAACGTCCCGACCGAGAAGTAGGGGCCGACCCGCCAGGAATGTTGTAAAATACTACATCCGAGGTGTGAGGTTGCCTTAGGTCAGGATATATAACGTTATAGACGTATCTAATGTCCCCACGGAGAGGTACGGTCCGACACGAGATTCTGTAAAACATTACCAGCGAAGGACAAGATGGGTTAGGTTAGGTTATATTACGTTATAGACGTATATAATGTTCCCACCGAGAAGTAGGGGCTGACCCGCCAGGAATGTTGTAAAATACTACATCCGAGATGTTAAGTTGCCTTAGGGTAGGATGTATAACGTTATAGACGTATCTAATGTCCCCACGGAGAGGTACGGTTCGACACGAGATTCTGTAAAACATTACCAGCGAAGGACTATATGGGTTAGGTTAGGTTATATTACGTTATAGACGTATATAATGTTCCCACCGAGAAGTAGTGGCCGACCCGCCAGGAATGTTGTAAAATACTACATCCGTGGTGTGAGGTTGCCTTAGGTTAGGATATATAACGTTACAGACGTATATAATGTTCCCAACGTGACGTACGGGGCTACACGAACGGGATTCTACAAAACATTCCCAGCGAGGGGATGGATAGGTTAGGTTAGGGTCTATTACGTTATAGACATATATAACGTGCAGACCGAGAAGTAGGGGCCGACCCGCCAGGAATGTTGTAAAATACTACATCCGAGATGTTAGGTTGCCTTAGGTTAGGATATATAACGTTATAGACGTACATAATGTTCCCACCGAGACGTACGGGGTTACACGAACGGGATTCTACAAAACATTCCCAGCGAGGGGATAGATAGGTTAGGTTAGGTTATATTACGTTATAGACGTATATAACGTCCCGACCGAGAAGTAGGGGTCGACCCGCCAGGAATGTTGTAAAATACTACATCCGAGATGTTAGGCTGCCTTAGGTTAGGATATATAACGTTATAGACGTATATAATGTTCCCACCGAGACGTAGGTGTCAACACGAACGTGATTCTACAAAACATTCCCAGCGAGGGGATAGATAGGTTAGGTTAGGTTATATTACGTTATAGACGTATATAACGTCCCGACCGAGAAGTAGGGGCCGACCCGCCAGGAATGTTGTAAAATACTACATCCGAGATGTTAGGCTGCCTTAGGTTAGGATATATAACGTTCTAGACGTATATAATGTTCCCACCTGGAAGTAGGGTCCGACCTGCCAGGAATGTTGTAAAATACTACATCCGAGATGTTAGGCTGCCTTAGGTTAGGATATATAACTTTATAGCCGTATATAATGTTCCCACCGAGACGTACGGGGCTACACGAACGGGATTCTACAAAACATTCCCAGCGAGGGGATAGATAGGTTAGGTTAGGTTATATTACGTTATAGACATATATAACGTGCAGACCGAGAAGTAGGGGCCGACCCGCCAGGAATGTTGTAAAATACTACACTCGAGATGTTAGGTTGCCTTAGGTTAGGATATATAACGTTATAGACGTATATAATGTTCCCACCGAGACGCACGGGGCTACACGAACGGGATTCTACAAAACATTCCAAGCGAGGGGATAAATAGGTTAGGTTAGGTTATATTACGTTATAGACGTATATAACGTCCCGACCGAGAAGTAGGGGCCGACCCGCCAGGAATGTTGTAAAATACTACATCCGAGGTGTGAGGTTGCCTTAGGTCAGGATATATAACATTATAGACGTATCTAATGTCCCCACGGAGAGGTACGGTCCGACACGAGATTCTGTAAAACATTACCAGCGAAGGACTAGATGGGTTAGGTTAGGTTATATTACGTTATAGACGTATATAATGTTCCCACCGAGAAGTAGGGGCTGACCCGCCAGGAATGTTGTAAAATACTACATCCGAGATGTTAAGTTGCCTTAGGGTAGGATGTATAACGTTATAGACGTATCTAATGTCCCCACGGACAGGTACGGTCCGACACGAGATTCTGTAAAACATTACCAGCGAAGGACTAGATGGGTTAGGTTAGGTTATATTACGTTATAGACGTATATAATGTTCCCACAGAGAAGTAGTGGCCGACCCGCCAGGAATGTTGTAAAATACTACATCCGTGGTGTGAGGTTGCCTTAGGTTAGGATATATAACGTTACAGACGTATATAATGTTCCCAACGTGACGTACGGTGCTACACGAACGGGATTCTACAAAACATTTCCAGCGAGGGGATAGATAGGTTAGGTTAGGTTATATTACGTTATAGACATATATAACGTGCAGACCGGGAAGTAGGGGCCGACCCGCCAGGAATGTTGTAAAATACTACATCCGAGATGTTAGGTTGCCTTAGGTTAGGATATATAACGTTATAGACGTATATAATGTTCCTACCGAGTCGTACGGGGCTACACGAACGGGATTCTACAAAACATTCCCAGCGAGGGGATAGATAGGTTAGGTTAGGTTATATTACGTTATAGACATATATAACGTGCAGACCGAGAAGTAGGGGCCGACCCGCCAGGAATGTTGTAAAATACTACATTCGAGATGTTAGGTTGCCTTAGGTTAGGATATATAACGTTATAGACGTATATAATGTTCCCAACGTGACGTACGGGGCTACACGAACGTGATTCTACAAAACATTCCCAGCGAGGGGCTAGAGGTGTTAGGTTAGGTTATATTACGTTATAGACGTATATAATGTTCCCACCTGGAAGTAGGGTCCGACCTGCCAGGAATGTTGTAAAATACTACTTCCGAGGTGTGAGGTTGCCTTAGGTTAGGATATATAACGTTATAGACGTATCTAATGTCCCCACGGAGAGGTACGGTCCGACACGAGATTCTGTAAAACATTACCAGCGAAGGACTAGATGGGTTAGGTTAGGTTATATTACGTTATAGACGTATATAATGTTCCCACCGAGAAGTAGGGGCTGACCCGCCAGGAATGTTGTAAAATACTACATCCGAGATGTTAAGTTGCGTTAGGGTAGGATGTATAACGTTATAGACGTATCTAATGTCCCCACGGACAGGTACGGTCCGACACGAGATTCTGTAAAACATTACCAGCGAAGGACTAGATGGGTTAGGTTAGGTTATATTACGTTATAGACGTATATAATGTTCCCACCGAGAAGTAGTGGCCGACCCGCCAGGAATATTGTAAAATACTACATCCGTGGTGTGAGGTTGCCTTAGGTTAGGATATATAACGTTACAGACGTATATAATGTTCCCAACGTGACGTACGGGGCTACACGAACGGGATTCTACAAAACATTCCCAGCGAGGGGATAGACAGGTTAGGTTAGGTTATATTACGTTATAGACGTATATAACGTCCCGACCGAGAAGTAGGGGCCGACCCGCCAGGAATGTTGTAAAATACTACATCCGAGATGTTAGGCTGCCTTAGGTTAGGATATATAACGTTCTAGACGTATATAATGTTCCCACCCGGAAGTAGGGTCAGACCTGCCAGGAATGTTGTAAAATACTACATCCGAGATGTTAGGCTGCCTTAGGTTAGGATATATAACTTTATAGCCGTACATAATGTTCCCACCGAGACGTACGGGGCTACACGAACGGGATTCTACAAAACATTCCCAGCGAGGGGATAGATAGGTTAGGTTAGGTTATATTACGTTATAGACATATATAACGTGCAGACCGAGAAGTAGGGGCCGACCAGCCAGGAATGTTGTAAAATACTACATCCGTGGTGTTAAGTTGGCTTAGGATAGGATGTATAACGTTATCGACGTATCTAATGTCCCCACGGAGAGGTACGGTCCGACACGAGATTCTGTAGAACGTTACCAGCGAAGGACTAGATGGGTTAGGTTAGGTTATATTACGTTATAGACGTATATAATGTTCCCACCGAGAAGTAGGGGCCGACCCGCCAGGAATGTTGTAAAATACTACATCCGTGGTGTGAGGTTGCCTTAGGTTAGGATATATAACGTTCTAGACGTATATAATGTTCCCAACGTGACGTACGGGGCTACACGAACGGGATTCCAGAAAACATTCCCAGCGAGGGGATAGATAGGTTAGGTTAGGTTATATTACGTTATAGACATATATAACGTCCAGACCGAGTGGTAGGGGCCGACCCGCCAGGAATGTTGTAAAATACTACATCCGAGATGTTAGGTTGCCTTAGGTTAGGATATATAACGTTATAGAAGTACATAATGTTCCCACCGGGACGTACGGGGCTACACGAACGGGATTCTACAAAACATTCCCAGCGAGGGGATAGACAGGTTAGGTTAGGTTATATTACGTTATAGACGTATATAACGTCCCGACCGAGAAGTAGGGGCCGACCCGCCAGGAATGTTGTAAAATACTACATCCGAGATGTTAGGCAGCCTTAGGTTAGGATATATAACGTTCTAGACGTATATAATGTTCCCACCTGGAAGTAGGGTCCGACCTGCCAGGAATGTTGTAAAATACTACATCCGTGGTGTGAGGTTGCCTTAGGTTAGGATATATAACGTTACAGACGTATATAATGTTCCCAACGTGACGTACGGGGCTACACGAACGGGATTCTACAAAACATTTCCAGCGAGGGGATAGATAGGTTAGGTTAGGTTATATTACGTTATAGACATATATAACGTGCAGACCGAGAAGTAGGGGCCGACCCGCCAGGAATGTTGTAAAATACTACATCCGAGATGTTAGGTTGCCTTAGGTTAGGATATATAACGTTATAGACGTACATAATGTTCCCACCGAGACGTACGGGGCTACACGAACAGGATTCTACAAAACAGTCCCAGCGAGGGGATGGATAGGTTAGGTTAGGTTATATTACGTTATAGACGTATATAACGTCCAGACCGAGAGGTAGGGGCCGACCCGCCAGGAATGTTGTAAAATACTACATCCGAGATGTTAAGTTGCCTTAGGGTAGGATGTATAACGTTATAGACGTATCTAATGTCCCCACGGACAGGTACGGTCCGACACGAGATTCTGTAAAACATTACCAGCGAAGGACTAGATGGGTTAGGTTAGGTTATATTACGTTATAGACGTATATAATGTTCCCACCGAGAAGTAGTGGCCGACCCGCCAGGAATGTTGTAAAATACTACATCCGTGGTGTGAGGTTGCCTTAGGTTAGGATATATAACGTAATAGACGTATATAATGTTCCCAGCGTGACGTACGGGGCTACAGGAACGGGATTCTGCAAAACATTCCCAGCGAGGGGATAGATAGGTTAGGTTAGGTTATATTACGTTATAGACATATATAACGTGCAGACCGAGAAGTAGGGGCCGACCAGCCAGGAATGTTGTAAAATACTACATTCGAGATGTTAGGTTGCTTTAGGTTAGGATATATAACGTTATAGACGTATATAATGTTCCCACCGAGACGCACGGTGCTACACGAACGGGATTCGACAAAACATTCCCAGCGAGGGGATAGATAGGTTAGGTTAGGTTACATTACGTTATAGACATATATAACGTCCAGACCGAGAGGTAGGGGCCGACCCGCCAGGAATGCTGTAAAATACTTCATCCGAGATGTTAGGTTGCCTAAGGTTAGGATATATAACGTTATAGACGTATATAATGTTCCCACCGAGACGTACGGGGCTACACGAACGGGATTCTACAAAACATTCCCAGCGAGGGGATAGATAGGTTAGGTTAGGTTATATTACGTTATAGACGTATATAATGTTCCCACCGAGACGTAGGTGTCAACACGAACGTGATTCTACAAAACATTCCCAGCGAGGGGCTAGATGTGTTAGGTTAGGTTATATTACGTTATAGACGTATATAATGTTCCCACCTGGAAGTAGGGTCCGACCCGCCAGGAATGTTGTAAAATACTACATCCGTGGTGTGAGGTTGCCTTAGGTTAGGATATATAACGTTATAGACGTATATAATGTTCCCAACGTGACGTACGGGGCTACACGAACGGGATTCTACAAAACATTCCCAGCGAGGGGATAGATAGGTTAGGTTAGGTTATATTACGTTATAGACATATATAACGTGCAGACCGAGAAGTAGGGGCCGACCCGCCAGGAATGTTGTAAAATACTACATCCGAGATGTTACGTTGCCTTAGGTTAGGATATATAACGTTACAGACGTATATAGTGTTCCCAACGTGACGTACGGGGCTACACGAACGGGATTCTACAAAACATTCCCAGCGAGGGACTAGATGTGTTAGGTTAGGTTATATTACGTTATAGACATATATAACGTCCAGACCGAGAAGTAGGGGCCGACCCGCCAGGAATGTTGTAAAATACTACATCCGAGATGTTAGGTTGCCTTAGGTTAGGATATATAACGTTCTAGACGTATATAATGTTCCCACCCGGAAGTAGGGTCAGACCTGCCAGGAGTGTTGTAAAATACTACATCCGAGATGTTAGGCTGCCTTAGGTTAGGATATATAACTTTATAGCCGTATATAATGTTCCCACCGAGACGTACGGGGCTACAGGAACGGGATTCTACAAAACATTCCCAGCGAGGGGATAGATAGGTTAGGTTAGGTTATATTACGTTATAGACATATATAACGTGCAGACCGAGAAGTAGGGGCCGTCCCGCCAGGAATGTTGTAAAGTACTACATCCGAGATGTTAGGCTGCCTTAGGTTAGGATATATAACGTTCTAGACGTATATAATGTTCCCACCTGGAAGTAGGGTCCGACCTGCCAGGAATGTTGTAAAATACTACATCCGATATGTTAGGCTGCCTTAGGTTAGGATATATAACTTTATAGCCGTATATAATGTTCGCAACGTGACGTACGGGGCTACACGAACGGGATTCTACAAAACATTCCCAGCGAGGGGATAGATAGGTTAGGTTAGGTTATATTACGTTATAGACATATATAACGTGCAGACCGAGAAGTAGGGGCCGACCCGCCGGGAATGTTGTAAAATACTACATCCGAGATGTTAGGTTGCCTTAGGTTAGGATATATAACGTTATAGACGTATCTAATGTCCCCACGTAGAGGTACGGTCCGACACGAGATTCTGTAAAACATTACCAGCGAAGGACTAGATGGGTTATGTTAGGTTATATTAAGTTATAGACGTATATAATGTTCCCACCGAGAAGTAGTGACCGACCCGCCAGGAATGTTGTAAAATACTACATCCGTGGTGTGAGGTTGCCTTAGGTTAGGATATATAACGTAATAGACGTATATAATGTTCCCAGCGTGACGTACGGGGCTACACGAACGGGATTCCAGAAAACATTCCCAGCGAGGGGATAGATAGGTTAGGTTAGGTTATATTACGTTATAGACATATATAACGTCCAGACCGAGTGGTAGGGGCCGACCCGCCAGGAATGTTGTAAAATACTACATCCGAGATGTTAGGTTGCCTTAGGTTAGGATATATAACGTTATAGACGTACATAATGTTCCCACCGGGACGTACGGGGCTACACGAACGGGATTCTACAAAACATTCCCAGCGAGGGGATAGACAGGTTAGGTTAGGTTATATTACGTTATAGACGTATATAACGTCCCGACCGAGAAGTAGGGGCCGACCCGCCAGGAATGTTGTAAAATACTACATCCGAGATGTTAGGCTGCCTTAGGTTAGGATATATAACGTTCTAGACGTATATAATGTTCCCACCCGGAAGTAGGGTCAGACCTGCCAGGAATGTTGTAAAATACTACATCCGAGATGTTAGGCTGCCTTAGGTTAGGATATATAACTTTATAGCCGTACATAATGTTCCCACCGAGACGTACGGGGCTACACGAACGGGATTCTACAAAACATTCCCAGCGAGGGGATAGATAGGTTAGGTTAGGTTATATTACGTTATAGACATATATAACGTGCAGACCGAGAAGTAGGGGCCGACCAGCCAGGAATGTTGTAAAATACTACATCCGTGGTGTTAAGTTGGCTTAGGATAGGATGTATAACGTTATCGACGTATCTAATGTCCCCACGGAGAGGTACGGTCCGACACGAGATTCTGTAGAACGTTACCAGCGAAGGACTAGATGGGTTAGGTTAGGTTATATTACGTTATAGACGTATATAATGTTCCCACCGAGAAGTAGGGGCTGACACGCCAGGAATGTTGTAAAATACTACATCCGAGATGTTAGGTTGCCTTAGGTTAGGATATATAACGTTATAGAAGTACATAATGTTCCCACCGGGACGTACGGGGCTACACGAACGGGATTCTACAAAACATTCCCAGCGAGGGGATAGACAGGTTAGGTTAGGTTATATTACGTTATAGACGTATATAACGTCCCGACCGAGAAGTAGGGGCCGACCCGACAGGAATGTTGTAAAATACTACATCCGAGATGTTAGGCTGCCTTAGGTTAGGATATATAACGTTATAGACGTATCTAATGTCCCCACGGAGAGGTACGGTCCGACACGAGATTCTGTAAAACATTACCAGCGAAGGACTAGATGGGTTAGGTTAGGTTATATTACGTTATAGACGTATATAATGTTCCCACCGAGAAGTAGGGGCTGACACGCCAGGAATGTTGTAAAATACTACATCCGAGATGTTAAGTTGCCTTAGGGTAGGATGTATAACGTTATAGACGTATCTAATGTCCCCACGGACAGGTACGGTCCGACACGAGATTCTGTAAAACATTACCAGCGAAGGACTATATGGGTTAGGTTAGGTTATATTACGTTATAGACGTATATAATGTTCCCACCGAGAAGTAGTGGCCGACCCGCCAGGAATGTTGTAAAATACTACATCCGTGGTGTGAGGTTGCCTTAGGTTAGGATATATAACGTTACAGACGTATATAATGTTCCCAACGTGACGTACGGGGCTACACGAACGGGATTCTACAAAACATTCCCAGTGAGGGGATAGATAGGTTAGGCTAGGTTATATTACGTTATAGACATATATAACATGCAGACCGAGAAGTAGGGGCCGACCCGCCAGGAATGTTGTAAAATACTACATCCGAGATGTTAGGTTGCCTTAGGTTAGGATATATAACGTTATAGACGTACATAATGTTCCCACCGAGACGTACGGGGTTACACGAACGGGATTCTACAAAACATTCCCAGCGAGGGGATAGATAGGTTAGGTTAGGTTATATTACGTTATAGACGTATATAACGTTCCGACCGAGAAGTAGGGGCCGACCCGCCAGGCATGTTGTAAAATACTACATCCGAGATGTTAGGCAGCCTTAGGTTAGGATATATAACGTTCTAGACGTATATAATGTTCCCACCTGGAAGTAGGGTCCGACCTGCCAGGAATGTTGTAAAATACTACATCCGTGGTGTGAGGTTGCCTTAGGTTAGGATATATAACGTTACAGACGTATATAATGTTCCCAACGTGACGTACGGGGCTACACGAACGGGATTCTACAAAACATTTCCAGCGAGGGGATAGATAGGTTAGGTTAGGTTATATTACGTTATAGACGTATATAATGTTCCCACCGAGAAGTAGGGGCTGACACGCCAGGAATGTTGTAAAATACTACATCCGAGATGTTAAGTTGCCTTAGGGTAGGATGTATAACGTTATAGACGTATCTAATGTCCCCACGGACAGGTACGGTCCGACACGAGATTCTGTAAAACATTACCAGCGAAGGACTATATGGGTTAGGTTAGGTTATATTACGTTATAGACGTATATAATGTTCCCACCGAGAAGTAGTGGCCGACCCGCCAGGAATGTTGTAAAATACTACATCCGTGGTGTGAGGTTGCCTTAGGTTAGGATATATAACGTTACAGACGTATATAATGTTCCCAACGTGACGTACGGGGCTACACGAACGGGATTCTACAAAACATTCCCAGTGAGGGGATAGATAGGTTAGGCTATGTTATATTACGTTATAGACATATATAACATGCAGACCGAGAAGTAGGGGCCGACCCGCCAGGAATGTTGTAAAATACTACATCCGAGATGTTAGGTTGCCTTAGGTTAGGATATATAACGTTATAGACGTACATAATGTTCCCACCGAGACGTACGGGGTTACACGAACGGGATTCTACAAAACATTCCCAGCGAGGGGATAGATAGGTTAGGTTAGGTTATATTACGTTATAGACGTATATAACGTTCCGACCGAGAAGTAGGGGCCGACCCGCCAGGCATGTTGTAAAATACTACATCCGAGATGTTAGGCAGCCTTAGGTTAGGATATATAACGTTCTAGACGTATATAATGTTCCCACCTGGAAGTAGGGTCCGACCTGCCAGGAATGTTGTAAAATACTACATCCGTGGTGTGAGGTTGCCTTAGGTTAGGATATATAACGTTACAGACGTATATAATGTTCCCAACGTGACGTACGGGGCTACACGAACGGGATTCTACAAAACATTTCCAGCGAGGGGATAGATAGGTTAGGTTAGGTTATATTACGTTATAGACATATATAACGTGCAGACCGAGAAGTAGGGGCCGACCCGCCAGGAATGTTGTAAAATACTACATCCGAGATGTTAGGTTGCCTTAGGTTAGGATATATAACGTTATAGACGTACATAATGTTCCCACCGAGACGTACGGGGCTACACGAACAGGATTCTACAAAACAGTCCCAGCGAGGGGATGGATAGGTTAGGTTAGGTTATATTACGTTATAGACGTATATAACGTCCAGACCGAGAGGTAGGGGCCGACCCGCCAGGAATGTTGTAAAATACTACATCCGAGATGTTAAGTTGCCTTAGGGTAGGATGTATAACGTTATAGACGTATCTAATGTCCCCACGGACAGGTACGGTCCGACACGAGATTCTGTAAAACATTACCAGCGAAGGACTAGATGGGTTAGGTTAGGTTATATTACGTTATAGACGTATATAATGTTCCCACCGAGAAGTAGTGGCCGACCCGCCAGGAATGTTGTAAAATACTACATCCGTGGTGTGAGGTTGCCTTAGGTTAGGATATATAACGTAATAGACGTATATAATGTTCCCAGCGTGACGTACGGGGCTACAGGAACGGGATTCTGCAAAACATTCCCAGCGAGGGGATAGATAGGTTAGGTTAGGTTATATTACGTTATAGACATATATAACGTGCAGACCGAGAAGTAGGGGCCGACCAGCCAGGAATGTTGTAAAATACTACATTCGAGATGTTAGGTTGCTTTAGGTTAGGATATATAACGTTATAGACGTATATAATGTTCCCACCGAGACGCACGGTGCTACACGAACGGGATTCGACAAAACATTCCCAGCGAGGGGATAGATAGGTTAGGTTAGGTTACATTACGTTATAGACATATATAACGTCCAGACCGAGAGGTAGGGGCCGACCCGCCAGGAATGCTGTAAAATACTTCATCCGAGATGTTAGGTTGCCTAAGGTTAGGATATATAACGTTATAGACGTATATAATGTTCCCACCGAGACGTACGGGGCTACACGAACGGGATTCTACAAAACATTCCCAGCGAGGGGATAGATAGGTTAGGTTAGGTTATATTACGTTATAGACGTATATAATGTTCCCACCGAGACGTAGGTGTCAACACGAACGTGATTCTACAAAACATTCCCAGCGAGGGGCTAGATGTGTTAGGTTAGGTTATATTACGTTATAGACGTATATAATGTTCCCACCTGGAAGTAGGGTCCGACCCGCCAGGAATGTTGTAAAATACTACATCCGTGGTGTGAGGTTGCCTTAGGTTAGGATATATAACGTTATAGACGTATATAATGTTCCCAACGTGACGTACGGGGCTACACGAACGGGATTCTACAAAACATTCCCAGCGAGGGGATAGATAGGTTAGGTTAGGTTATATTACGTTATAGACATATATAACGTGCAGACCGAGAAGTAGGGGCCGACCCGCCAGGAATGTTGTAAAATACTACATCCGAGATGTTACGTTGCCTTAGGTTAGGATATATAACGTTACAGACGTATATAGTGTTCCCAACGTGACGTACGGGGCTACACGAACGGGATTCTACAAAACATTCCCAGCGAGGGACTAGATGGGTTAGGTTAGGTTATATTACGTTATAGACATATATAACGTCCAGACCGAGAAGTAGGGGCCGACCCGCCAGGAATGTTGTAAAATACTACATCCGAGATGTTAGGTTGCCTTAGGTTAGGATATATAACGTTCTAGACGTATATAATGTTCCCACCCGGAAGTAGGGTCAGACCTGCCAGGAGTGTTGTAAAATACTACATCCGAGATGTTAGGCTGCCTTAGGTTAGGATATATAACTTTATAGCCGTATATAATGTTCCCACCGAGACGTACGGGGCTACAGGAACGGGATTCTACAAAACATTCCCAGCGAGGGGATAGATAGGTTAGGTTAGGTTATATTACGTTATAGACATATATAACGTGCAGACCGAGAAGTAGGGGCCGACCAGCCAGGAATGTTGTAAAATACTACATTCGAGATGTTAGGTTGCTTTAGGTTAGGATATATAACGTTATAGACGTATATAATGTTCCCACCGAGACGCACGGGGCTACACGAACGGGATTCGACAAAACATTCCCAGCGAGGGGATAGATAGGTTAGGTTAGGTTATATTACGTTATAGACATATATAACTTCCAGACCGAGAGGTAGGGGCCGACCCGCCAGGAATGCTGTAAAATACTTCATCCGAGATGTTAGGTTGCCTAAGGTTAGGATATATAACGTTATAGACGTATATAATGTTCCCACCGAGACGTACGGGGCTACACGAACGGGATTCTACAAAACATTCCCAGCGAGGGGATAGATAGGTTAGGTTAGGTTATATTACGTTATAGACGTATATAATGTTCCCACCGAGACGTAGGTGTCAACACGAACGTGATTCTACAAAACATTCCCAGCGAGGGGCTAGATGTGTTAGGTTAGGTTATATTACGTTATAGACGTATATAATGTTCCCACCTGGAAGTAGGGTCCGACCCGCCAGGAATGTTGTAAAATACTACATCCGTGGTGTGAGGTTGCCTTAGGTTAGGATATATAACGTTATATACGTATATAATGTTCCCAACGTGACGTACGGGGCTACACGAACGGGATTCTACAAAACATTCCCAGCGAGGGGATAGATAGGTTAGGTTAGGTTATATTACGTTATAGACATATATAACGTGCAGACCGAGAAGTAGGGGCCGACCCGCCAGGAATGTTGTAAAATACTACATCCGAGATGTTAGGTTGCCTTAGGTTAGGATATATAACGTTACAGACGTATATAGTGTTCCCAACGTGACGTACGGGGCTACACGAACGGGATTCTACAAAACATTCCCAGCGAGGGACTAGATGTGTTAGGTTAGGTTATATTACGTTATAGACATATATAACGTCCAGACCGAGAAGTAGGGGCCGACCCGCCAGGAATGTTGTAAAATACTACATCCGAGATGTTAGGTTGCCTTAGGTTAGGATATATAACGTTCTAGACGTATATAATGTTCCCACCCGGAAGTAGGGTCAGACCTGCCAGGAGTGTTGTAAAATACTACATCCGAGATGTTAGGCTGCCTTAGGTTAGGATATATAACTTTATAGCCGTATATAATGTTCCCACCGAGACGTACGGGGCTACAGGAACGGGATTCTACAAAACATTCCCAGCGAGGGGATAGATAGGTTAGGTTAGGTTATATTACGTTATAGACATATATAACGTGCAGACCGAGAAGTAGGGGCCGACCAGCCAGGAATGTTGTAAAATACTACATTCGAGATGTTAGGTTGCTTTAGGTTAGGATATATAACGTTATAGACGTATATAATGTTCCCACCGAGACGCACGGGGCTACACGAACGGGATTCGACAAAACATTCCCAGCGAGGGGATAGATAGGTTAGGTTAGGTTATATTACGTTATAGACATATATAACGTCCAGACCGAGAGGTAGGGGCCGACCCGCCAGGAATGCTGTAAAATACTTCATCCGAGATGTTAGGTTGCCTAAGGTTAGGATATATAACGTTATAGACGTATATAATGTTCCCACCGAGACGTACGGGGCTACACGAACGGCATTCTACAAAACATTCCCAGCGAGGGGATAGATAGGTTAGGTTAGGTTATATTACGTTATAGACATATATAACGTGCAGACCGAGAAGTAGGGGCCGACCCGCCGGGAATGTTGTAAAATACTACATCCGAGATGTTAGGTTGCCTTAGGTTAGGATATATAACGTTATAGACGTACATAACGTTCCCACCGAGACGTACGGGGCTACACGAACGGGATTCTGCAAAACATTCCCAGCGAGGGGATAGATAGGTTAGGTTAGGTTATATTACGTTATAGACGTATATAACGTCCCGACCGAGAAGTAGGGGCCGACCCGCCAGGAATGTTGTAAAATACTACATCCGAGATGTTAGGCTGCCTTAGGTTAGGATATATAACGTTCTAGACGTATATAATGTTCCCACCGAGACGTACGGGGCTACACGAACGGGATTCTACAAAACATTCCCAGCGAGGGGATAGATAGGTTAGGTTATGTTATATTACGTTATAGACGTATATAACGTCCCGACCGAGAAGTAGGGGCCGACCTGCCAGGAATGTTGTAAAATACTACATCCGAGATGTTAGGCTGCCTTAGTTTAGGATATATAACGTTATAGACGTATATAATGTTCCCACCGAGACGTAGGTGTCAACACGAACGTGATTCTACAAAACATTCCCAGCGAGGGACTAGATGTGTTAGGTTAGGTTATATTACGTTATAGACGTATATAATGTTCCCACCTGGAAGTAGGGTCCGACCTGCCAGGAATGTTGTAAAATACTACATCCGAGGTGTGAGGTTGCCTTAGGTTAGGATATATAACGTTATAGTCTTATCTAATGTCCCCTCGGAGAGGTACGGTCCGACACGAGATTCTGTAAAACATTACCAGCGAAGGACTAGATGGGTTAGGTTAGGTTATATTACGTTATAGACGTATATAATGTTCCCACCGAGAAGTAGGGGCTGACCCGCCAGGAATGTTGTAAAATACTACATCCGAGATGTTAAGTTGCCTTAGGGTAGGATGTATAACGTTATAGACGTATCTAATGTCCCCACGGACAGGTACGGTCCGACACGAGATTCTGTAAAACATTACCAGCGAAGGACTATATGGGTTACGTTAGGTTATATTACGTTATAGACGTATATAACGTCCCGACCGAGAAGTAGGGGCCGACCCGCCAGGAATGTTGTAAAGTACTACATCCGAGATGTTAGGCTGCCTTAGGTTAGGATATATAACGTTCTAGACGTATATAATGTTCCCACCTGGAAGTAGGGTCCGACCTGCCAGGAATGTTGTAAAATACTACATCCGAGATGTTAGGCTGCCTTAGGTTAGGATATATAACTTTATAGCCGTATATAATGTTCCCAACGTGACGTACGGGGCTACACGAACGGGATTCTACAAAACATTCCCAGCGAGGGGATAGATAGGTTAGGTTAGGTTATATTACGTTATAGACATATATAACGTGCAGACCGAGAAGTAGGGGCCGACCCGCCAGGAATGTTGTAAAATACTACATCCGAGATGTTAGGTTGCCTTAGGTTAGGATATATAACGTTATAGACGTATATAGCGTTCCCACCGAGACGCACGGGGCTACACGAACGGGATTCTACAAAACATTCCCAGCGAGGGGATAGATAGGTTAGGTTAGGTTATATTACGTTATAGACATATATAACGTGCAGGCCGAGAAGTAGGGGCCGACCCGCCAGGAATGTTGTAAAATACTACATCCGAGATGTTAGGTTGCCTTAGGTTAGGATATATAACGTTATAGACGTATCTAATGTCCCCACGTAGAGGTACGGTCCGACACGAGATTCTGTAAAACATTACCAGCGAAGGACTAGATGGGTTAGGTTAGGTTATATTAAGTTATAGACGTATATAATGTTCCCACCGAGAAGTAGTGACCGACCCGCCAGGAATGTTGTAAAATACTACATCCGTGGTGTGAGGTTGCCTTAGGTTAGGATATATAACGTAATAGACGTATATAATGTTCCCAGCGTGACGTACGGGGCTACACGAACGGGATTCCAGAAAACATTCCCAGCGAGGGGATAGATAGGTTAGGTTAGGTTATATTACGTTATAGACATATATAACGTCCAGACCGAGTGGTAGGGGCCGACCCGCCAGGAATGTTGTAAAATACTACATCCGAGATGTTAGGTTGCCTTAGGTTAGGATATATAACGTTATAGACGTACATAATGTTCCCACCGGGACGTACGGGGCTACACGAACGGGATTCTACAAAACATTCCCAGCGAGGGGATAGACAGGATAGGTTAGGTTATATTACGTTATAGACGTATATAACGTCCCGACCGAGAAGTAGGGGCCGACCCGCCAGGAATGTTGTAAAATACTACATCCGAGATGTTAGGCTGCCTTAGGTTAGGATATATAACGTTCTAGACGTATATAATGTTCCCACCCGGAAGTAGGGTCAGACCTGCCAGGAATGTTGTAAAATTCTACATCCGAGATGTTAGGCTGCCTTAGGTTAGGATATATAACTTTATAGCCGTATATAATGTTCCCACCGAGACGTACGGGGCTACACGAACGGGATTCTACAAAACATTCCCAGCGAGGGGATAGATAGGTTAGGTTAGGTTATATTACGTTATAGACATATATAACGTGCAGACCGAGAAGTAGGGGCCGACCAGCCAGGAATGTTGTAAAATACTACATCCGTGGTGTGAGGTTGCCTTAGGTTAGGATATATAACGTTCTAGACGTATATAATGTTCCCACCGAGACGTACGGGGCTACACGAACGGGATTCTACAAAACATTCCCAGCGAGGGGATAGATAGGTTAGCTTAGGTTATATTACGTTATAGACGTATATAACGTCCCGACCGAGAAGTAGGGGCCGACCCGCCAGGAATGTTGTAAAATACTACATCCGAGATGTTAGGCTGCCTTAGGTTAGGATATATAACGTTATAGACGTATATAATGTTCCCACCGAGACGTAGGTGTCAACACGAACGTGATTCTACAAAACATTCCCAGCGAGGGACTAGATGTGTTAGGTTAGGTTATATTACGTTATAGACGTATATAATGTTCCCACCTGGAAGTAGGGTCCGACCTGCCAGGAATGTTGTAAAATACTACATCCGAGGTGTGAGGTTGCCTTAGGTTAGGATATATAACGTTATAGACGTATCTAATGTCCCCACGGAGAGGTACGGTCCGACACGAGATTCTGTAAAACATTACCAGCGAAGGACTAGATGGGTTAGGTTAGGTTATATTACGTTATAGACGTATATAATGTTCCCACCGAGAAGTAGGGGCTGACACGCCAGGAATGTTGTAAAATACTACATCCGAGATGTTAAGTTGCCTTAGGGTAGGATGTATAACGTTATAGACGTATCTAATGTCCCCACGGACAGGTACGGTCCGACACGAGATTCTGTAAAACATTACCAGCGAAGGACTATATGGGTTAGGTTAGGTTATATTACGTTATAGACGTATATAATGTTCCCACCGAGAAGTAGTGGCCGACCCGCCAGGAATGTTGTAAAATACTACATCCGTGGTGTGAGGTTGCCTTAGGTTAGGATATATAACGTTACAGACGTATATAATGTTCCCAACGTGACGTACGGGGCTACACGAACGGGATTCTACAAAACATTCCCAGCGAGGGGATAGATAGGTTAGGTTAGGTTATATTACGTTATAGACATATATAACATGCAGACCGAGAAGTAGGGGCCGACCCGCCAGGAATGTTGTAAAATACTACTTCCGAGATGTTAGGTTGCCTTAGGTTAGGATATATAACGTTATAGACGTACATAATGTTCCCACCGAGACGTACGGGGTTACACGAACGGGATTCTACAAAACATTCCCAGCGAGGGGATAGATAGGTTAGGTTATGTTATATTACGTTATAGACGTATATAACGTCCCGACCGAGAAGTAGGGGCCGACCCGCCAGGCATGTTGTAAAATACTACATCCGAGATGTTAGGCAGCCTTAGGTTAGGATGTATAACGTTCTAGACGTATATAATGTTCCCACCTGGAAGTAGGGTCCGACCTGCCAGGAATGTTGTAAAATACTACATCCGTGGTGTGAGGTTGCCTTAGGTTAGGATATATAACGTTACAGACGTATATAATGTTCCCAACGTGACGTACGGGGCTACACGAACGGGATTCTACAAAACATTTCCGGCGAGGGGATAGATAGGTTAGGTTTGGTTATATTACGTTATAGACATATATAACGTGCAGACCGAGAAGTAGGGGCCGACCAGCCAGGAATGTTGTAAAATACTACATTCGAGATGTTAGGTTGCTTTAGGTTAGGATATATAACGTTATAGACGTATATAATGTTCCCACCGAGACGTACGGGGCTACACGAACGGGATTCTACAAAACATTCCCAGCGAGGGGATAGATAGGTTAGGTTAGGTTATATTACGTTATAGACGTATATAATGTTCCCACCGAGACGTAGGTGTCAACACGAACGTGATTCTACAAAACATTCCCAGCGAGGGGCTAGATGTGTTAGGTTAGGTTATATTACGTTATAGACGTATATAATGTTCCCACCTGGAAGTAGGGTCCGACCCGCCAGGAATGTTGTAAAATACTACATCCGTGGTGTGAGGTTGCCTTAGGTTAGGATATATAACGTTATAGACGTATATAATGTTCCCAACGTGACGTACGGGGCTACACGAACGGGATTCTACAAAACATTCCCAGCGAGGGGATAGATAGGTTAGGTTAGGTTATATTACGTTATAGACATATATAACGTGCAGACCGAGAAGTAGGGGCCGACCCGCCAGGAATGTTGTAAAATACTACATCCGAGATGTTAGGTTGCCTTAGGTTAGGATATATAACGTTATAGACGTACATAATGTTCCCACCGAGACGTACGGGGCTACACGAACGGGATTCTACAAAACATTCCCAGCGAGGGGATAGAGAGGTTAGGTTAGGTTATATTACGTTATAGACGTATATAACGTCCCGACCGAGAAGTAGGGGCCGACTCGCCAGGAATGTTGTAAAATACTACATCCGAGATGTTAGGCTGCCTTAGGTTAGGATATATAACGTTCTAGACGTATATAATGTTCCCACCCGGAAGTAGGGTCAGACCTGCCAGGAGTGTTGTAAAATACTACATCTGAGATGTTAGGCTGCCTTAGGTTAGGATATATAACTTTATAGCCGTATATAATGTTCCCACCGAGACGTACGGGGCTACAGGAACGGGATTCTACAAAACATTCCCAGCGAGGGGATAGATAGGTTAGGTTAGGTTATATTACGTTATAGACATATATAACGTACAGACCGAGAAGTAGGGGCCGACCCGCCAGGAATGTTGTAAAATACTACATCCGAGATGTTAGGCTGCCTTAGGTTAGGATATATAACGTTATAGACGTATATAATATTCCCACCGAGAAGTAGGTGTCAACACGAACGTGATTCTACAAAACATTCCCAGCGAGGGGCTAGATGTGTTAGGTTAGGTTATATTACGTTATAGACGTATATAATGTTCCCACCTGGAAGTAGGGTCCGACCTGCCAGGAATGTTGTAAAATACTACATCCGAGGTGTGAGGTTGCCTTAGGTTAGGATATATAACGTTATAGACGTATCTAATGTCCCCACGGAGAGGTACGGTCCGACACGAAATTCTGTAAAACATTACCAGCGAAGGACTAGATGGGTTAGGTTAGGTTATATTACGTTATAGACGTATATAATGTTCCCACCGAGAAGTAGGTGCTGACACGCCAGGAATGTTGTAAAATACTACATCCGAGATGTTAAGTTGCCTTAGGGTAGGATGTATAACGTTATAGACGTATCTAATGTCCCCACGGACAGGTACGGTCCGACACGAGATTCTGTAAAACATTACCAGCGAAGGACTATATGGGTTAGGTTAGGTTATATTACGTTATAGACGTATATAATGTTCCCACCGAGAAGTAGTGGCCGACCCGCCAGGAATGTTGTAAAATACTACATCCGTGGTGTGAGGTTGCCTTAGGTTAGGATATATAACGTTACAGACGTATATAATGTTCCCAACGTGACGTACGGGGCTACAGGAACGGGATTCTACAAAACATTCCCAGCGAGGGGATAGATAGGTTAGGTTAGGTTATATTACGTTATAGACATATATAACATGCAGACCGAGAAGTAGGGGCCGACCCGCCAGGAATGTTGTAAAATACTACTTCCGAGATGTTAGGTTGCCTTAGGTTAGGATATATAACGTTATAGACGTACATAATGTTCCCACCGAGACGCGCGGGGCGAACGGAATTCGACAAAACATTCCCAGCGAGGGGATAGATAGGTTAGGTTAGGTTATATTACGTTATAGACATATATAACGTCCAGACCGAGAGGTAGGGGCCGACCCGCCAGGAATGCTGTAAAATACTTCATCCGAGATGTTAGGTTGCCTTAGGTTAGGATATATAACGTTATAGACGTACATAACGTTCCCACCGAGACGTACGGGGCTACACGAACGGGATTCTACAAAACAATCCCAGCGAGGGGATAGATAGGTTAGGTTAGGTTATATTACGTTATAGACGTATATATCGTCCCGACCGAGAAGTAGGGGCCGACCCGCCAGGAATGTTGTAAAATACTACATCCGAGATGTTAGGCTGCCTTAGGTTAGGATATATAACGTTATAGACGTATATAATATTCCCACCGAGAAGTAGGTGTCAACACGAACGTGATTCTACGAAACATTCCCAGCGAGGGGCTAGATGTGTTAGGTTAGGTTATATTACGTTATAGACGTATATAATGTTCCCACCTGGAAGTAGGGTCCGACCTGCCAGGAATGTTGTAAAATACTACATCCGAGGTGTGAGGTTGCCTTAGGTTAGGATATATAACGTTATAGACGTATCTAATGTCCCCACGGAGAGGTACGGTCCGACACGAAATTCTGTAAAACATTACCAGCGAAGGACTAGATGGGTTAGGTTAGGTTATATTACGTTATAGACGTATATAATGTTCCCACCGAGAAGTAGGGGCTGACACGCCAGGAATGTTGTAAAATACTACATCCGAGATGTTAAGTTGCCTTAGGGTAGGATGTATAACGTTATAGACGTATCTAATGTCCCCACGGACAGGTACGGTCCGACACGAGATTCTGTAAAACATTACCAGCGAAGGACTATATGGGTTAGGTTAGGTTATATTACGTTATAGACGTATATAATGTTCCCACCGAGAAGTAGTGGCCGACCCGCCAGGAATGTTGTAAAATACTACATCCGTGGTGTGAGGTTGCCTTAGGTTAGGATATATAACGTTACAGACGTATATAATGTTCCCAACGTGACGTACGGGGCTACAGGAACGGGATTCTACAAAACATTCCCAGCGAGGGGATAGATAGGTTAGGTTAGGTTATATTACGTTATAGACATATATAACATGCAGACCGAGAAGTAGGGGCCGACCCGCCAGGAATGTTGTAAAATACTACTTCCGAGATGTTAGGTTGCCTTAGGTTAGGATATATAACGTTATAGACGTACATAATGTTCCCACCGAGACGCGCGGGGCGAACGGAATTCGACAAAACATTCCCAGCGAGGGGATAGATAGGTTAGGTTAGGTTATATTACGTTATAGACATATATAACGTCCAGACCGAGAGGTAGGGGCCGACCCGCCAGGAATGCTGTAAAATACTTCATCCGAGATGTTAGGTTGCCTTAGGTTAGGATATATAACGTTATAGACGTACATAACGTTCCCACCGAGACGTACGGGGCTACACGAACGGGATTCTGCAAAACATTCCCAGCGAGGGGATAGATAGGTTAGGTTAGGTTATATTACGTTATAGACGTATATAACGTCCCGACCGAGAAGTAGGGGCCGACCCGCCAGGAATGTTGTAAAATACTACATCCGAGATGTTAGGCTGCCTTAGGTTAGGATATATAACGTTATAGACGTATATAATGTTCCCACCGAGACGTAGGTGTCAACACGAACGTGATTCTACAAAACATTCCCAGCGAGGGACTAGATGTGTTAGGTTAGGTTATATTACGTTATAGACGTATATAATGTTCCCACCTGGAAGTAGGGTCCGACCTGCCAGGAATGTTGTAAAATACTACATCCGAGGTGTGAGGTTGCCTTAGGTTAGGATATATAACGTTATAGACGTATCTAATGTCCCCACGGAGAGGTACGGTCCGACACGAGATTCTGTAAAACATTACCAGCGAAGGACTAGATGGGTTAGGTTAGGTTATATTACGTTATAGACGTATATAATGTTCCCACCGAGAAGTAGGGGCTGACACGCCAGGAATGTTGTAAAATACTACATCCGAGATGTTAAGTTGCCTTAGGGTAGGATGTATAACGTTATAGACGTATCTAATGTCCCCACGGACAGGTACGGTCCGACACGAGATTCTGTAAAACATTACCAGCGAAGGACTATATGGGTTAGGTTAGGTTATATTACGTTATAGACGTATATAATGTTCCCACCGAGAAGTAGTGGCCGACCCGCCAGGAATGTTGTAAAATACTACATCCGTGGTGTGAGGTTGCCTTAGGTTAGGATATATAACGTTACAGACGTATATAATGTTCCCAACGTGACGTACGGGGCTACACGAACGGGATTCTACAAAACATTCCCAGCGAGGGGATAGATAGGTTAGGTTAGGTTATATTACGTTACAGACATATATAACATGCAGACCGAGAAGTAGGGGCCGACCCGCCAGGAATGTTGTAAAATACTACTTCCGAGATGTTAGGTTGCCTTAGGTTAGGATATATAACGTTATAGACGTACATAATGTTCCCACCGAGACGTACGGGGTTACACGAACGGGATTCTACAAAACATTCCCAGCGAGGGGATAGATAGGTTAGGTTATGTTATATTACGTTATAGACGTATATAACGTCCCGACCGAGAAGTAGGGGCCGACCCGCCAGGCATGTTGTAAAATACTACATCCGAGATGTTAGGCAGCCTTAGGTTAGGATGTATAACGTTCTAGACGTATATAATGTTCCCACCTGGAAGTAGGGTCCGACCTGCCAGGAATGTTGTAAAATACTACATCCGTGGTGTGAGGTTGCCTTAGGTTAGGATATATAACGTTACAGACGTATATAATGTTCCCAACGTGACGTACGGGGCTACACGAACGGGATTCTACAAAACATTTCCGGCGAGGGGATAGATAGGTTAGGTTTGGTTATATTACGTTATAGACATATATAACGTGCAGACCGAGAAGTAGGGGCCGACCAGCCAGGAATGTTGTAAAATACTACATTCGAGATGTTAGGTTGCTTTAGGTTAGGATATATAACGTTATAGACGTATATAATGTTCCCACCGAGACGTACGGGGCTACACGAACGGGATTCTACAAAACATTCCCAGCGAGGGGATAGATAGGTTAGGTTAGGTTATATTACGTTATAGACGTATATAATGTTCCCACCGAGACGTAGGTGTCAACACGAACGTGATTCTACAAAACATTCCCAGCGAGGGGCTAGATGTGTTAGGTTAGGTTATATTACGTTATAGACGTATATAATGTTCCCACCTGGAAGTAGGGTCCGACCCGCCAGGAATGTTGTAAAATACTACATCCGTGGTGTGAGGTTGCCTTAGGTTAGGATATATAACGTTATAGACGTATATAATGTTCCCAACGTGACGTACGGGGCTACACGAACGGGATTCTACAAAACATTCCCAGCGAGGGGATAGATAGGTTAGGTTAGGTTATATTACGTTATAGACATATATAACGTGCAGACCGAGAAGTAGGGGCCGACCCGCCAGGAATGTTGTAAAATACTACATCCGAGATGTTAGGTTGCCTTAGGTTAGGATATATAACGTTATAGACGTACATAATGTTCCCACCGAGACGTACGGGGCTACACGAACGGGATTCTACAAAACATTCCCAGCGAGGGGATAGAGAGGTTAGGTTAGGTTATATTACGTTATAGACGTATATAACGTCCCGACCGAGAAGTAGGGGCCGACTCGCCAGGAATGTTGTAAAATACTACATCCGAGATGTTAGGCTGCCTTAGGTTAGGATATATAACGTTCTAGACGTATATAATGTTCCCACCCGGAAGTAGGGTCAGACCTGCCAGGAGTGTTGTAAAATACTACATCTGAGATGTTAGGCTGCCTTAGGTTAAGATATATAACTTTATAGCCGTATATAATGTTCCCACCGAGACGTACGGGGCTACAGGAACGGGATTCTACAAAACATTCCCAGCGAGGGGATAGATAGGTTAGGTTAGGTTATATTACGTTATAGACATATATAACGTACAGACCGAGAAGTAGGGGCCGACCCGCCAGGAATGTTGTAAAATACTACATCCGAGATGTTAGGCTGCCTTAGGTTAGGATATATAACGTTATAGACGTATATAATATTCCCACCGAGAAGTAGGTGTCAACACGAACGTGATTCTACAAAACATTCCCAGCGAGGGGCTAGATGTGTTAGGTTAGGTTATATTACGTTATAGACGTATATAATGTTCCCACCTGGAAGTAGGGTCCGACCTGCCAGGAATGTTGTAAAATACTACATCCGAGGTGTGAGGTTGCCTTAGGTTAGGATATATAACGTTATAGACGTATCTAATGTCCCCACGGAGAGGTACGGTCCGACACGAAATTCTGTAAAACATTACCAGCGAAGGACTAGATGGGTTAGGTTAGGTTATATTACGTTATAGACGTATATAATGTTCCCACCGAGAAGTAGGTGCTGACACGCCAGGAATGTTGTAAAATACTACATCCGAGATGTTAAGTTGCCTTAGGGTAGGATGTATAACGTTATAGACGTATCTAATGTCCCCACGGACAGGTACGGTCCGACACGAGATTCTGTAAAACATTACCAGCGAAGGACTATATGGGTTAGGTTAGGTTATATTACGTTATAGACGTATATAATGTTCCCACCGAGAAGTAGTGGCCGACCCGCCAGGAATGTTGTAAAATACTACATCCGTGGTGTGAGGTTGCCTTAGGTTAGGATATATAACGTTACAGACGTATATAATGTTCCCAACGTGACGTACGGGGCTACAGGAACGGGATTCTACAAAACATTCCCAGCGAGGGGATAGATAGGTTAGGTTAGGTTATATTACGTTATAGACATATATAACATGCAGACCGAGAAGTAGGGGCCGACCCGCCAGGAATGTTGTAAAATACTACTTCCGAGATGTTAGGTTGCCTTAGGTTAGGATATATAACGTTATAGACGTACATAATGTTCCCACCGAGACGCGCGGGGCGAACGGAATTCGACAAAACATTCCCAGCGAGGGGATAGATAGGTTAGGTTAGGTTATATTACGTTATAGACATATATAACGTCCAGACCGAGAGGTAGGGGCCGACCCGCCAGGAATGCTGTAAAATACTTCATCCGAGATGTTAGGTTGCCTTAGGTTAGGATATATAACGTTATAGACGTACATAACGTTCCCACCGAGACGTACGGGGCTACACGAACGGGATTCTACAAAACAATCCCAGCGAGGGGATAGATAGGTTAGGTTAGGTTATATTACGTTATAGACGTATATATCGTCCCGACCGAGAAGTAGGGGCCGACCCGCCAGGAATGTTGTAAAATACTACATCCGAGATGTTAGGCTGCCTTAGGTTAGGATATATAACGTTATAGACGTATATAATATTCCCACCGAGAAGTAGGTGTCAACACGAACGTGATTCTACGAAACATTCCCAGCGAGGGGCTAGATGTGTTAGGTTAGGTTATATTACGTTATAGACGTATATAATGTTCCCACCTGGAAGTAGGGTCCGACCTGCCAGGAATGTTGTAAAATACTACATCCGAGGTGTGAGGTTGCCTTAGGTTAGGATATATAACGTTATAGACGTATCTAATGTCCCCACGGAGAGGTACGGTCCGACACGAAATTCTGTAAAACATTACCAGCGAAGGACTAGATGGGTTAGGTTAGGTTATATTACGTTATAGACGTATATAATGTTCCCACCGAGAAGTAGGGGCTGACACGCCAGGAATGTTGTAAAATACTACATCCGAGATGTTAAGTTGCCTTAGGGTAGGATGTATAACGTTATAGACGTATCTAATGTCCCCACGGACAGGTACGGTCCGACACGAGATTCTGTAAAACATTACCAGCGAAGGACTATATGGGTTAGGTTAGGTTATATTACGTTATAGACGTATATAATGTTCCCACCGAGAAGTAGTGGCCGACCCGCCAGGAATGTTGTAAAATACTACATCCGTGGTGTGAGGTTGCCTTAGGTTAGGATATATAACGTTACAGACGTATATAATGTTCCCAACGTGACGTACGGGGCTACAGGAACGGGATTCTACAAAACATTCCCAGCGAGGGGATAGATAGGTTAGGTTAGGTTATATTACGTTATAGACATATATAACATGCAGACCGAGAAGTAGGGGCCGACCCGCCAGGAATGTTGTAAAATACTACTTCCGAGATGTTAGGTTGCCTTAGGTTAGGATATATAACGTTATAGACGTACATAATGTTCCCACCGAGACGCGCGGGGCGAACGGAATTCGACAAAACATTCCCAGCGAGGGGATAGATAGGTTAGGTTAGGTTATATTACGTTATAGACATATATAACGTCCAGACCGAGAGGTAGGGGCCGACCCGCCAGGAATGCTGTAAAATACTTCATCCGAGATGTTAGGTTGCCTTAGGATAGGATATATAACGTTATAGACGTACATAACGTTCCCACCGAGACGTACGGGGCTACACGAACGGGATTCTGCAAAACATTCCCAGCGAGGGGATAGATAGGTTAGGTTAGGTTATATTACGTTATAGACGTATATAACGTCCCGACCGAGAAGTAGGGGCCGACCCGCCAGGAATGTTGTAAAATACTACATCCGAGATGTTAGGCTGCCTTAGGTTAGGATATATAACGTTCTAGACGTATATAATGTTCCCACCGAGACGTACGGGGCTACACGAACGGGATTCTACAAAACATTCCCAGCGAGGGGATAGATAGGTTAGGTTATGTTATATTACGTTATAGACGTATATAACGTCCCGACCGAGAAGTAGGGGCCGACCTGCCAGGAATGTTGTAAAATACTACATCCGAGATGTTAGGCTGCCTTAGTTTAGGATATATAACGTTATAGACGTATATAATGTTCCCACCGAGACGTAGGTGTCAACACGAACGTGATTCTACAAAACATTCCCAGCGAGGGACTAGATGTGTTAGGTTAGGTTATATTACGTTATAGACGTATATAATGTTCCCACCTGGAAGTAGGGTCCGACCTGCCAGGAATGTTGTAAAATACTACATCCGAGGTGTGAGGTTGCCTTAGGTTAGGATATATAACGTTATAGTCTTATCTAATGTCCCCTCGGAGAGGTACGGTCCGACACGAGATTCTGTAAAACATTACCAGCGAAGGACTAGATGGGTTAGGTTAGGTTATATTACGTTATAGACGTATATAATGTTCCCACCGAGAAGTAGGGGCTGACCCGCCAGGAATGTTGTAAAATACTACATCCGAGATGTTAAGTTGCCTTAGGGTAGGATGTATAACGTTATAGACGTATCTAATGTCCCCACGGACAGGTACGGTCCGACACGAGATTCTGTAAAACATTACCAGCGAAGGACTATATGGGTTACGTTAGGTTATATTACGTTATAGACGTATATAACGTCCCGACCGAGAAGTAGGGGCCGACCCGCCAGGAATGTTGTAAAGTACTACATCCGAGATGTTAGGCTGCCTTAGGTTAGGATATATAACGTTCTAGACGTATATAATGTTCCCACCTGGAAGTAGGGTCCGACCTGCCAGGAATGTTGTAAAATACTACATCCGAGATGTTAGGCTGCCTTAGGTTAGGATATATAACTTTATAGCCGTATATAATGTTCCCAACGTGACGTACGGGGCTACACGAACGGGATTCTACAAAACATTCCCAGCGAGGGGATAGATAGGTTAGGTTAGGTTATATTACGTTATAGACATATATAACGTGCAGACCGAGAAGTAGGGGCCGACCCGCCAGGAATGTTGTAAAATACTACATCCGAGATGTTAGGTTGCCTTAGGTTAGGATATATAACGTTATAGACGTATATAGTGTTCCCACCGAGACGCACGGGGCTACACGAACGGGATTCTACAAAACATTCCCAGCGAGGGGATAGATAGGTTAGGTTAGGTTATATTACGTTATAGACATATATAACGTGCAGACCGAGAAGTAGGGGCCGACCCGCCAGGAATGTTGTAAAATACTACATCCGAGATGTTAGGTTGCCTTAGGTTAGGATATGTAACGTTATAGACGTATCTAATGTCCCCACGTAGAGGTACGGTCCGACACGAGATTCTGTAAAACATTACCAGCGAAGGACTAGATGGGTTAGGTTAGGTTATATTAAGTTATAGACGTATATAATGTTCCCACCGAGAAGTAGTGACCGACCCGCCAGGAATGTTGTAAAATACTACATCCGTGGTGTGAGGTTGCCTTAGGTTAGGATATATAACGTAATAGACGTATATAATGTTCCCAGCGTGACGTACGGGGCTACACGAACGGGATTCCAGAAAACATTCCCAGCGAGGGGATAGATAGGTTAGGTTAGGTTATATTACGTTATAGACATATATAACGTCCAGACCGAGTGGTAGGGGCCGACCCGCCAGGAATGTTGTAAAATACTACATCCGAGATGTTAGGTTGCCTTAGGTTAGGATATATAACGTTATAGACGTACATAATGTTCCCACCGGGACGTACGGGGCTACACGAACGGGATTCTACAAAACATTCCCAGCGAGGGGATAGACAGGTTAGGTTAGGTTATATTACGTTATAGACGTATATAACGTCCCGACCGAGAAGTAGGGGCCGACCCGCCAGGAATGTTGTAAAATACTACATCCGAGATGTTAGGCTGCCTTAGGTTAGGATATATAACGTTCTAGACGTATATAATGTTCCCACCCGGAAGTAGGGTCAGACCTGCCAGGAATGTTGTAAAATACTACATCCGAGATGTTAGGCTGCCTTAGGTTAGGATATATAACTTTATAGCCGTATATAATGTTCCCACCGAGACGTACGGGGCTACACGAACGGGATTCTACAAAACATTCCCAGCGAGGGGATAGATAGGTTAGGTTAGGTTATATTACGTTATAGACGTATATAACGTCCCGACCGAGAAGTAGGGGCCGACCCGCCAGGAATGTTGTAAAATACTACATCCGAGATGTTAGGCTGCCTTAGGTTAGGATATATAACGTTATAGACGTATATAATGTTCCCACCGAGACGTAGGTGTCAACACGAACGTGATTCTACAAAACATTCCCAGCGAGGGACTAGATGTGTTAGGTTAGGTTATATTACGTTATAGACGTATATAATGTTCCCACCTGGAAGTAGGGTCCGACCTGCCAGGAATGTTGTAAAATACTACATCCGAGGTGTGAGGTTGCCTTAGGTTAGGATATATAACGTTATAGACGTATCTAATGTCCCCACGGAGAGGTACGGTCCGACACGAGATTCTGTAAAACATTACCAGCGAAGGACTAGATGGGTTAGGTTAGGTTATATTACGTTATAGACGTATATAATGTTCCCACCGAGAAGTAGGGGCTGACACGCCAGGAATGTTGTAAAATACTACATCCGAGATGTTAAGTTGCCTTAGGGTAGGATGTATAACGTTATAGACGTATCTAATGTCCCCACGGACAGGTACGGTCCGACACGAGATTCTGTAAAACATTACCAGCGAAGGACTATATGGGTTAGGTTAGGTTATATTACGTTATAGACGTATATAATGTTCCCACCGAGAAGTAGTGGCCGACCCGCCAGGAATGTTGTAAAATACTACATCCGTGGTGTGAGGTTGCCTTAGGTTAGGATATATAACGTTACAGACGTATATAATGTTCCCAACGTGACGTACGGGGCTACACGAACGGGATTCTACAAAACATTCCCAGCGAGGGGATAGATAGGTTAGGTTAGGTTATATTACGTTATAGACATATATAACATGCAGACCGAGAAGTAGGGGCCGACCCGCCAGGAATGTTGTAAAATACTACTTCCGAGATGTTAGGTTGCCTTAGGTTAGGATATATAACGTTATAGACGTACATAATGTTCCCACCGAGACGTACGGGGTTACACGAACGGGATTCTACAAAACATTCCCAGCGAGGGGATAGATAGGTTAGGTTATGTTATATTACGTTATAGACGTATATAACGTCCCGACCGAGAAGTAGGGGCCGACCCGCCAGGCATGTTGTAAAATACTACATCCGAGATGTTAGGCAGCCTTAGGTTAGGATGTATAACGTTCTAGACGTAAATAATGTTCCCACCTGGAAGTAGGGTCCGACCTGCCAGGAATGTTGTAAAATACTACATCCGTGGTGTGAGGTTGCCTTAGGTTAGGATATATAACGTTACAGACGTATATAATGTTCCCAACGTGACGTACGGGGCTACACGAACGGGATTCTACAAAACATTTCCGGCGAGGGGATAGATAGGTTAGGTTAGGTTATATTACGTTATAGACATATATAACGTGCAGACCGAGAAGTAGGGGCCGACCCGCCAGGAATGTTGTAAAATACTACATCCGAGATGTTAGGTTGCCTTAGGTTAGGATATATAACGTTATAGACGTACATAATGTTCCCACCGAGACGTACGGGGCTACACGAACGGGATTCTACAAAACATTCCCAGCGAGGGGATGGATAGGTTAGGTTAGGTTATATTACGTTATAGACGTATATAACGTCCAGACCGAGAGGTAGGGGCCGACCCGCCAGGAATGTTGTAAAATACTACATCCGAGATGTTAAGTTGCCTTAGGGTAGGATGTATAACGTTATAGACGTATCTAATGTCCCCACGGACAGGTACGGTCCGACACGAGATTCTGTAAAACATTACCAGCGAAGGACTAGATGGGTTAGGTTAGGTTATATTACGTTATAGACGTATATAATGTTCCCACCGAGAAGTAGTGGCCGACCCGCCAGGAATGTTGTAAAATACTACATCCGTGGTGTGAGGTTGCCTTAGGTTAGGATATATAACGTAATAGACGTATATAATGTTCCCAGCGTGACGTACGGGGCTACAGGAACGGGATTCTACAAAACATTCCCAGCGAGGGGATAGATAGGTTAGGTTAGGTTATATTACGTTATAGACATATATAACGTGCAGACCGAGAAGTACGCGCTATCTCAGAGTGAATGTTGTAAAATACTACATTCGAGATGTTAGGTTGCTTTAGGTTAGGATATATAACGTTATAGACGTATATAATGTTCCCACCGAGACGCGCGGGGCTACACGAACGGGATTCGACAAAACATTCCCAGCGAGGGGATAGATAGGTTAGGTTAGGTTATATTACGTTATAGACATATATAACGTCCAGACCGAGAGGTAGGGCCGACCCGCCAGGAATGCTGTAAAATACTTCATCCGAGATGTTAGGTTGCCTAAGGTTAGGATATATAACGTTATAGACGTATATAATGTTCCCACCGAGACGTACGGGGCTACACGAACGGGATTCTACAAAACATTCCCAGCGAGGGGATAGATAGGTTAGGTTAGGTTATATTACGTTATAGACGTATATAATGTTCCCACCGAGACGTAGGTGTCAACACGAACGTGATTCTACAAAACATTCCCAGCGAGGGGCTAGATGTGTTAGGTTAGGTTATATTACGTTATAGACGTATATAATGTTCCCACCGAGAAGTAGTGACCGACCCGCCAGGAATGTTGTAAAATACTACATCCGTTGTGTGAGGTTGCCTTAGGTTAGGATATATAACGTAATAGACGTATATAATGTTCCCAGCGTGACGTACGGGGCTACACGAACGGGATTCCAGAAAACATTCCCAGCGAGGGGATAGATAGGTTAGGTTAGGTTATATTACGTTATAGACATATATAACGTCCAGACCGAGTGGTAGGGGCCGACCCGCCAGGAATGTTGTAAAATACTACATCCGAGATGTTAGGTTGCCTTAGGTTAGGATATATAACGTTATAGACGTACATAATGTTCCCACCGGGACGTACGGGGCTACACGAACGGGATTCTACAAAACATTCCCAGCGAGGGGATAGACAGGTTAGGTTAGGTTATATTACGTTATAGACGTATATAACGTCCCGACCGAGAAGTAGGGCCGACCCGCCAGGAATGTTGTAAAATACTACATCCGAGATGTTAGGCTGCCTTAGGTTAGGATATATAACGTTCTAGACGTATATAATGTTCCCACCCGGATGTAGGGTCAGACCTGCCAGGAATGTTATAAAATACTACATCCGAGATGTTAGGCTGCCTTAGGTTAGGATATATAACTTTATAGCCGTATATAATGTTCCCACCGAGACGTACGGGGCTACACGAACGGGATTCTACAAAACATTCCCAGCGAGGGGATAGATAGGTTAGGTTAGGTTATATTACGTTATAGACATATATAACGTGCAGACCGAGAAGTAGGGGCCGACCAGCCAGGAATGTTGTAAAATACTACATCCGTGGTGTGAGGTTGCCTTAGGTTAGGATATATAACGTTCTAGACGTATATAATGTTCCCACCGAGACGTACGGGGCTACACGAACGGGATTCTACAAAACATTCCCAGCGAGGGGATAGATAGGTTAGCTTAGGTTATATTACGTTATAGACGTATATAACGTCCCGACCGAGAAGTAGGGGCCGACCCGCCAGGAATGTTGTAAAATACTACATCCGAGATGTTAGGCTGCCTTAGGTTAGGATATATAACGTTATAGACGTATATAATGTTCCCACCGAGACGTAGGTGTCAACACGAACGTGATTCTACAAAACATTCCCAGCGAGGGACTAGATGTGTTAGGTTAGGTTATATTACGTTATAGACGTATATAATGTTCCCACCAGGAAGTAGGGTCCGACCTGCCAGGAATGTTGTAAAATACTACATCCGAGGTGTGAGGTTGCCTTAGGTTAGGATATATAACGTTATAGACGTATCTAATGTCCCCACGGAGAGGTACGGTCCGACACGAGATTCTGTAAAACATTACCAGCGAAGGACTAGATGGGTTAGGTTAGGTTATATTACGTTATAGACGTATATAATGTTCCCACCGAGAAGTAGGGGCTGACACGCCAGGAATGTTGTAAAATACTACATCCGAGATGTTAAGTTGCCTTAGGGTAGGATGTATAACGTTATAGACGTATCTAATGTCCCCACGGAGAGGTACGGTCCGACACGAGATTCTGTAAAACATTACCAGCGAAAGACTAGATGGGTTAGGTTAGGTTATATTACGTTATAGACGTATATAATGTTCCCACCGAGAAGTAGTGGCCGACCCGCCAGGAATGTTGTAAAATACTACATCCGTGGTGTGAGGTTGCCTTAGGTTAGGATATATAACGTTACAGACGTATATAATGTTCCCAACGTGACGTACGGGGCTACACGAACGGGATTCTACAAAACATTCCCAGCGAGGGGATAGATAGGTTAGGTTAGGTTATATTACGTTATAGACATATATAACATGCAGACCGAGAAGTAGGGGCCGACCCGCCAGGAATGTTGTAAAATACTACTTCCGAGATGTTAGGTTGCCTTAGGTTAGGATATATAACGTTATAGACGTACATAATGTTCCCACCGAGACGTACGGGGTTACACGAACGGGATTCTACAAAACATTCCCAGCGAGGGGATAGATAGGTTAGGTTATGTTATATTACGTTATAGACGTATATAACGTCCCGACCGAGAAGTAGGGGCCGACCCGCCAGGCATGTTGTAAAATACTACATCCGAGATGTTAGGCAGCCTTAGGTTAGGATATATAACGTTCTAGACGTATATAATGTTCCCACCTGGAAGTAGGGTCCGACCTGCCAGGAATGTTGTAAAATACTACATCCGTGGTGTGAGGTTGCCTTAGGTTAGGATATATAACGTTACAGACGTATATAATGTTCCCAACGTGACGTACGGGGCTACACGAACGGGATTCTACAAAACATTTCCAGCGAGGGGATAGATAGGTTAGGTTAGGTTATATTACGTTATAGACATATATAACGTGCAGACCGAGAAGTAGGGGCCGACCCGCCAGGAATGTTGTAAAATACTACATCCGTGGTGTGAGGTTGCCTTAGGTTAGGATATATAACGTTCTAGACGTATATAATGTTCCCACCGAGACGTACGGGGCTACACGAACGGGATTCTACAAAACATTCCCAGCGAGGGGATAGATAGGTTAGCTTAGGTTATATTACGTTATAGACGTATATAACGTCCCGACCGAGAAGTAGGGGCCGACCCGCCAGGAATGTTGTAAAATACTACATCCGAGATGTTAGGCTGCCTTAGGTTAGGATATATAACGTTATAGACGTATATAATGTTCCCACCGAGACGTAGGTGTCAACACGAACGTGATTCTACAAAACATTCCCAGCGAGGGACTAGATGTGTTAGGTTAGGTGATATTACGTTATAGACGTATATAATGTTCCCACCTGGAAGTAGGGTCCGACCTGCCAGGAATGTTGTAAAATACTACATCCAAGGTGTGAGGTTGCCTTAGGTTAGGATCTATAACGTTATAGACGTATCTAATGTCCCCACGGAGAGGTACGGTCCGACACGAGATTCTGTAAAACATTACCAGCGAAGGACTAGATGGGTTAGGTTAGGTTATATTACGTTATAGACGTATATAATGTTCCCACCGAGAAGTAGGGGCTGACACGCCAGGAATGTTGTAAAATACTACATCCGAGATGTTAAGTTGCCTTAGGGTAGGATGTATAACGTTATAGACGTATCTAATGTCCCCACGGACAGGTACGGTCCGACACGAGATTCTGTAAAACATTACCAGCGAAGGACTATATGGGTTAGGTTAGGTTATATTACGTTATAGACGTATATAATGTTCCCACCGAGAAGTAGTGGCCGACCCGCCAGGAATGTTGTAAAATACTACATCCGTGGTGTGAGGTTGCCTTAGGTTAGGATATATAACGTTACAGACGTATATAATGTTCCCAACGTGACGTACGGGGCTACACGAACGGGATTCTACAAAACATTCCCAGCGAGGGGATAGATAGGTTAGGTTAGGTTATATTACGTTATAGACATATATAACGTGCAGACCGAGAAGTAGGGGCCGACCCGCCAGGAATGTTGTAAAATACTACATCCGAGATGTTAGGTTGCCTTAGGTTAGGATATATAACGTTATAGACGTATATAGTGTTCCCACCGAGACGCACGGGGCTACACGAACGGGATTCTACAAAACATTCCCAGCGAGGGGATAGATAGGTTAGGTTAGGTTATATTACGTTATAGACATATATAACGTGCAGACCGAGAAGTAGGGGCCGACCCGCCAGGAATGTTGTAAAATACTACATCCGAGATGTTAGGTTGCCTTAGGTTAGGATATGTAACGTTATAGACGTATCTAATGTCCCCACGTAGAGGTACGGTCCGACACGAGATTCTGTAAAACATTACCAGCGAAGGACTAGATGGGTTAGGTTAGGTTATATTAAGTTATAGACGTATATAATGTTCCCACCGAGAAGTAGTGACCGACCCGCCAGGAATGTTGTAAAATACTACATCCGTGGTGTGAGGTTGCCTTAGGTTAGGATATATAACGTAATAGACGTATATAATGTTCCCAGCGTGACGTACGGGGCTACACGAACGGGATTCCAGAAAACATTCCCAGCGAGGGGATAGATAGGTTAGGTTAGGTTATATTACGTTATAGACATATATAACGTCCAGACCGAGTGGTAGGGGCCGACCCGCCAGGAATGTTGTAAAATACTACATCCGAGATGTTAGGTTGCCTTAGGTTAGGATATATAACGTTATAGACGTACATAATGTTCCCACCGGGACGTACGGGGCTACACGAACGGGATTCTACAAAACATTCCCAGCGAGGGGATAGACAGGTTAGGTTAGGTTATATTACGTTATAGACGTATATAACGTCCCGACCGAGAAGTAGGGGCCGACCCGCCAGGAATGTTGTAAAATACTACATCCGAGATGTTAGGCTGCCTTAGGTTAGGATATATAACGTTCTAGACGTATATAATGTTCCCACCCGGAAGTAGGGTCAGACCTGCCAGGAATGTTGTAAAATACTACATCCGAGATGTTAGGCTGCCTTAGGTTAGGATATATAACTTTATAGCCGTATATAATGTTCCCACCGAGACGTACGGGGCTACACGAACGGGATTCTACAAAACATTCCCAGCGAGGGGATAGATAGGTTAGGTTAGGTTATATTACGTTATAGACGTATATAACGTCCCGACCGAGAAGTAGGGGCCGACCCGCCAGGAATGTTGTAAAATACTACATCCGAGATGTTAGGCTGCCTTAGGTTAGGATATATAACGTTATAGACGTATATAATGTTCCCACCGAGACGTAGGTGTCAACACGAACGTGATTCTACAAAACATTCCCAGCGAGGGACTAGATGTGTTAGGTTAGGTTATATTACGTTATAGACGTATATAATGTTCCCACCTGGAAGTAGGGTCCGACCTGCCAGGAATGTTGTAAAATACTACATCCGAGGTGTGAGGTTGCCTTAGGTTAGGATATATAACGTTATAGACGTATCTAATGTCCCCACGGAGAGGTACGGTCCGACACGAGATTCTGTAAAACATTACCAGCGAAGGACTAGATGGGTTAGGTTAGGTTATATTACGTTATAGACGTATATAATGTTCCCACCGAGAAGTAGGGGCTGACACGCCAGGAATGTTGTAAAATACTACATCCGAGATGTTAAGTTGCCTTAGGGTAGGATGTATAACGTTATAGACGTATCTAATGTCCCCACGGACAGGTACGGTCCGACACGAGATTCTGTAAAACATTACCAGCGAAGGACTATATGGGTTAGGTTAGGTTATATTACGTTATAGACGTATATAATGTTCCCACCGAGAAGTAGTGGCCGACCCGCCAGGAATGTTGTAAAATACTACATCCGTGGTGTGAGGTTGCCTTAGGTTAGGATATATAACGTTACAGACGTATATAATGTTCCCAACGTGACGTACGGGGCTACACGAACGGGATTCTACAAAACATTCCCAGCGAGGGGATAGATAGGTTAGGTTAGGTTATATTACGTTATAGACATATATAACATGCAGACCGAGAAGTAGGGGCCGACCCGCCAGGAATGTTGTAAAATACTACTTCCGAGATGTTAGGTTGCCTTAGGTTAGGATATATAACGTTATAGACGTACATAATGTTCCCACCGAGACGTACGGGGTTACACGAACGGGATTCTACAAAACATTCCCAGCGAGGGGATAGATAGGTTAGGTTATGTTATATTACGTTATAGACGTATATAACGTCCCGACCGAGAAGTAGGGGCCGACCCGCCAGGCATGTTGTAAAATACTACATCCGAGATGTTAGGCAGCCTTAGGTTAGGATGTATAACGTTCTAGACGTAAATAATGTTCCCACCTGGAAGTAGGGTCCGACCTGCCAGGAATGTTGTAAAATACTACATCCGTGGTGTGAGGTTGCCTTAGGTTAGGATATATAACGTTACAGACGTATATAATGTTCCCAACGTGACGTACGGGGCTACACGAACGGGATTCTACAAAACATTTCCGGCGAGGGGATAGATAGGTTAGGTTAGGTTATATTACGTTATAGACATATATAACGTGCAGACCGAGAAGTAGGGGCCGACCCGCCAGGAATGTTGTAAAATACTACATCCGAGATGTTAGGTTGCCTTAGGTTAGGATATATAACGTTATAGACGTACATAATGTTCCCACCGAGACGTACGGGGCTACACGAACGGGATTCTACAAAACATTCCCAGCGAGGGGATGGATAGGTTAGGTTAGGTTATATTACGTTATAGACGTATATAACGTCCAGACCGAGAGGTAGGGGCCGACCCGCCAGGAATGTTGTAAAATACTACATCCGAGATGTTAAGTTGCCTTAGGGTAGGATGTATAACGTTATAGACGTATCTAATGTCCCCACGGACAGGTACGGTCCGACACGAGATTCTGTAAAACATTACCAGCGAAGGACTAGATGGGTTAGGTTAGGTTATATTACGTTATAGACGTATATAATGTTCCCACCGAGAAGTAGTGGCCGACCCGCCAGGAATGTTGTAAAATACTACATCCGTGGTGTGAGGTTGCCTTAGGTTAGGATATATAACGTAATAGACGTATATAATGTTCCCAGCGTGACGTACGGGGCTACAGGAACGGGATTCTACAAAACATTCCCAGCGAGGGGATAGATAGGTTAGGTTAGGTTATATTACGTTATAGACATATATAACGTGCAGACCGAGAAGTAGGGGCCGACCAGCCAGGAATGTTGTAAAATACTACATTCGAGATGTTAGGTTGCTTTAGGTTAGGATATATAACGTTATAGACGTATATAATGTTCCCACCGAGACGCGCGGGGCTACACGAACGGGATTCGACAAAACATTCCCAGCGAGGGGATAGATAGGTTAGGTTAGGTTATATTACGTTATAGACATATATAACGTCCAGACCGAGAGGTAGGGGCCGACCCGCCAGGAATGCTGTAAAATACTTCATCCGAGATGTTAGGTTGCCTAAGGTTAGGATATATAACGTTATAGACGTATATAATGTTCCCACCGAGACGTACGGGGCTACACGAACGGGATTCTACAAAACATTCCCAGCGAGGGGATAGATAGGTTAGGTTAGGTTATATTACGTTATAGACGTATATAATGTTCCCACCGAGACGTAGGTGTCAACACGAACGTGATTCTACAAAACATTCCCAGCGAGGGGCTAGATGTGTTAGGTTAGGTTATATTACGTTATAGACGTATATAATGTTCCCACCGAGAAGTAGTGACCGACCCGCCAGGAATGTTGTAAAATACTACATCCGTTGTGTGAGGTTGCCTTAGGTTAGGATATATAACGTAATAGACGTATATAATGTTCCCAGCGTGACGTACGGGGCTACACGAACGGGATTCCAGAAAACATTCCCAGCGAGGGGATAGATAGGTTAGGTTAGGTTATATTACGTTATAGACATATATAACGTCCAGACCGAGTGGTAGGGGCCGACCCGCCAGGAATGTTGTAAAATACTACATCCGAGATGTTAGGTTGCCTTAGGTTAGGATATATAACGTTATAGACGTACATAATGTTCCCACCGGGACGTACGGGGCTACACGAACGGGATTCTACAAAACATTCCCAGCGAGGGGATAGACAGGTTAGGTTAGGTTATATTACGTTATAGACGTATATAACGTCCCGACCGAGAAGTAGGGGCCGACCCGCCAGGAATGTTGTAAAATACTACATCCGAGATGTTAGGCTGCCTTAGGTTAGGATATATAACGTTCTAGACGTATATAATGTTCCCACCCGGATGTAGGGTCAGACCTGCCAGGAATGTTATAAAATACTACATCCGAGATGTTAGGCTGCCTTAGGTTAGGATATATAACTTTATAGCCGTATATAATGTTCCCACCGAGACGTACGGGGCTACACGAACGGGATTCTACAAAACATTCCCAGCGAGGGGATAGATAGGTTAGGTTAGGTTATATTACGTTATAGACATATATAACGTGCAGACCGAGAAGTAGGGGCCGACCAGCCAGGAATGTTGTAAAATACTACATCCGTGGTGTGAGGTTGCCTTAGGTTAGGATATATAACGTTCTAGACGTATATAATGTTCCCACCGAGACGTACGGGGCTACACGAACGGGATTCTACAAAACATTCCCAGCGAGGGGATAGATAGGTTAGCTTAGGTTATATTACGTTATAGACGTATATAACGTCCCGACCGAGAAGTAGGGGCCGACCCGCCAGGAATGTTGTAAAATACTACATCCGAGATGTTAGGCTGCCTTAGGTTAGGATATATAACGTTATAGACGTATATAATGTTCCCACCGAGACGTAGGTGTCAACACGAACGTGATTCTACAAAACATTCCCAGCGAGGGACTAGATGTGTTAGGTTAGGTTATATTACGTTATAGACGTATATAATGTTCCCACCAGGAAGTAGGGTCCGACCTGCCAGGAATGTTGTAAAATACTACATCCGAGGTGTGAGGTTGCCTTAGGTTAGGATATATAACGTTATAGACGTATCTAATGTCCCCACGGAGAGGTACGGTCCGACACGAGATTCTGTAAAACATTACCAGCGAAGGACTAGATGGGTTAGGTTAGGTTATATTACGTTATAGACGTATATAATGTTCCCACCGAGAAGTAGGGGCTGACACGCCAGGAATGTTGTAAAATACTACATCCGAGATGTTAAGTTGCCTTAGGGTAGGATGTATAACGTTATAGACGTATCTAATGTCCCCACGGAGAGGTACGGTCCGACACGAGATTCTGTAAAACATTACCAGCGAAAGACTAGATGGGTTAGGTTAGGTTATATTACGTTATAGACGTATATAATGTTCCCACCGAGAAGTAGTGGCCGACCCGCCAGGAATGTTGTAAAATACTACATCCGTGGTGTGAGGTTGCCTTAGGTTAGGATATATAACGTTACAGACGTATATAATGTTCCCAACGTGACGTACGGGGCTACACGAACGGGATTCTACAAAACATTCCCAGCGAGGGGATAGATAGGTTAGGTTAGGTTATATTACGTTATAGACATATATAACATGCAGACCGAGAAGTAGGGGCCGACCCGCCAGGAATGTTGTAAAATACTACTTCCGAGATGTTAGGTTGCCTTAGGTTAGGATATATAACGTTATAGACGTACATAATGTTCCCACCGAGACGTACGGGGTTACACGAACGGGATTCTACAAAACATTCCCAGCGAGGGGATAGATAGGTTAGGTTATGTTATATTACGTTATAGACGTATATAACGTCCCGACCGAGAAGTAGGGGCCGACCCGCCAGGCATGTTGTAAAATACTACATCCGAGATGTTAGGCAGCCTTAGGTTAGGATATATAACGTTCTAGACGTATATAATGTTCCCACCTGGAAGTAGGGTCCGACCTGCCAGGAATGTTGTAAAATACTACATCCGTGGTGTGAGGTTGCCTTAGGTTAGGATATATAACGTTACAGACGTATATAATGTTCCCAACGTGACGTACGGGGCTACACGAACGGGATTCTACAAAACATTTCCAGCGAGGGGATAGATAGGTTAGGTTAGGTTATATTACGTTATAGACATATATAACGTGCAGACCGAGAAGTAGGGGCCGACCCGCCAGGAATGTTGTAAAATACTACATCCGTGGTGTGAGGTTGCCTTAGGTTAGGATATATAACGTTCTAGACGTATATAATGTTCCCACCGAGACGTACGGGGCTACACGAACGGGATTCTACAAAACATTCCCAGCGAGGGGATAGATAGGTTAGCTTAGGTTATATTACGTTATAGACGTATATAACGTCCCGACCGAGAAGTAGGGGCCGACCCGCCAGGAATGTTGTAAAATACTACATCCGAGATGTTAGGCTGCCTTAGGTTAGGATATATAACGTTATAGACGTATATAATGTTCCCACCGAGACGTAGGTGTCAACACGAACGTGATTCTACAAAACATTCCCAGCGAGGGACTAGATGTGTTAGGTTAGGTGATATTACGTTATAGACGTATATAATGTTCCCACCTGGAAGTAGGGTCCGACCTGCCAGGAATGTTGTAAAATACTACATCCAAGGTGTGAGGTTGCCTTAGGTTAGGATCTATAACGTTATAGACGTATCTAATGTCCCCACGGAGAGGTACGGTCCGACACGAGATTCTGTAAAACATTACCAGCGAAGGACTAGATGGGTTAGGTTAGGTTATATTACGTTATAGACGTATATAATGTTCCCACCGAGAAGTAGGGGCTGACACGCCAGGAATGTTGTAAAATACTACATCCGAGATGTTAAGTTGCCTTAGGGTAGGATGTATAACGTTATAGACGTATCTAATGTCCCCACGGACAGGTACGGTCCGACACGAGATTCTGTAAAACATTACCAGCGAAGGACTATATGGGTTAGGTTAGGTTATATTACGTTATAGACGTATATAATGTTCCCACCGAGAAGTAGTGGCCGACCCGCCAGGAATGTTGTAAAATACTACATCCGTGGTGTGAGGTTGCCTTAGGTTAGGATATATAACGTTACAGACGTATATAATGTTCCCAACGTGACGTACGGGGCTACACGAACGGGATTCTACAAAACATTCCCAGCGAGGGGATAGATAGGTTAGGTTAGGTTATATTACGTTATAGACATATATAACATGCAGACCGAGAAGTAGGGGCCGACCCGCCAGGAATGTTGTAAAATACTACATCCGAGATGTTAGGTTGCCTTAGGTTAGGATATATAACGTTATAGACGTACATAATGTTCCCACCGAGACGTACGGGGTTACACGAACGGGATTCTACAAAACATTCCCAGCGAGGGGATAGATAGGTTAGGTTAGGTTATATTACGTTATAGACGTATATAACGTCCCGACCGAGAAGTAGGGGCCGACCCGCCAGGCATGTTGTAAAATACTACATCCGAGATGTTAGGCAGCCTTAGGTTAGGATATATAACGTTCTAGACGTATATAATGTTCCCACCTGGAAGTAGGGTCCGACCTGCCAGGAATGTTGTAAAATACTACATCCGTGGTGTGAGGTTGCCTTAGGTTAGGATATATAACGTTACAGACGTATATAATGTTCCCAACGTGACGTACGGGGCTACACGAACGGGATTCTACAAAACATTTCCAGCGAGGGGATAGATAGGTTAGGTTAGGTTATATTACGTTATAGACATATATAACGTGCAGACCGAGAAGTAGGGGCCGACCCGCCAGGAATGTTGTAAAATACTACATCCGAGATGTTAGGTTGCCTTAGGTTAGGATATATAACGTTATAGACGTACATAATGTTAGCACCGAGACGTACGGGGCTACACGAACGGGATTCTACAAAACATTCCCAGCGAGGGGATGGATAGGTTAGGTTAGGTTATATTACGTTATAGACGTATATAACGTCCAGACCGAGAGGTAGGGGCCGACCCGCCAGGAATGTTGTAAAATACTACATCCGAGATGTTAAGTTGCCTTAGGGTAGGATGTATAACGTTATAGACGTATCTAATGTCCCCACGGACAGGTACGGTCCGACACGAGATTCTGTAAAACATTACCAGCGAAGGACTAGATGGGTTAGGTTAGGTTATATTACGTTATAGACGTATATAATGTTCCCACCGAGAAGTAGTGGCCGACCCGCCAGGAATGTTGTAAAATACTACATCCGTGGTGTGAGGTTGCCTTAGGTTAGGATATATAACGTTACAGACGTATATAATGTTCCCAACGTGAAGTACGGGGCTACACGAACGGGATTCTACAAAACATTCCCAGCGAGGGGATAGATAGGTTAGGTTAGGTTATATTACGTTATAGACATATATAACATGCAGACCGAGAAGTAGGGGCCGACCCGCCAGGAATGTTGTAAAATACTACTTCCGAGATGTTAGGTTGCCTTAGGTTAGGATATATAACGTTATAGACGTACATAATGTTCCCACCGAGACGTACGGGGTTACACGAACGGGATTCTACAAAACATTCCCAGCGAGGGGATAGATAGGTTAGGTTATGTTATATTACGTTATAGACGTATATAACGTCCCGACCGAGAAGTAGGGGCCGACCCGCCAGGCATGTTGTAAAATACTACATCCGAGGTGTTAGGCAGCCTTAGGTTAGGATATATAACGTTCTAGACGTATATAATGTTCCCACCTGGAAGTAGGGTCCGACCTGCCAGGAATGTTGTAAAATACTACATCCGTGGTGTGGGGTTGCCTTAGGTTAGGATATATAACGTTACAGACGTATATAATGTTCCCAACGTGACGTACGGGGCTACACGAACGGGATTCTACAAAACATTTCCAGCGAGGGGATAGATAGGTTAGGTTAGGTTATATTACGTTATAGACATATATAACGTGCAGACCGAGAAGTAGGGGCCGACCCGCCAGGAATGTTGTAAAATACTACATCCGTGGTGTGAGGTTGCCTTAGGTTAGGATATATAACGTTCTAGACGTATATAATGTTCCCACCGAGACGTACGGGGCTACACGAACGGGATTCTACAAAACATTCCCAGCGAGGGGATAGATAGGTTAGCTTAGGTTATATTACGTTATAGACGTATATAACGTCCCGACCGAGAAGTAGGGGCCGACCCGCCAGGAATGTTGTAAAATACTACATCCGAGATGTTAGGCTGCCTTAGGTTAGGATATATAACGTTATAGACGTATATAATGTTCCCACCGAGACGTAGGTGTCAACACGAACGTGATTCTACAAAACATTCCCAGCGAGGGACTAGATGTGTTAGGTTAGGTTATATTACGTTATAGACGTATATAATGTTCCCACCTGGAAGTAGGGTCCGACCTGCCAGGAATGTTGTAAAATACTACATCCAAGGTGTGAGGTTGCCTTAGGTTAGGATCTATAACGTTATAGACGTATCTAATGTCCCCACGGAGAGGTACGGTCCGACACGAGATTCTGTAAAACATTACCAGCGAAGGACTAGATGGGTTAGGTTAGGTTATATTACGTTATAGACGTATATAATGTTCCCACCGAGAAGTAGGGGCTGACACGCCAGGAATGTTGTAAAATACTACATCCGAGATGTTAAGTTGCCTTAGGGTAGGATGTATAACGTTATAGACGTATCTAATGTCCCCACGGACAGGTACGGTCCGACACGAGATTCTGTAAAACATTACCAGCGAAGGACTATATGGGTTAGGTTAGGTTATATTACGTTATAGACGTATATAATGTTCCCACCGAGAAGTAGTGGCCGACCCGCCAGGAATGTTGTAAAATACTACATCCGTGGTGTGAGGTTGCCTTAGGTTAGGATATATAACGTTACAGACGTATATAATGTTCCCAACGTGACGTACGGGGCTACACGAACGGGATTCTACAAAACATTCCCAGCGAGGGGATAGATAGGTTAGGTTAGGTTATATTACGTTATAGACATATATAACATGCAGACCGAGAAGTAGGGGCCGACCCGCCAGGAATGTTGTAAAATACTACATCCGAGATGTTAGGTTGCCTTAGGTTAGGATATATAACGTTATAGACGTACATAATGTTCCCACCGAGACGTACGGGGTTACACGAACGGGATTCTACAAAACATTCCCAGCGAGGGGATAGATAGGTTAGGTTAGGTTATATTACGTTATAGACGTATATAACGTCCCGACCGAGAAGTAGGGGCCGACCCGCCAGGCATGTTGTAAAATACTACATCCGAGATGTTAGGCAGCCTTAGGTTAGGATATATAACGTTCTAGACGTATATAATGTTCCCACCTGGAAGTAGGGTCCGACCTGCCAGGAATGTTGTAAAATACTACATCCGTGGTGTGAGGTTGCCTTAGGTTAGGATATATAACGTTACAGACGTATATAATGTTCCCAACGTGACGTACGGGGCTACACGAACGGGATTCTACAAAACATTTCCAGCGAGGGGATAGATAGGTTAGGTTAGGTTATATTACGTTATAGACATATATAACGTGCAGACCGAGAAGTAGGGGCCGACCCGCCAGGAATGTTGTAAAATACTACATCCGAGATGTTAGGTTGCCTTAGGTTAGGATATATAACGTTATAGACGTACATAATGTTCCCACCGAGACGTACGGGGCTACACGAACGGGATTCTACAAAACATTCCCAGCGAGGGGATGGATAGGTTAGGTTAGGTTATATTACGTTATAGACGTATATAACGTCCAGACCGAGAGGTAGGGGCCGACCCGCCAGGAATGTTGTAAAATACTACATCCGAGATGTTAAGTTGCCTTAGGGTAGGATGTATAACGTTATAGACGTATCTAATGTCCCCACGGACAGGTACGGTCCGACACGAGATTCTGTAAAACATTACCAGCGAAGGACTAGATAGGTTAGGTTAGGTTATATTACGTTATAGACGTATATAATGTTCCCACCGAGAAGTAGTGGCCGACCCGCCAGGAATGTTGTAAAATACTACATCCGTGGTGTGAGGTTGCCTTAGGTTAGGATATATAACGTAATAGACGTATATAATGTTCCCAGCGTCACGTACGGGGCTACAGGAACGGGATTCTACAAAACATTCCCAGCGAGGGGATAGATAGGTTAGGTTAGGTTATATTACGTTATAGACATATATAACGTGCAGACCGAGAAGTAGGGGCCGACCAGCCAGGAATGTTGTAAAATACTACATTCGAGATGTTAGGTTGCTTTAGGTTAGGATATATAACGTTATAGACGTATATAATGTTCCCACCTAGACGCGCGGGGCTACACGAACGGGATTCGACAAAACATTCCCAGCGAGGGGATAGATAGGTTAGGTTAGGTTATATTACGTTATAGACATATATAACGTCCAGACCGAGAGGTAGGGGCCGACCCGCCAGGAATGCTGTAAAATACTTCATCCGAGATGTTAGGTTGCCTAAGGTTAGGATATATAACGTTATAGACGTATATAATGTTCCCACCGAGACGTACGGGGCTACACAAACGGGATTCTACAAAACATTCCCAGCGAGGGGATAGATAGGTTAGGTTAGGTTATATTACGTTATAGACGTATATAATGTTCCCACCGAGACGTAGGTGTCAACACGAACGTGATTCTACAAAACATTCCCAGCGAGGGGCTAGATGTGTTAGGTTAGGTTATATTACGTTATAGACGTATATAATGTTCCCACCTGGAAGTAGGGTCTGACCCGCCAGGAATGTTGTAAAATACTACATCCGTGGTGTGAGGTTGCCTTAGGTTAGGATATATAACGTTATAGACGTATATAATGTTCCCAACGTGACGTACGGGGCTACACGAACGGGATTCTACAAAACATTCCCAGCGAGGGGATAGATAGGTTAGGTTAGGTTATATTACGTTATAGACATATATAACGTGCAGACCGAGAAGTAGGGGCCGACCCGCCAGGAATGTTGTAAAATACTACATCCGAGATGTTAGGTTGCCTTAGGTTAGGATATATAACGTTATAGACGTACATAATGTTCCCACCGAGACGTACGGGGCTACACGAACGGGATTCTACAAAACATTCCCAGCGAGGGGATAGACAGGTTAGGTTAGGTTATATTACGTTATAGACGTATATAACGTCCCGACCGAGAAGTAGGGGCCGACTCGCCAGGAATGTTGTAAAATACTACATCCGAGATGTTAGGCTGCCTTAGGTTAGGATATATAACGTTCTAGACGTATATAATGTTCCCACCCGGAAGTAGGGTCAGACCTGCCAGGAGTGTTGTAAAATACTACATCTGAGATGTTAGGCTGCCTTAGGTTAGGATATATAACTTTATAGCCGTATATAATGTTCCCACCGAGACGTACGGGGCTACAGGAACGGGATTCTACAAAACATTCCCAGCGAGGGGATAGATAGGTTAGGTTAGGTTATATTACGTTATAGACATATATAACGTGCAGACCGAGAAGTAGGGGCCGACCAGCCAGGAATGTTGTAAAATACTACATTCGAGATGTGAGGTTGCTTTAGGTTAGGATATATAACGTTATAGACGTATATAATGTTCCCACCGAGACGCACGGGGCTACACGAACGGGATTCGACAAAACATTCCCAGCGAGGGGATAGATAGGTTAGGTTAGGTTATATTACGTTATAGACATATATAACGTCCAGACCGAGAGGTAGGGGCCGACCCGCCAGGAATGCTGTAAAATACTTCATCCGAGATGTTAGGCAGCCTTAGGTTAGGATATATAACGTTATAGATGTATATAATGTTCCCACCGAGACGTAGGTGTCAACACGAACGTGATTCTACAAAACATTCCCAGCGAGGGGCTAGATGTGTTAGGTTAGGTTATATTACGTTATAGACGTATATAATGTTCCCACCTGGAAGTAGGGTCCGACCCGCCAGGAATGTTGTAAAATACTACATCCGTGGTGTGAGGTTGCCTTAGGTTAGGATATATAACGTTATAGACGTATATAATGTTCCCAACGTGACGTACGGGGCTACACGAACGGGATTCTACAAAACATTCCCAGCGAGGGGATAGATAGGTTAGGTTAGGTTATATTACGTTATAGACATATATAACGTGCAGACCGAGAAGTAGGGGCCGACCCGCCAGGAATGTTGTAAAATACTACATCCGAGATGTTAGGTTGCCTTAGGTTAGGATATATAACGTTATAGACGTACATAATGTTCCCACCGAGACGTACGGGGCTACACGAACGGGATTCTACAAAACATTCCCAGCGAGGGGATAGAGAGGTTAGGTTAGGTTATATTACGTTATAGACGTATATAATGTTCCCACCGAGAAGTAGGGGCTGACCCGCCAGGAATGTTGTAAAATACTACATCCGAGATGTTAAGTTGCCTTAGGATAGGATGTATAACGTTATCGACGTATCTAATGTGCCCACGGAGAGGTACGGTCCGACACGAGATTCTGTAAAACATTACTAGCGAAGGACTAGATGGGTTAGGTTAGGTTATATTACGTTATAGACGTATATAATGTTCCCACCGAGAAGTAGGGGCTGACCCGCCAGGAATGTTGTAAAATACTACATCCGAGATGTTAAGTTGCCTTAGGGTAGGATGTATAACGTTATAGACGTATCTAATGTCCCCACGGAGAGGTACGGTCCGACACGAGATTCTGTAAAACATTACCAGCGAAGGACTAGATGGGTTAGGTTAGGTTATATTAAGTTATAGACGTATATAATGTTCCCACCGAGAAGTAGTGACCGACCCGCCAGGAATGTTGTAAAATACTACATCCGTGGTGTGAGGTTGCCTTAGGTTAGGATATATAACGTTATAGACGTATATAATGTTCCCAACCTGACGTACGGGGTACACGAACGGGATTCTACAAAACATTCCCAGCGAGGGGATAGATAGGTTAGGTTATCTTATATTACGTTATAGACATATATAACGTGCAGACCGAGAAGTAGGGGCCCACCCGCCAGGAATGTTGTAAAATACTACATCCGAGATGTTAGGTTGCCTTAGGTTAGGATATATAACGTTATAGACGTACACAATGTTCCCACCGAGACGTACGGGGCTACACGAACGGGATTCTACAAAACATTCCCAGCGATGGGATAGATAGGTTAGGTTAGGTTATATTACGTTATAGACGTATATAACGTGCAGACTGAGAAGTAGGGGCCGACCCGCCAGGAATGTTGTAAAATACTACATCCGAGATGTTAGGTTGCCTTAGGTTAGGATATATAACGTTATAGACTTATATAATGTTCCCACCGAGAAGTAGGTGTCAACACGAACGTGATTCTACAAAACATTCCCAGCGAGGGGCTAGATGTGTTAGGTTAGGTTATATTACGTTATAGACGTATATAATGTTCCCACCTGGAAGTAGGGGCTGACCCGCCAGGAATGTTGTAAAATACTACATCCGAGATGTTAAGTTGCCTTAGGATAGGATGTATAACATTATCGACGTATCTAATGTCCCCACGGAGAGGTACGGTCCGACACGAGATTCTGTAGAACATTACCAGCGAAGGACTAGATGGGTTAGGTTAGGTTATATTACGTTATAGACGTATATAATGTTCCCACCGAGAAGTAGGGGCCGACCCGCCAGGAATGTTGTAAATTACTACATCCGTGGTGTGAGGATGCCTTAGGTTAGGATATATAACGTTATAGACGTATATAATGTTCCCAACGTGACGTACGGGGCTACACGAACGGGATTCTACAAAACATTCCCAGCGAGGGGATAGATAGGTTAGGTTAGGTTATATTACGTTATAGACATATATAACGTGCAGACCGAGAAGTAGGGGCCGACCCGCCAGGAATGTTGTAAAATACTACATCCGAGACGTTAGGTTGCCTTAGGTTAGGATATATAACGTTATAGACGTATCTAATGTCCCCACGGAGAGGTACGGTCCGACACGAGATTCTGTAAAACATTACCAGCGAAGGACTAGATGGGTTAGGTTAGGTTATATTAAGTTATAGACGTATATAATGTTCCCACCGAGAAGTAGTGACCGACCCGCCAGGAATGTTGTAAAATACTACATCCGTGGTGTGAGGTTGCCTTAGGTTAGGATATATAACGTTATAGACGTATATAATGTTCCCAACGTGACGTACGGGGCTACACGAACGGGATTCTACAAAACATTCCCAGCGAGGGGATAGATAGGTTAGGTTAGGTTATATTACGTTATAGACATATACAACGTGCAGACCGAGAAGTAGGGGCCGACCCGCCAGGAATGTTGTAAAATACTACATCCGAGATGTTAGGTTGCCTTAGGTTAGGATATATAACGTTATAGACTTATATAATGTTCCCACCGAGAAGTAGGTGTCAACACGAACGTGATTCTACAAAACATTCCCAGCGAGGGGCTAGATGTGTTAGGTTAGGTTATATTACGTTATAGACGTATATAATGTTCCCACCTGGAAGTAGGGGCTGACCCGCCAGGAATGTTGTAAAATACTACATCCGAGATGTTAAGTTGCCTTAGGATAGGATGTATAACATTATCGACGTATCTAATGTCCCCACGGAGAGGTACGGTCCGACACGAGATTCTGTAGAACATTACCAGCGAAGGACTAGATGGGTTAGGTTAGGTTATATTACGTTATAGACGTATATAATGTTCCCACCGAGAAGTAGGGGCCGACCCGCCAGGAATGTTGTAAATTACTACATCCGTGGTGTGAGGATGCCTTAGGTTAGGATATATAACGTTATAGACGTATATAATGTTCCCAACGTGACGTACGGGGCTACACGAACGGGATTCTACAAAACATTCCCAGCGAGGGGATAGATAGGTTAGGTTAGGTTATATTACGTTATAGACATATATAACGTGCAGACCGAGAAGTAGGGGCCGACCCGCCAGGAATGTTGTAAAATACTACATCCGAGACGTTAGGTTGCCTTAGGTTAGGATATATAACGTTATAGACGTATCTAATGTCCCCACGGAGAGGTACGGTCCGACACGAGATTCTGTAAAACATTACCAGCGAAGGACTAGATGGGTTAGGTTAGGTTATATTAAGTTATAGACGTATATAATGTTCCCACCGAGAAGTAGTGACCGAACCGCCAGGAATGTTGTAAAATACTACATCCGTGGTGTGAGGTTGCCTTAGGTTAGGATATATAACGTTATAGACGTATATAATGTTCCCAACGTGACGTACGGGGCTACACGAACGGGATTCTACAAAACATTCCCAGCGAGGGGATAGATAGGTTAGGTTAGGTTATATTACGTTATAGACATATATAACGTGCAGACCGAGAAGTAGGGGCCGACCCGCCAGGAATGTTGTAAAATACTACATCCGAGATGTTAGGTTGCCTTAGGTTAGGATATATAACGTTATAGACGTATCTATTGTCCCCACGGAGAGGTACGGTCCGACACGAGATTCTGTAAAACATTACCAGCGAAGGACTAGATGGGTTAGGTTAGGTTATATTAAGTTATAGACGTATATAATGTTCCCACCGAGAAGTAGTGACCGACCCGCCAGGAATGTTGTAAAATACTACACTCGAGATGTTAGGTTGCCTTGGGTTAGGATATATAACGTTATAGACGTATATAATGTTCCCACCGAGACGCACGGGGCTACACGAACGGGATTCTGTAAAACATTACGAGCGAAGGACTAGATGGGTTAGGTTAGGTTATATTACGTTATAGACGTATATAATGTTCCCACCGAGAAGTAGGGGCTGACCCGCCAGGAATGTTGTAAAATACTACATCCGAGATGTTAAGTTGCCTTAGGATAGGATGTATAACGTTATCGACGTATCTAATGTGCCCACGGAGAGGTACGGTCCGACACGAGATTCTGTAAAACATTACTAGCGAAGGACTAGATGGGTTAGGTTAGGTTATATTACGTTATAGACGTATATAATGTTCCCACCGAGAAGTAGGGGCTGACCCGCCAGGAATGTTGTAAAATACTACATCCGAGATGTTAAGTTGCCTTAGGGTAGGATGTATAACGTTATAGACGTATCTAATGTCCCCACGGAGAGGTACGGTCCGACACGAGATTCTGTAAAGCATTACCAGCGAAGGACTAGATGGGTTAGGTTAGGTTATATTAAGTTATAGACGTATATAATGTTCCCACCGAGAAGTAGTGACCGACCCGCCAGGAATGTTGTAAAATACTACATCCGTGGTGTGAGGTTGCCTTAGGTTAGGATATATAACGTTATAGACGTATATAATGTTCCCAACGTGACGTACGGGGCTACACGAACGGGATTCTACAAAACATTCCCAGCGAGGGGATAGATAGGTTAGGTTAGGTTATATTACGTTATAGACATATATAACGTGCAGACCGAGAAGTAGGGGCCGACCCGCCAGGAATGTTGTAAAATACTACATCCGAGATGTTAGGTTGCCTTAGGTTAGGATATATAATGTTATAGACGTACATAATGTTCCCACCGAGACGTACGGGGCTACACGAACGGGATTCTACAAAACATTCCCAGCGAGGGGATAGATAGGTTAGGTTAGGTTAGATTACGTTATAGACGTATATAACGTCCCGACCGAGAAGTAGGGGCCGACCCGCCATGAATGTTGTAAAATACTACATCCGAGATGTTAGGCTGCCTTAGGTTAGGATATATAACGTTCTAGACGTATATAATGTTCCCACCCGGAAGTAGGGTCCGACCTGCCAGGAATGTTGTAAAATACTACATCCGAGATGTTAGGCTGCCTTAGGTTAGGATATATAACTTTATAGCCGTATATAATGTTCCCACCGAGACGTACGGGCCTACACGAACGGGATTCTACAAAACATTCCCAGCGAGGGGATAGATAGGTTAGGTTAGGTTATATTACGTTATAGACATATATAACGTGCAGACCGAGAAGTAGGGGCCGACCCGCCAGGAATGTTGTAAAATACTACATTCGAGATGTTAGGTTGCCTTAGGTTAGGATATATAACGTTATAGACGTATATAATGTTCCCACCGAGACGCACGGGGCTACACGAACGGGATTCTACAAAACATTCCGAGCGAGGGGATAGATAGGTTAGGCTAGGTTATATTACGTTATAGACATATATAACGTGCAGACCGAGAAGTAGGGGCCGACCCGCTAGGAATGTTGTAAAATACTACATCCGAGATGTTAGGTTGCCTTAGGTTAGAATATATAACGTTATAGACGTACATAATGTTCCCACCGAGACGTACGGGGCTACACGAACGGGATTCTACAAAACATTCCCAGCGAGGGGATAGATAGGTTAGGTTAGGTTAGATTACGTTATAGACGTATATAACGTCCCGACCGAGAAGTAGGGGCCGACCCGCCAGGAATGTTGTAAAATACTACATCCGAGATGTTAGGCTGCCTTAGGTTAGGATATATAACGTTCTAGACGTATATAATGTTCCCACCCGGAAGTAGGGTCCGACCTGCCAGGAATGTTGTAAAATACTACATCCGAGATGTTAGGCTGCCTTAGGGTAGGATATATAACGTTATAGACGTATCTAATGTCCCCACGGAGAGGTACGGTCCGACACGAGATTCTGTAAAACATTACCAGCGAAGGACTAGATGGGTTAGGTTAGGTTATATTAAGTTATTGACGTATATAATGTTCCCACCGAGAAGTAGTGACCGACCCGCCAGGAATGTTGTAAAATACTACATCCGTGGTGTGAGATTGCCTTAGGTTAGGATATATAACGTTATAGACGTATATAATGTTCCCAACGTGACGTACGGGGCTACACGAACGGGATTCTACAAAACATTCCCAGCGAGGGGATAGATAGGTTAGGTTAGGTTATATTACGTTATAGACATATATAACGTGCAGACCGAGAAGTAGGGGCCGACCCGCCAGGTATGTTGTAAAATACTACATCCGAGATGTTAGGCTGCCTTAGGTTAGAATATATAACGTTCTAGACGTATATAATGTTCCCACCCGGAAGTAGGGTCCGACCTGCCAGGAATGTTGTAAAATACTACATCCGAGATGTTAGGCTGCCTTAGGTTAGGATATATAACTTTATAGCCGTATATAATGTTCCCACCGAGACGTACGGGCCTACACGAACGGGATTCTACAAAACATTCCCAGCGAGGGGATAGATAGGTTAGGTTAGGTTATATTACGTTATAGACATATATAACGTGCAGACCGAGAAGTAGGGGCCGACCCGCCAGGAATGTTGTAAAATACTACATTCGAGATGTTAGGTTGCCTTAGGTTAGGATATATAACGTTATAGACGTATATAATGTTCCCACCGAGACGCACGGGGCTACACGAACGGGATTCTACAAAACATTCCGAGCGAGGGGATAGATAGGTTAGGCTAGGTTATATTACGTTATAGACATATATAACGTGCAGACCGAGAAGTAGGGGCCGACCCGCTAGGAATGTTGTAAAATACTACATCCGAGATGTTAGGTTGCCTTAGGTTAGAATATATAACGTTATAGACGTACATAATGTTCCCACCGAGACGTACGGGGCTACACGAACGGGATTCTACAAAACATTCCCAGCGAGGGGATAGATAGGTTAGGTTAGGTTAGATTACGTTATAGACGTATATAACGTCCCGACCGAGAAGTAGGGGCCGACCCGCCAGGAATGTTGTAAAATACTACATCCGAGATGTTAGGCTGCCTTAGGTTAGGATATATAACGTTCTAGACGTATATAATGTTCCCACCCGGAAGTAGGGTCCGACCTGCCAGGAATGTTGTAAAATACTACATCCGAGATGTTAGGCTGCCTTAGGGTAGGATATATAACGTTATAGACGTATCTAATGTCCCCACGGAGAGGTACGGTCCGACACGAGATTCTGTAAAACATTACCAGCGAAGGACTAGATGGGTTAGGTTAGGTTATATTAAGTTATTGACGTATATAATGTTCCCACCGAGAAGTAGTGACCGACCCGCCAGGAATGTTGTAAAATACTACATCCGTGGTGTGAGATTGCCTTAGGTTAGGATATATAACGTTATAGACGTATATAATGTTCCCAACGTGACGTACGGGGCTACACGAACGGGATTCTACAAAACATTCCCAGCGAGGGGATAGATAGGTTAGGTTAGGTTATATTACGTTATAGACATATATAACGTGCAGACCGAGAAGTAGGGGCCGACCCGCCAGGTATGTTGTAAAATACTACATCCGAGATGTTAGGTTGCCTTAGGTTAGGATATATAACGTTATAGACATACATAATGTTCCCACCGAGACGTACGGGGCTACGCGAACGGGATTCTACAAAACATTCCCAGCGAGGGGATAGATAGGTTAGGTTAGGTTATATCACGTTATAGACGTATATAACGTCCCGACCGAGAAGTAGGGGCCGACCCGCCAGGAATGTTGTAAAATACTACATCCGAGATGTTATGCTGCCTTAGGTTAGGATATATAACGTTCTAGACGTATATAATGTTCCCACCCGGAAGTAGGGTCCGACCTGCCAGGAATGTTGTAAAATACTACATGCGAGATGTTAGGCTGCCTTAGGTTAGGATATATAACTTTATAGCCGTATATAATGTTCCCACCGAGAAGTAGTGACCGACCCGCCAGGAATGTTGTAAAATACTACATCCGTGGTGTGAGGTTGCCTTAGGTTAGGATATATAACGTTATAGACGTATATAATGTTCCCAACGTGACGTACGGGGCTACACGAACGGGATTCTACAAAACATTCCCAGCGAGGGGATAGATAGGTTAGGTTAGGTTATATTACGTTATAGACATATATAACGTGCAGACCGAGAAGTAGGGGCCGACCCGCCAGGTATGTTGTAAAATACTACATCCGAGATGTTAGGTTGCCTTAGGTTAGGATATATAACGTTATAGACATACATAATGTTCCCACCGAGACGTACGGGGCTACGCGAACGGGATTCTACAAAACATTCCCAGCGAGGGGATAGATAGCTTAGGTTAGGTTATATCACGTTATAGACGTATATAACGTCCCGACCGAGAAGTAGGGGCCGACCCGCCAGGAATGTTGTAAAATACTACATCCGAGATGTTATGCTGCCTTAGGTTAGGATATATAACGTTCTAGACGTATATAATGTTCCCACCCGGAAGTAGGGTCCGACCTGCCAGGAATGTTGTAAAATACTACATGCGAGATGTTAGGCTGCCTTAGGTTAGGATATATAACTTTATAGCCGTATATAATGTTCCCACCGAGACGTACGGGGCTACACGAACGGGATTCTACAAAACATTCCCAGCGAGGGGATAGATAGGTTAGGTTAGGTTATATTACGTTATAGACATATATAACGTGCAGACCGAGAAGTAGGGGCCGACCCGCCAGGAATGTTGTAAAATACTACATTCGAGATGTTAGGTTGCCTTAGGTTAGGATATATAACGTTATAGACGTACATAATGTTCCCACCGAGACGTACGGGGCTACACGAACGGGATTCTACAAAACATTCCCAGCGAGGGGATAGACAGGTTAGGTTAGGTTATATTACGTTATAGACGTATATAACGTCCCGACCGAGAAGTAGGGGCCGACCCGCCAGGAATGTTGTAAAATACTACATCCGAGATGTTAGGCTGCCTTAGGTTAGGATATATAACGTTCTAGACGTATATAATGTTCCCACCCGGAAGTAGGGTCAGACCTGCCAGGAGTGTTGTAAAATACTACATCCGAGATGTTAGGCTGCCTTAGGTTAGGATATATAACGTTATAGACGTATATAATGTTCCCACCGAGACGTAGGTGTCAACACGAACGTGATTCTACAAAACATTCCCAGCGAGGGGCTAGATGTGTTAGGTTAGGTTATGTTACGTTATAGACGTATATAATGTTCCCACCTGGAAGTAGGGTCCGACCTGCCAGGAATGTTGTAAAATACTACATCCGAGGTGTGAGATTGCCTTAGGTTAGGATATATAACGTTATAGACGTATCTATTGTCCCCACGGAGAGGTACGGTCCGACACGAGATTCTGTAAAACATTACCAGCGAAGGACTAGATGGGTTAGGTTAGGTTATATTAAGTTATAGACGTATATAATGTTCCCACCGAGAAGTAGTGACCGACCCGCCAGGAATGTTGTAAAATACTACACTCGAGATGTTAGGTTGCCTTGGGTTAGGATATATAACGTTATAGACGTATATAATGTTCCCACCGAGACGCACGGGGCTACACGAACGGGATTCTGTAAAACATTACGAGCGAAGGACTAGATGGGTTAGGTTAGGTTATATTACGTTATAGACGTATATAATGTTCCCACCGAGAAGTAGGGGCTGACCCGCCAGGAATGTTGTAAAATACTACATCCGAGATGTTAAGTTGCCTTAGGATAGGATGTATAACGTTATCGACGTATCTAATGTGCCCACGGAGAGGTACGGTCCGACACGAGATTCTGTAAAACATTACTAGCGAAGGACTAGATGGGTTAGGTTAGGTTATATTACGTTATAGACGTATATAATGTTCCCACCGAGAAGTAGGGGCTGACCCGCCAGGAATGTTGTAAAATACTACATCCGAGATGTTAAGTTGCCTTAGGGTAGGATGTATAACGTTATAGACGTATCTAATGTCCCCACGGAGAGGTACGGTCCGACACGAGATTCTGTAAAGCATTACCAGCGAAGGACTAGATGGGTTAGGTTAGGTTATATTAAGTTATAGACGTATATAATGTTCCCACCGAGAAGTAGTGACCGACCCGCCAGGAATGTTGTAAAATACTACATCCGTGGTGTGAGGTTGCCTTAGGTTAGGATATATAACGTTATAGACGTATATAATGTTCCCAACGTGACGTACGGGGCTACACGAACGGGATTCTACAAAACATTCCCAGCGAGGGGATAGATAGGTTAGGTTAGGTTATATTACGTTATAGACATATATAACGTGCAGACCGAGAAGTAGGGGCCGACCCGCCAGGTATGTTGTAAAATACTACATCCGAGATGTTAGGTTGCCTTAGGTTAGGATATATAACGTTATAGACATACATAATGTTCCCACCGAGACGTACGGGGCTACGCGAACGGGATTCTACAAAACATTCCCAGCGAGGGGATAGATAGGTTAGGTTAGGTTATATCACGTTATAGACGTATATAACGTCCCGACCGAGAAGTAGGGGCCGACCCGCCAGGAATGTTGTAAAATACTACATCCGAGATGTTATGCTGCCTTAGGTTAGGATATATAACGTTCTAGACGTATATAATGTTCCCACCCGGAAGTAGGGTCCGACCTGCCAGGAATGTTGTAAAATACTACATGCGAGATGTTAGGCTGCCTTAGGTTAGGATATATAACTTTATAGCCGTATATAATGTTCCCACCGAGAAGTAGTGACCGACCCGCCAGGAATGTTGTAAAATACTACATCCGTGGTGTGAGGTTGCCTTAGGTTAGGATATATAACGTTATAGACGTATATAATGTTCCCAACGTGACGTACGGGGCTACACGAACGGGATTCTACAAAACATTCCCAGCGAGGGGATAGATAGGTTAGGTTAGGTTATATTACGTTATAGACATATATAACGTGCAGACCGAGAAGTAGGGGCCGACCCGCCAGGTATGTTGTAAAATACTACATCCGAGATGTTAGGTTGCCTTAGGTTAGGATATATAACGTTATAGACATACATAATGTTCCCACCGAGACGTACGGGGCTACGCGAACGGGATTCTACAAAACATTCCCAGCGAGGGGATAGACAGGTTAGGTTAGGTTATATTACGTTATAGACGTATATAACGTCCCGACCGAGAAGTAGGGGCCGACCCGCCAGGAATGTTGTAAAATACTACATCCGAGATGTTAGGCTGCCTTAGGTTAGGATATATAACGTTCTAGACGTATATAATGTTCCCACCCGGAAGTAGGGTCAGACCTGCCAGGAGTGTTGTAAAATACTACATCCGAGATGTTAGGCTGCCTTAGGTTAGGATATATAACGTTATAGACGTATATAATGTTCCCACCGAGACGTAGGTGTCAACACGAACGTGATTCTACAAAACATTCCCAGCGAGGGGCTAGATGTGTTAGGTTAGGTTATGTTACGTTATAGACGTATATAATGTTCCCACCTGGAAGTAGGGTCCGACCTGCCAGGAATGTTGTAAAATACTACATCCGAGGTGTGAGATTGCCTTAGGTTAGGATATATAACGTTATAGACGTATCTATTGTCCCCACGGAGAGGTACGGTCCGACACGAGATTCTGTAAAACATTACCAGCGAAGGACTAGATGGGTTAGGTTAGGTTATATTAAGTTATAGACGTATATAATGTTCCCACCGAGAAGTAGTGACCGACCCGCCAGGAATGTTGTAAAATACTACACTCGAGATGTTAGGTTGCCTTGGGTTAGGATATATAACGTTATAGACGTATATAATGTTCCCACCGAGACGCACGGGGCTACACGAACGGGATTCTGTAAAACATTACGAGCGAAGGACTAGATGGGTTAGGTTAGGTTATATTACGTTATAGACGTATATAATGTTCCCACCGAGAAGTAGGGGCTGACCCGCCAGGAATGTTGTAAAATACTACATCCGAGATGTTAAGTTGCCTTAGGATAGGATGTATAACGTTATCGACGTATCTAATGTGCCCACGGAGAGGTACGGTCCGACACGAGATTCTGTAAAACATTACTAGCGAAGGACTAGATGGGTTAGGTTAGGTTATATTACGTTATAGACGTATATAATGTTCCCACCGAGAAGTAGGGGCTGACCCGCCAGGAATGTTGTAAAATACTACATCCGAGATGTTAAGTTGCCTTAGGGTAGGATGTATAACGTTATAGACGTATCTAATGTCCCCACGGAGAGGTACGGTCCGACACGAGATTCTGTAAAGCATTACCAGCGAAGGACTAGATGGGTTAGGTTAGGTTATATTAAGTTATAGACGTATATAATGTTCCCACCGAGAAGTAGTGACCGACCCGCCAGGAATGTTGTAAAATACTACATCCGTGGTGTGAGGTTGCCTTAGGTTAGGATATATAACGTTATAGACGTATATAATGTTCCCAACGTGACGTACGGGGCTACACGAACGGGATTCTACAAAACATTCCCAGCGAGGGGATAGATAGGTTAGGTTAGGTTATATTACGTTATAGACATATATAACGTGCAGACCGAGAAGTAGGGGCCGACCCGCCAGGTATGTTGTAAAATACTACATCCGAGATGTTAGGTTGCCTTAGGTTAGGATATATAACGTTATAGACATACATAATGTTCCCACCGAGACGTACGGGGCTACGCGAACGGGATTCTACAAAACATTCCCAGCGAGGGGATAGATAGGTTAGGTTAGGTTATATCACGTTATAGACGTATATAACGTCCCGACCGAGAAGTAGGGGCCGACCCGCCAGGAATGTTGTAAAATACTACATCCGAGATGTTATGCTGCCTTAGGTTAGGATATATAACGTTCTAGACGTATATAATGTTCCCACCCGGAAGTAGGGTCCGACCTGCCAGGAATGTTGTAAAATACTACATGCGAGATGTTAGGCTGCCTTAGGTTAGGATATATAACTTTATAGCCGTATATAATGTTCCCACCGAGACGTACGGGCCTACACGAACGGGATTCTACAAAACATTCCCAGCGAGGGGATAGATAGGTTAGGTTAGGTTATATTACGTTATAGACATATATAACGTGCAGACCGAGAAGTAGGGGCCGACCCGCCAGGAATGTTGTAAAATACTACATTCGAGATGTTAGGTTGCCTTAGGTTAGGATATATAACGTTATAGACGTACATAATGTTCCCACCGAGACGTACGGGGCTACACGAACGGGATTCTACAAAACATTCCCAGCGAGGGGATAGACAGGTTAGGTTAGTTTATATTACGTTATAGACGTATATAACGTCCCGACCGAGAAGTAGGGGCCGACCCGCCAGGAATGTGGTAAAATACTACATCCGAGATGTTAGGCTGCCTTAGGTTAGGATATATAACGTTCTAGACGTATATAATGTTCCCACCCGGAAGTAGGGTCAGACCTGCCAGGAGTGTTGTAAAATACTACATCCGAGATGTTAGGCTGCCTTAGGTTAGGATATATAACGTTATAGACGTATATAATGTTCCCACCGAGACGTAGGTGTCAACACGAACGTGATTCTACAAAACATTCCCAGCGAGGGGCTAGATGTGTTAGGTTAGGTTATGTTACGTTATAGACGTATATAATGTTCCCACCTGGAAGTAGGGTCCGACCTGCCAGGAATGTTGTAAAATACTACATCCGAGGTGTGAGATTGCCTTAGGTTAGGATATATAACGTTATAGACGTACCTAATGTCCCCACGGAGAGGTACGGTCCGACACGAGATTCTGTAAAACATTACGAGCGAAGGACTAGATGGGTTAGGTTAGGTTATATTACGTTATAGACGTATATAATGTTCCCACCGAGAAGTAGGGGCTGACCCGCCAGGAATGTTGTAAAATACTACATCCGAGATGTTAAGTTGCCTTAGGATAGGATGTATAACGTTATCGACGTATCTAATGTGCCCACGGAGAGGTACGGTCCGACACGAGATTCTGTAAAACATTACTAGCGAAGGACTAGATGGGTTAGGTTAGGTTATATTACGTTATAGACGTATATAATGTTCCCACCGAGAAGTAGGGGCTGACCCGCCAGGAATGTTGTAAAATACTACATCCGAGATGTTAAGTTGCCTTAGGGTAGGATGTATAACGTTATAGACGTATCTAATGTCCCCACGGAGAGGTACGGTCCGACACGAGATTCTGTAAAACATTACCAGCGAAGGACTAGATGGGTTAGGTTAGGTTATATTAAGTTATAGACGTATATAATGTTCCCACCGAGAAGTAGTGACCGACCCGCCAGGAATGTTGTAAAATACTACATCCGTGGTGTGAGGTTGCCTTAGGTTAGGATATATAACGTTATAGACGTATATAATGTTCCCAACGTGACGTACGGGGCTACAGGAACGGGATTCTACAAAACATTCCCAGCGAGGGGATAGATAGGTTAGGTTAGGTTATATTACGTTATAGACATACATAACGTGCAGACCGAGAAGTAGGGGCCGACCCGCCAGGAATGTTGTAAAATACTACATCCGAGATGTTAGGTTGCCTTAGGTTAGGATATATAATGTTATAGACGTACATAATGTTCCCACCGAGACGTACGGGGCTACACGAACGGGATTCTACAAAACATTCCCAGCGAGGGGATAGATAGGTTAGGTTAGGTTAGATTACGTTATAGACGTATATAACGTCCCGACCGAGAAGTAGGGGCCGACCCGCCAGGAATGTTGTAAAATACTACATCCGAGATGTTAGGCTGCCTTAGGTTAGGATATATAACGTTCTAGACGTATATAATGTTCCCACCCGGAAGTAGGGTCCGACCTGCCAGGAATGTTGTAAAATACTACATCCGAGATGTTAGGCTGCCTTAGGTTAGGATATATAACTTTATAGCCGTATATAATGTTCCCACCCGGAAGTAGGGTCCGACCTGCCAGGAATGTTGTAAAATACTACATCCGAGATGTTAGGCTGCCTTAGGGTAGGATATATAACGTTATAGACGTATCTAATGTCCCCACGGAGAGGTACGGTCCGACACGAGATTCTGTAAAACATTACCAGCGAAGGACTAGATGGGTTAGGTTAGGTTATATTAAGTTATAGACGTATATAATGTTCCCACCGAGAAGTAGTGACCGACCCGCCAGGAATGTTGTAAAATACTACATCCGTGGTGTGAGGTTGCCTTAGGTTAGGATATATAACGTTATAGACGTATATAATGTTCCCAACGTGACGTACGGGGCTACACGAACGGGATTCTACAAAACATTCCCAGCGAGGGGATAGATAGGTTAGGTTAGGTTATATTACGTTATAGACATATATAACGTGCAGACCGAGAAGTAGGGGCCGACCCGCCAGGAATGTTGTAAAATACTACATCCGAGATGTTAGGTTGCCTTAGGTTAGGATATATAACGTTATAGACGTACATAATGTTCCCACCGAGACGTACGGGGCTACGCGAACGGGATTCTACAAAACATTCCCAGCGAGGGGATAGATAGGTTAGGTTAGGTTATATCACGTTATAGACGTATATAACGTCCCGACCGAGAAGTAGGGGCCGACCCGCCAGGAATGTTGTAAAATACTACATCCGAGATGTTATGCTGACTTAGGTTAGGATATATAACGTTCTAGACGTATATAATGTTCCCACCGAGACGTACGGGACTACACGAACGGGATTCTACAAAACATTCCCAGCGAGGGGATAGATAGGTTAGGTTATTTTATATTACGTTATAGACATATATAACGTGCAGACCGAGAAGTAGGGGCCGACCCGCCAGGAATATTGTAAAATACTACATTCGAGATGTTAGGTTGCCTTAGGTTAGGATATATAACGTTATAGACGTATGTAGTGTTCCCACCGAGACGCACGGGGCTACACGAACGGGATTCTACAAAACATTCCCAGCGAGGGGATAGATAGGTTAGGTTAGGTTATATTACGTTATAGACATATATAACGTCCAGACCGAGAGGGAGGGGCCGACCCGCCAGGAATGTTGTAAAATACTTCATCCGAGATGTTAGGTTGCCTAAGGTTAGGATATATAACGTTATAGACGTATATAATGTTCCCACCGAGACGTACGGGACTACACGAACGGGATTCTACAAAACATTCCCAGCGAGGGGATAGATAGGTTAGGTTAGGTTATATTACGTTATAGACGTATATAACGTCCCGACCGAGAAGTAGGGGCCGACCCGCCAGGAATGTTGTAAAATACTACATCCGAGATGTTAGGCTGCCTTAGGTTAGGATATATAACGTTATAGACGTATATAATGTTCCCACCGAGACGTAGCTGTCAACACGAACGTGATTCTACAAAACATTCCCAGCGAGGGGCTAGATGTGTTAGGTTAGGTTATATTACGTTATAGACGTATATAACGTCCCGACCGAGAAGTAGGGGCCGACCCGCCAGGAATGTTGTAAAATACTACATCCGAGATGTTATGCTGCCTTAGGTTAGGATATATAACGTTCTAGACGTATATAATGTTCCCACCCGGAAGTAGGGTCCGACCTGCCAGGAATGTTGTAAAATACTACATGCGAGATGTTAGGCTGCCTTAGGTTAGGATATATAACTTTATAGCCGTATATAATGTTCCCACCGAGACGTACGGGCCTACACGAACGGGATTCTACAAAACATTCCCAGCGAGGGGATAGATAGGTTAGGTTAGGTTATATTACGTTATAGACATATATAACGTGCAGACCGAGAAGTAGGGGCCGACCCGCCAGGAATGTTGTAAAATACTACATTCGAGATGTTAGGTTGCCTTAGGTTAGGATATATAACGTTATAGACGTACATAATGTTCCCACCGAGACGTACGGGGCTACACGAACGGGATTCTACAAAACATTCCCAGCGAGGGGATAGACAGGTTAGGTTAGTTTATATTACGTTATAGACGTATATAACGTCCCGACCGAGAAGTAGGGGCCGACCCGCCAGGAATGTGGTAAAATACTACATCCGAGATGTTAGGCTGCCTTAGGTTAGGATATATAACGTTCTAGACGTATATAATGTTCCCACCCGGAAGTAGGGTCAGACCTGCCAGGAGTGTTGTAAAATACTACATCCGAGATGTTAGGCTGCCTTAGGTTAGGATATATAACGTTATAGACGTATATAATGTTCCCACCGAGACGTAGGTGTCAACACGAACGTGATTCTACAAAACATTCCCAGCGAGGGGCTAGATGTGTTAGGTTAGGTTATGTTACGTTATAGACGTATATAATGTTCCCACCTGGAAGTAGGGTCCGACCTGCCAGGAATGTTGTAAAATACTACATCCGAGGTGTGAGATTGCCTTAGGTTAGGATATATAACGTTATAGACGTACCTAATGTCCCCACGGAGAGGTACGGTCCGACACGAGATTCTGTAAAACATTACGAGCGAAGGACTAGATGGGTTAGGTTAGGTTATATTACGTTATAGACGTATATAATGTTCCCACCGAGAAGTAGGGGCTGACCCGCCAGGAATGTTGTAAAATACTACATCCGAGATGTTAAGTTGCCTTAGGATAGGATGTATAACGTTATCGACGTATCTAATGTGCCCACGGAGAGGTACGGTCCGACACGAGATTCTGTAAAACATTACTAGCGAAGGACTAGATGGGTTAGGTTAGGTTATATTACGTTATAGACGTATATAATGTTCCCACCGAGAAGTAGGGGCTGACCCGCCAGGAATGTTGTAAAATACTACATCCGAGATGTTAAGTTGCCTTAGGGTAGGATGTATAACGTTATAGACGTATCTAATGTCCCCACGGAGAGGTACGGTCCGACACGAGATTCTGTAAAACATTACCAGCGAAGGACTAGATGGGTTAGGTTAGGTTATATTAAGTTATAGACGTATATAATGTTCCCACCGAGAAGTAGTGACCGACCCGCCAGGAATGTTGTAAAATACTACATCCGTGGTGTGAGGTTGCCTTAGGTTAGGATATATAACGTTATAGACGTATATAATGTTCCCAACGTGACGTACGGGGCTACAGGAACGGGATTCTACAAAACATTCCCAGCGAGGGGATAGATAGGTTAGGTTAGGTTATATTACGTTATAGACATACATAACGTGCAGACCGAGAAGTAGGGGCCGACCCGCCAGGAATGTTGTAAAATACTACATCCGAGATGTTAGGTTGCCTTAGGTTAGGATATATAATGTTATAGACGTACATAATGTTCCCACCGAGACGTACGGGGCTACACGAACGGGATTCTACAAAACATTCCCAGCGAGGGGATAGATAGGTTAGGTTAGGTTAGATTACGTTATAGACGTATATAACGTCCCGACCGAGAAGTAGGGGCCGACCCGCCAGGAATGTTGTAAAATACTACATCCGAGATGTTAGGCTGCCTTAGGTTAGGATATATAACGTTCTAGACGTATATAATGTTCCCACCCGGAAGTAGGGTCCGACCTGCCAGGAATGTTGTAAAATACTACATCCGAGATGTTAGGCTGCCTTAGGTTAGGATATATAACTTTATAGCCGTATATAATGTTCCCACCCGGAAGTAGGGTCCGACCTGCCAGGAATGTTGTAAAATACTACATCCGAGATGTTAGGCTGCCTTAGGGTAGGATATATAACGTTATAGACGTATCTAATGTCCCCACGGAGAGGTACGGTCCGACACGAGATTCTGTAAAACATTACCAGCGAAGGACTAGATGGGTTAGGTTAGGTTATATTAAGTTATAGACGTATATAATGTTCCCACCGAGAAGTAGTGACCGACCCGCCAGGAATGTTGTAAAATACTACATCCGTGGTGTGAGGTTGCCTTAGGTTAGGATATATAACGTTATAGACGTATATAATGTTCCCAACGTGACGTACGGGGCTACACGAACGGGATTCTACAAAACATTCCCAGCGAGGGGATAGATAGGTTAGGTTAGGTTATATTACGTTATAGACATATATAACGTGCAGACCGAGAAGTAGGGGCCGACCCGCCAGGAATGTTGTAAAATACTACATCCGAGATGTTAGGTTGCCTTAGGTTAGGATATATAACGTTATAGACGTACATAATGTTCCCACCGAGACGTACGGGGCTACGCGAACGGGATTCTACAAAACATTCCCAGCGAGGGGATAGATAGGTTAGGTTAGGTTATATCACGTTATAGACGTATATAACGTCCCGACCGAGAAGTAGGGGCCGACCCGCCAGGAATGTTGTAAAATACTACATCCGAGATGTTATGCTGACTTAGGTTAGGATATATAACGTTCTAGACGTATATAATGTTCCCACCGAGACGTACGGGACTACACGAACGGGATTCTACAAAACATTCCCAGCGAGGGGATAGATAGGTTAGGTTATTTTATATTACGTTATAGACATATATAACGTGCAGACCGAGAAGTAGGGGCCGACCCGCCAGGAATATTGTAAAATACTACATTCGAGATGTTAGGTTGCCTTAGGTTAGGATATATAACGTTATAGACGTATGTAGTGTTCCCACCGAGACGCACGGGGCTACACGAACGGGATTCTACAAAACATTCCCAGCGAGGGGATAGATAGGTTAGGTTAGGTTATATTACGTTATAGACATATATAACGTCCAGACCGAGAGGGAGGGGCCGACCCGCCAGGAATGTTGTAAAATACTTCATCCGAGATGTTAGGTTGCCTAAGGTTAGGATATATAACGTTATAGACGTATATAATGTTCCCACCGAGACGTACGGGACTACACGAACGGGATTCTACAAAACATTCCCAGCGAGGGGATAGATAGGTTAGGTTAGGTTATATTACGTTATAGACGTATATAACGTCCCGACCGAGAAGTAGGGGCCGACCCGCCAGGAATGTTGTAAAATACTACATCCGAGATGTTAGGCTGCCTTAGGTTAGGATATATAACGTTATAGACGTATATAATGTTCCCACCGAGACGTAGCTGTCAACACGAACGTGATTCTACAAAACATTCCCAGCGAGGGGCTAGATGTGTTAGGTTAGGTTATATTACGTTATAGACGTATATAATGTTCCCACCGAGAAGTAGGGGCTGACCCGCCAGGAATGTTGTAAAATACTACATCCGAGATGTTATGTTGCCTTAGGATAGGATGTATAACGTTATAGACGTATCTAATGTCCCCACGGAGAGGTACGGTCCGACACGAGATTCTGTAAAACATTACTATCGAAGGACTAGATGTGTTAGGTTAGGTTATATTACGTTATAGACGTATATAATGTTCCCACCGAGAAGTAGGGGCCGACCCGCCAGGAATGTTGTAAAATACTACATCCCTGGTGTGGGGTTGCCTTTGGTTAGGATATATAACGTTATAGACGTATATAATGTTCCCAACGTGACGTACGGGGCTACACGAACGGGATTCTACAAAACATTCCCAGCGAGGGGATAGATAAGTTAGGTTAGGTTATATTACGTTATAGACATATATAACGTGCAGACCGAGAAGTAGGGGCCGACCCGCCAGGAATGTTGTAAAATACTACATCCGAGATGTTAGGTTGCCTTAGGTTAGGATATATAACGTTATAGACGTATCTAATGTCCCCACGGAGAGGTACGGTCCGACACGAGATTCTGTAAAACATTACCAGCGAAGGACTAGATGGGTTAGGTTAGGTTATATTAAGTTATAGACGTATATAATGTTCCCACCGAGAAGTAGTGACCGACCCGCCAGGAATGTTGTAAAATACTACATCCGTGGTGTGAGGTTGCCTTAGGTTAGGATATATAACGTAATAGACGTATTTAATGTTCCCAACGTGACGTACGGGGCTACACGAACGGGATTCCAGAAAACATTCCCAGCGAGGGGATAGATAGGTTAGGTTAGGTTATATTACGTTATAGACATATATAACGTGCAGACCGAGAAGTAGGGGCCGACCCGCCAGGAATGTTGTAAAATACTACATCCGAGATGTTAGGTTGCCTTAGGTTAGGATATATAACGTTATAGACGTACATAATGTTCCCACCGTGACGTACGGGGCTACACGAACGGGATTCTACAAAACATTCCCAGCGAGGGGATAGATAGGTTAGGTTAGGTTATATTACGTTATAGACATATATAACGTGCAGACCGAGAAGTAGGGGCCGACCCGCCAGGAATGTTGTAAAATACTACATCCGAGATGTTAGGTTGCCTTAGGTTAGGATATATAACGTTATAGACGTACATAATGTTCCCACCGCGACGTACGGGGCTACACGAACGGGATTCTACAAAACATTCCCAGCGAGGGGATAGATAGGCTAGGTTAGGTTATATTACGTTATAGACGTATATAACGTCCCGACCGAGAAGTAGGGGCCGACCCGCCAGGAATGTTGTAAAATACTACATCCGAGATGTTAGGCTGCCTTAGGTTAGGATATATAACGTTCTAGACGTATATAATGTTCCCACCCGGAAGTAGGGTCCGACCTGCCAGGAATGTTGTAAAATACTACATCCGAGATGTTAGGCTGCCTTAGGTTAGGATATATAACTTTATAGCCGTATATAATGTTCCCACCGAGACGTACGGGGCTACACGAACGGGATTCTACAAAACATTCCCAGCGAGGGGATAGATAGGTTAGGTTAGGTTATATTACGTTATAGACATATATAACGTGCAGACCGAGAAGTAGGGGCCGACCCGCCAGGAATGTTGTAAAATACTACATTCGAGATGTTAGGTTGCCTTAGGTTAGGATATATAACGTTATAGACGTATATAATGTTCCCACCGAGACGCACGGGGCTACATGAACGGGATTCTACAAAACATTCCCAGCGAGGGGATAGATAAGTTAGGTTAGGTTATATTACGTTATAGACGTATATAACGTCCAGACCGAGAGGTAGGGGCCGACCCGCCAGGAATGTTGTAAAATACTTCATCCGAGATGTTAGGTTGCCTAAGGTTAGGATATATAACGTTATAGACGTATATAATGTTCCCACCGAGACGTACGGGGCTACACGAACGGGATTCTACAAAACATTCCCAGCGAGGGGATAGATAGGTTAGGTTAGGTTGTATTACGTTATAGACGTATATAACGTCCCGACCGAGAAGTAGGGGCCGACCCGCCAGGAATGTTGTAAAATACTACATCCGAGATGTTAGGTTGCCTTAGGTTAGGATATATAACGTTATAGACGTACATAATGTTCCCACCGTGACGTACGGGGCTACACGAACGGGATTCTACAAAACATTCCCAGCGAGGGGATAGATAGGTTAGGTTAGGTTATATTACGTTATAGACATATATAACGTGCAGACCGAGAAGTAGGGGCCGACCCGCCAGGAATGTTGTAAAATACTACATCCGAGATGTTAGGCTGCCTTAGGTTAGGATATATAACGTTATAGACGTATATAATGTTCCCACCGAGACGTAGCTGTCAACACGAACGTGATTCTACAAAACATTCCCAGCGAGGGGCTAGATGTGTTAGGTTAGGTTATATTACGTTATAGACGTATATAATGTTCCCACCGAGAAGTAGGGGCTGACCCGCCAGGAATGTTGTAAAATACTACATCCGAGATGTTATGTTGCCTTAGGATAGGATGTATAACGTTATAGACGTATCTAATGTCCCCACGGAGAGGTACGGTCCGACACGAGATTCTGTAAAATATTACTATCGAAGGACTAGATGTGTTAGGTTAGGTTATATTACGTTATAGACGTATATAATGTTCCCACCGAGAAGTAGGGGCCGACCCGCCAGGAATGTCGTAAAATACTACATCGCTGGTGTGAGGTTGCCTTTGGTTAGGATATATAACGTTATAGACGTATATAATGTTCCCAACGTGACGTACGGGGCTACACGAACGGGATTCTACAAAACATTCCCAGCGAGGGGATAGATAAGTTAGGTTAGGTTATATTACGTTATAGACATATATAACGTGCAGACCGAGAAGTAGGGGCCGACCCGCCAGGAATGTTGTAAAATACTACATCCGAGATGTTAGGTTGCCTTAGGTTAGGATATATAACGTTATAGACGTATCTAATGTCCCCACGGAGAGGTACGGTCCGACACGAGATTCTGTAAAACATTACCAGCGAAGGACTAGATGGGTTAGGTTAGGTTATATTAAGTTATAGACGTATATAATGTTCCCACCGAGAAGTAGTGACCGACCCGCCAGGAATGTTGTAAAATACTACATCCGTGGTGTGAGGTTGCCTTAGGTTAGGATATATAACGTAATAGACGTATTTAATGTTCCCAACGTGACGTACGGGGCTACACGAACGGGATTCCAGAAAACATTCCCAGCGAGGGGATAGATAGGTTAGGTTAGGTTATATTACGTTATAGACATATATAACGTGCAGACCGAGAAGTAGGGGCCGACCCGCCAGGAATGTTGTAAAATACTACATCCGAGATGTTAGGTTGCCTTAGGTTAGGATATATAACGTTATAGACGTACATAATGTTCCCACCGTGACGTACGGGGCTACACGAACGGGATTCTACAAAACATTCCCAGCGAGGGGATAGATAGGTTAGGTTAGGTTATATTACGTTATAGACATATATAACGTGCAGACCGAGAAGTAGGGGCCGACCCGCCAGGAATGTTGTAAAATACTACATCCGAGATGTTAGGTTGCCTTAGGTTAGGATATATAACGTTATAGACGTACATAATGTTCCCACCGCGACGTACGGGGCTACACGAACGGGATTCTACAAAACATTCCCAGCGAGGGGATAGATAGGCTAGGTTAGGTTATATTACGTTATAGACGTATATAACGTCCCGACCGAGAAGTAGGGGCCGACCCGCCAGGAATGTTGTAAAATACTACATCCGAGATGTTAGGCTGCCTTAGGTTAGGATATATAACGTTCTAGACGTATATAATGTTCCCACCCGGAAGTAGGGTCCGACCTGCCAGGAATGTTGTAAAATACTACATCCGAGATGTTAGGCTGCCTTAGGTTAGGATATATAACTTTATAGACGTATATAATGTTCCCACCGAGACGTACGGGGCTACACGAACGGGATTCTACAAAACATTCCCAGCGAGGGGATAGATAGGTTAGGTTAGGTTATATTACGTTATAGACATATATAACGTGCAGACCGAGAAGTAGGGGCCGACCCGCCAGGAATGTTGTAAAATACAACATTCGAGATGTTAGGTTGCCTTAGGTTAGGATATATAACGTTATAGACGTATATAATGTTCCCACCGAGACGCACGGGGCTACATGAACGGGATTCTACAAAACATTCCCAGCGAGGGGATAGATAAGTTAGGTTAGGTTATATTACGTTATAGACGTATATAACGTCCAGACCGAGAGGTAGGGGCCGACCCGCCAGGAATGTTGTAAAATACTTCATCCGAGATGTTAGGTTGCCTAAGGTTAGGATATATAACGTTATAGACGTATATAATGTTCCCACCGAGACGTACGGGGCTACACGAACGGGATTCTACAAAACATTCCCAGCGAGGGGATAGATAGGTTAGGTTAGGTTGTATTACGTTATAGACGTATATAACGTCCCGACCGAGAAGTAGGGGCCGACCCGCCAGGAATGTTGTAAAATACTACATCCGAGATGTTAGGTTGCCTTAGGTTAGGATATATAACGTTATAGACGTACATAATGTTCCCACCGAGACGCACGGGGCTACACGAACGGGATTCTACAAAACATTCCCAGCGAGGGGATCGATAGGTGAGGTTAGGTTATATTACGTTATAGACATATATAACGTCCAGACCGAGAGGTAGGGGCCGACCCGCCAGGAATGTTGTAAAATACTTCATCCGAGATGTTAGGTTGCCTAAGGTTAGGATATATAACGTTATAGACGTATATAATGTTCCCACCGAGACGTACGGGGCTACACGAACGGGATTCTACAAAACATTCCCAGCGAGGGGATAGATAGGTTAGGTTAGGTTATATTACGTTATAGACATATATAACGTGCAGACCGGGAAGTAGGGGCCGACCCGCCAGGAATGTTGTAAAATACTACATCCGAGATGTTAGGTTGCCTTAGGTTAGGATATATAACGTTATAGACGTATCTAATGTTCCCACCGAGACGTAGGTGTCAACACGAACGTGATTCTACAAAACATTCCCAGCGAGGGGCTAGATGTGTTAGGTTAGGTTATATTACGTTATAGACGTATATAATGTTCCCACCTGGAAGTAGGGTCCGACCTGCCAGGAATGTTGTAAAATACTACATCCGAGGTGTGAGGTTGCCTTAGGTTAGGATATATAACGTTATAGACGTATCTAATGTCCCCACGGAGAGGTACGGTCCGACACGAGATTCTGTAAAACATTACCAGCGAAGGACTAGATGGGTTAGGTTAGGTTATATTACGTTATAGACGTATATAATGTTCCCACCGAGAAGTAGGGGCTGACCCGCCAGGAATGTTGTAAAATACTACATCCGAGATGTTAAGTTGCCTTAGGATAGGATGTATAACGTTATCGACGTATCTAATGTCCCCACGGAGAGGTACGGTCCGACACGAGATTCTGTAGAACATTACCAGCGAAGGACTAGATGGGTTAGGTTAGGTTATATTACGTTATAGACGTATATAATGTTCCCACCGAGAAGTAGGGGCCGACCCGCCAGGAATGTTGTAAAATACAACATCCGTGGTGTGAGGTTGCCTTAGGTTAGGATATATAACGTTATAGACGTATATAATGTTCCCAACGTGACGTACGGGGCTACACGAACGGGATTCTACAAAACATTCCCAGCGAGGGGATAGATAGGTTAGGTTAGGTTATATTACGTTATAGACATATATAACGTGCAGACCGAGAAGTAGGGGCCGACCCGCCACGAATGTTGTAAAATACTACATCCGAGATGTTAGGTTGCCTTAGGTTAGGATATATAACGTTATAGACGTACATAATGTTCCCACCGAGACGTACGGGGCTACACGAACGGGATTCTACAAAACATTCCCAGCGAGGGGATAGATAGGTTAGGTTAGGTTATATTACGTTATAGACGTATATAACGTCCCGACCGAGAAGTAGGGGCCGACCCGCCAGGAATGATGTAAAGTACTACATCCGAGATGTTATGCTGCCTTAGGTTAGGATATATAACGTTCTAGACGTATATAATGTTCCCACCCGGAAGTAGGGTCCGACCTGCCAGGAATGTTGTAAAATACTACATCCGAGATGTTAGGCTGCCTTAGGTTAGGATATATAACTTTATAGCCGTATATAATGTTCCCACCGAGACGTACGGGGCTACACGAACGGGATTCTACAAAACATTCCCAGCGAGGGGATAGATAGGTTAGGTTAGGTTATATTACGTTATAGACATATATAACGTGCAGACCGAGAAGTAGGGGCCGACCCGCCAGGAATGTTGTAAAATACTACATTCGAGATGTTAGGTTGCCTTAGGTTAGGATATATAACGTTATAGACGTATATAATGTTCCCACCGAGACGCACGGGGCTACACGAACGGGATTCTACAAAACATTCCCAGCGAGGGGATAGATAGGTTAGGTTAGGTTATATTACGTTATAGACATATATAACGTGCAGACCGAGAAGTAGGGGCCGACTCGCCAGGAATGTTGTAAAATACTACATCCGAGATGTTAGGTTGCCTTAGGTTAGGATATATAACGTTATAGACGTACATAATGATCCCACCGAGACGTACGGGGCTACGCGAACGGGATTCTACAAAACATTCCCAGCGAGGGGATAGATAGGTTAGGTTAGGTTATATCACGTTATAGACGTATATAACGTCCCGACCGAGAAGTAGGGGCCGACCCGCCAGGAATGTTGTAAAATACTGCATCCGAGATGTTAGGCTGCCTTAGGTTAGGATATATAACGTTATAGACGTATATAATGTTCCCACCGAGACGTAGCTGTCAACACGAACGTGATTCTACAAAACATTCCCAGCGAGGGGCTAGATGTGTTAGGTTAGGTTATATTACGTTATAGACGTATATAATGTTCCCACCGAGAAGTAGGGGCTGACCCGCCAGGAATGTTGTAAAATACTACATCCGAGATGTTATGTTGCCTTAGGATAGGATGTATAACGTTATAGACGTATCTAATGTCCCCACGGAGAGGTACGGTCCGACACGAGATTCTGTAAAACATTACCATCGAAGGACTAGATGTGTTAGGTTAGGTTATATTACGTTATAGACGTATATAATGTTCCCACCGAGAAGTAGGGGCCGACCCGCCAGGAATGTTGTAAAATACTACATCCATGGTGTGAGGTTGCCTTTGGTTAGGATATATAACGTTATAGACGTATATAATGTTCCCAACGTGACGTACGGGGCTACACGAACGGGATTCTACAAAACATTCCCAGCGAGGGGATAGATAGGTTAGGTTAGGTTATATTACGTTATAGACATATATAACGTGCAGACCGAGAAGTAGGGGCCGACCCGCCAGGAATGTTGTAAAATACTACATCCGAGATGTTAGGTTGCCTTAGGTAAGGATATATAACATTATAAACGTATCTAATGTCCCCACGGAGAGGTACGGTCCGACAGGAGATTCTGTAAAACATTACCAGCGAAGGACTAGATGGGTTAGGTTAGGTTATATTAAGTTATAGACGTATATAATGTTCCCACCGAGAAGTAGTGACCGACCCGCCAGGAATGTTGTAAAACACTACATCCGTGGTGTGAGGTTGCCTTCGGTTAGGATATATAACGTAATACACGTATATAATGTTCCCAACGTGACGTACGGGGCTACACGAACGGGATTCCAGAAAACATTCCCAGCGAGGGGATAGATAGGTTAGGTTAGGTTATATTACGTTATAGACATATATAACGTGCAGACCGAGAAGTAGGGGCCGACCCGCCAGGAATGTTGTAAAATACTACATCCGAGATGTTAGGTTGCCTTAGGTTAGGATATATAACGTAATAGACGTATATAATGTTCCCAACGTGACGTACGGGGCTACACGAACGGGATTCCAGAAAACATTCCCAGCGAGGGGATAGATAGGTTAGGTTAGGTTATATTACGTTATAGACATATATAACGTGCCGACCGAGAAGTAGGGGCCGACCCGCCAGGAATCTTGTAAGATACTACATCCGAGATGTTAGGTTGCCTTAGGTTAGGATATATAACGTTATAGACGTACATAATGTTCCCACCGAGACGTACGGGGCTACACGAACGGGATTCTACAAAACATTCCCAGCGAGGGGATAGATAGGTTAGGTTAGGTTGTATTACGTTATAGACGTATATAACGTCCCGACCGAGAAGTAGGGGCCGACCCGCCAGGAATGTTGTAAAATACTACATCCGAGATGTTAGGTTGCCTTAGGTTAGGATATATAACGTTATAGACGTACATAATGTTCCCACCGAGACGCACGGGGCTACACGAACGGGATTCTACAAAACATTCCCAGCGAGGGGATCGATAGGTGAGGTTAGGTTATATTACGTTATAGACATATATAACGTCCAGACCGAGAGGTAGGGGCCGACCCGCCAGGAATGTTGTAAAATACTTCAACCGAGATGTTAGGTTGCCTAAGGTTAGGATATATAACGTTATAGACGTATATAATGTTCCCACCGAGACGTACGGGGCTACACGAACGGGATTCTACAAAACATTCCCAGCGAGGGGATAGATAGGTTAGGTTAGGTTATATTACGTTATAGACATATATAACGTGCAGACCGAGAAGTAGGGGCCGACCCGCCACGAATGTTGTAAAATACTACATCCGAGATGTTAGGTTGCCTTAGGTTAGGATATATAACGTTATAGACGTACATAATGTTCCCACCGAGACGTACGGGGCTACACGAACGGGATTCTACAAAACATTCCCAGCGAGGGGATAGATAGGTTAGGTTAGGTTATATTACGTTATAGACATATATAACGTGCAGACCGAGAAGTAGGGGCCGACCCGCCAGGAATGTTGTAAAATACTACATTCGAGATGTTAGGTTGCCTTAGGTTAGGATATATAACGTTATAGACGTATATAATGTTCCCACCGAGACGCACGGGGCTACACGAACGGGATTCTACAAAACATTCCCAGCGAGGGGATAGATAAGTTAGGTTAGGTTATATTACGTTATAGACATATATAACGTCCAGACCGAGAGGTAGGGGCCGACCCGCCAGGAATGTTGTAAAATACTTCATCCGAGATGTTAGGTTGCCTAAGGTTAGGATATATAACGTTACAGACGTATATAATGTTCCCACCGAGACGTACGGGGCTACACGAACGGGATTCTACAAAACTTTCCCAGCGAGGGGATAGATAGGTTAGGTTAGGTTATATTACGTTATAGACGTATATAACGTCCCGACCGAGAAGTAGGGGCCGACCCGCCATGAATGTTGTAAAATACTACATCCGAGATGTTAGGTTGCCTTAGGTTAGGATAGATAACGTTATAGACGTACATAATGTTCCCACCGAGACGCACGGGGCTACACGAACAGGATTCTACAAAACATTCCCAGCGAGGGGATCGATAGGTTAGGTTAGGTTATATTACGTTATAGACATATATAACGTCCAGACCGAGAGGTAGGGGCCGACCCGCCAGGAATGTTGTAAAATACTTCATCCGAGATGTTAGGTTGCCTAAGGTTAGGATATATAACGTTATAGACGTATATAATATTCCCACCGAGACGTACGGGGCTACACGAACGGGATTCTACAAAACATTCCCAGCGAGGGGATAGATAGGTTAGGTTAGGTTATATTACGTTATAGACATATATAACGTGCAGACCGAGAAGTAGGGGCCGACCCGCCAGGAATGTTGTAAAATACTACATCCGAGATGTTAGGTTGCCTTAGGTTAGGATATATAACGTTATAGACGTACATAATGTTCCCACCGTGACGTACGGGGCTACACGAACGGGATTCTACAAAACATTCCCAGCGAGGGGATAGATAGGTTAGGTTAGGTTATATTACGTTATAGACATATATAACGTGCCGACCGAGAAGTAGGGGCCGACCCGCCAGGAATCTTGTAAGATACTACATCCGAGATGTTAGGTTGCCTTAGGTTAGGATATATAACGTTATAGACGTACATAATGTTCCCACCGAGACGTACGGGGCTACACGAACGGGATTCTACAAAACATTCCCAGCGAGGGGATAGATAGGTTAGGTTAGGTTGTATTACGTTATAGACGTATATAACGTCCCGACCGAGAAGTAGGGGCCGACCCGCCAGGAATGTTGTAAAATACTACATCCGAGATGTTAGGTTGCCTTAGGTTAGGATATATAACGTTATAGACGTACATAATGTTCCCACCGAGACGCACGGGGCTACACGAACGGGATTCTACAAAACATTCCCAGCGAGGGGATCGATAGGTGAGGTTAGGTTATATTACGTTATAGACATATATAACGTCCAGACCGAGAGGTAGGGGCCGACCCGCCAGGAATGTTGTAAAATACTTCAACCGAGATGTTAGGTTGCCTAAGGTTAGGATATATAACGTTATAGACGTATATAATGTTCCCACCGAGACGTACGGGGCTACACGAACGGGATTCTACAAAACATTCCCAGCGAGGGGATAGATAGGTTAGGTTAGGTTATATTACGTTATAGACATATATAACGTGCAGACCGAGAAGTAGGGGCCGACCCGCCACGAATGTTGTAAAATACTACATCCGAGATGTTAGGTTGCCTTAGGTTAGGATATATAACGTTATAGACGTACATAATGTTCCCACCGAGACGTACGGGGCTACACGAACGGGATTCTACAAAACATTCCCAGCGAGGGGATAGATAGGTTAGGTTAGGTTATATTACGTTATAGACATATATAACGTGCAGACCGAGAAGTAGGGGCCGACCCGCCAGGAATGTTGTAAAATACTACATTCGAGATGTTAGGTTGCCTTAGGTTAGGATATATAACGTTATAGACGTATATAATGTTCCCACCGAGACGCACGGGGCTACACGAACGGGATTCTACAAAACATTCCCAGCGAGGGGATAGATAAGTTAGGTTAGGTTATATTACGTTATAGACATATATAACGTCCAGACCGAGAGGTAGGGGCCGACCCGCCAGGAATGTTGTAAAATACTTCATCCGAGATGTTAGGTTGCCTAAGGTTAGGATATATAACGTTACAGACGTATATAATGTTCCCACCGAGACGTACGGGGCTACACGAACGGGATTCTACAAAACTTTCCCAGCGAGGGGATAGATAGGTTAGGTTAGGTTATATTACGTTATAGACGTATATAACGTCCCGACCGAGAAGTAGGGGCCGACCCGCCATGAATGTTGTAAAATACTACATCCGAGATGTTAGGTTGCCTTAGGTTAGGATAGATAACGTTATAGACGTACATAATGTTCCCACCGAGACGCACGGGGCTACACGAACAGGATTCTACAAAACATTCCCAGCGAGGGGATCGATAGGTTAGGTTAGGTTATATTACGTTATAGACATATATAACGTCCAGACCGAGAGGTAGGGGCCGACCCGCCAGGAATGTTGTAAAATACTTCATCCGAGATGTTAGGTTGCCTAAGGTTAGGATATATAACGTTATAGACGTATATAATATTCCCACCGAGACGTACGGGGCTACACGAACGGGATTCTACAAAACATTCCCAGCGAGGGGATAGATAGGTTAGGTTAGGTTATATTACGTTATAGACATATATAACGTGCAGACCGAGAAGTAGGGGCCGACCCGCCAGGAATGTTGTAAAATACTACATTCGAGATGTTAGGTTGCCTTAGGTTAGGATATATAACGTTATAGACGTATATAATGTTCCCACCGAGACGCACGGTGCTACACGAACGGGATTCTACAAAACATTCCCAGCGAGGGGATAGATAAGTTAGGTTAGGTTATATTACGTTATAGACATATATAACGTCCAGACCGAGAGGTAGGGGCCGACCCGCCAGGAATGTTGTAAAATACTTCATCCGAGATGTTAGGTTGCCTAAGGTTAGGATATATAACGTTATAGACGTATATAATGTTCCCACCGAGACGTACGGGGCTACACGAACGGGATTCTACAAAACTTTCCCAGCGAGGGGATAGATAGGTTAGGTTAGGTTATATTACGTTATAGACGTATATAACGTCCCGACCGAGAAGTAGGGGCCGACCCGCCATGAATGTTGTAAAATACTACATCCGAGATGTTAGGTTGCCTTAGGTTAGGATATATAACGTTATAGACGTACATAATGTTCCCACCGAGACGCACGGGGCTACACGAACAGGATTCTACAAAACATTCCCAGCGAGGGGATCGATAGGTTAGGTTAGGTTATATTACGTTATAGACATATATAACGTCCAGACCGAGAGGTAGGGGCCGACCCGCCAGGAATGTTGTAAAATACTTCATCCGAGATGTTAGGTTGCCTAAGGTTAGGATATATAACGTTATAGACGTATATAATGTTCCCACCGAGACGTACGGTGCTACACGAACGGGATTCTACAAAACATTCCCAGCGAGGGGATAGATAGGTTAGGTTAGGTTATACTACATTATAGACGTATATAATGTTCCCACCGAGAAGTAGGGGCCGACCCGTCAGGAATGTTGTAAAATACTGCATCCGAGGTGTTAGGCTGCCTTAGGTTAGGATATATAACGTTATAGACGTATATAATGTTCCCACCGAGAAGTAGGGGCCGACCCGCCAGGAATGTTGTAAAATACTACATCCGAGATGTTAGGTTGCCTTAGGTTAGGATATATAACGTTATAGACGTATCTAATGTTCCCACCGAGACGTAGGCGTCAACACGAACGTGATTCTACAAAACATTCCCAGCGAGGGGCTAGATGTGTTAGGTTAGGTTATATTACGTTATAGACGTATATAATGTTCCCACCGAGAAGTAGGGGCCGACCCGTCAGGAATGTTGTAAAATACTGCATCCGAGGTGTTAGGCTGCCTTAGGTTAGGATATATAACGTTATAGACGTATATAATGTTCCCACCGAGAAGTAGGGTCCGACCTGCCAGGAATGTTGTAAAATACTACATCCGAGATGTTAGGCTGCCTTAGGTTAGGATATATAACTTTATAGCCGTATATAATGTTCCCACCGAGACGTACGGGGCTACACGAACGGGATTCTACAAAACATTCCCAGCGAGGGGATAGATAGGTTAGGTTAGGTTATATTACGTTATAGACATATATAACGTCCAGACCGAGAGGTAGGGGCCGACCCGCCAGGAATGTTGTAAAATACTTCATCCGAGATGTTAGGTTGCCTAAGGTTAGGATATATAACGTTATAGACGTATATAATGTTCCCACCGAGACGTACGGGGCTACACGAACGGGATTCTACAAAACATTCCCAGCGAGGGGATAGATAGGTTAGGTTAGGTTATATTACGTTATAGACATATATAACGTGCAGACCGAGAAGTAGGGGCCGACCCGCCAGGAATGTTGTAAAATACTACATTCGAGATGTTAGGTTGCCTTAGGTTAGGATATATAACGTTATAGACGTATATAATGTTCCCACCGAGACGCACGGGGCTACACGAACGGGATTCTACAAAACATTCCCAGCGAGGGGATAGATAAGTTAGGTTAGGTTATATTACGTTATAGACATATATAACGTCCAGACCGAGAGGTAGGGGCCGACCCGCCAGGAATGTTGTAAAATACTTCATCCGAGATGTTAGGTTGCCTAAGGTTAGGATATATAACGTTACAGACGTATATAATGTTCCCACCGAGACGTACGGGGCTACACGAACGGGATTCTACAAAACTTTCCCAGCGAGGGGATAGATAGGTTAGGTTAGGTTATATTACGTTATAGACGTATATAACGTCCCGACCGAGAAGTAGGGGCCGACCCGCCATGAATGTTGTAAAATACTACATCCGAGATGTTAGGTTGCCTTAGGTTAGGATAGAAAACTTTATAGACGTACATAATGTTCCCACCGAGACGCACGGGGCTACACGAACAGGATTCTACAAAACATTCCCAGCGAGGGGATCGATAGGTTAGGTTAGGTTATATTACGTTATAGACATATATAACGTCCAGACCGAGAGGTAGGGGCCGACCCGCCAGGAATGTTGTAAAATACTTCATCCGAGATGTTAGGTTGCCTAAGGTTAGGATATATAACGTTATAGACGTATATAATGTTCCCACCGAGACGTACGGGGCTACACGAACGGGATTCTACAAAACATTCCCAGCGAGGGGATAGATAGGTTAGGTTAGGTTATATTACGTTATAGACATATATAACGTGCAGACCGAGAAGTAGGGGCCGACCCGCCAGGAATGTTGTAAAATACTACATTCGAGATGTTAGGTGGCCTTAGGTTAGGATATATAACGTTATAGACGTATATAATGTTCCCACCGAGACGCACGGGGCTACACGAACGGGATTCTACAAAACATTCCCAGCGAGGGGATAGATAGGTTAGGTTAGGTTATACTACATTATAGACGTATATAATGTTCCCACCGAGAAGTAGGGGCCGACCCGTCAGGAATGTTGTAAAATACTGCATCCGAGGTGTTAGGCTGCCTTAGGTTAGGATATATAACGTTATAGACGTATATAATGTTCCCACCGAGAAGTAGGGTCCGACCCGTCAGGAATGTTGTAAAATACTACATCCGAGATGTTAGGCTGCCTTAGGTTAGGATATATAACTTTATAGCCGTATATAATGTTTCCACCGAGACGTACGGGGCTACACGAACGGGATTCTGCAAAACATTCCCAGCGAGGGGATAGATAGGTTAGGTTAGGTTATATTACGTTATATACATATATAACGTGCAGACCGAGAAGTAGGGGCCGACCCGCCAGGAATGTTGTAAAATACTACATTCGAGATGTTAGGTTGCCTTAGGTTAGGATATATAACGTTATAGACGTATATAATGTTCCCACCGAGACGCACGGGGCTACACGAACGGGATTCTACAAAACATTCCCAGCGAGGGGATAGATATGTTAGGTTAGGTTATATTACGTTATAGACATATATAACGTCCAGACGGAGAGGTAGGGGCCGACCCGCCAGGAATGTTGTAAAATACTTCATCCGAGATGTTAGGTTGCTTAAGGTTAGGATATATAACGTTATAGACGTATATAATGTTCCCACCGAGACGTACGGGGCTACACGAACGGGATTCTACAAAACTTTCCCAGCGAGGGGATAGATAGGTTAGGTTAGGTTATATTACGTTATAGACGTATATAACCTCCCGACCGAGAAGTAGGGGCCGACCCGCCATGAATGTTGTAAAATACTACATCCGAGATGTTAGGTTGCCTTAGGTTAGGATATATAACGTTATAGACGTACATAATGTTCCCACCGAGACGCACGGGGCTACACGAACAGGATTCTACAAAACATTCCCAGCGAGGGGATCGATAGGTTAGGTTAGGTTATATTACGTTATAGACATATATAACGTCCAGACCGAGAGGTAGGGGCCGACCCGCCAGGAATGTTGTAAAATACTTCATCCGAGATGTTAGGTTGCCTAAGGTTAGGATATATAACGTTATAGACGTATATAATGTTCCCACCGAGACGTACGGTGCTACACGAACGGGATTCTACAAAACATTCCCAGCGAGGGGATAGATAGGTTAGGTTAGGTTATACTACATTATAGACGTATATAATGTTCCCACCGAGAAGTAGGGGCCGACCCGTCAGGAATGTTGTAAAATACTGCATCCGAGGTGTTAGGCTGCCTTAGGTTAGGATATATAACGTTATAGACGTATATAATGTTCCCACCGAGGAGTAGGTGCCGACCCGCCAGGAATATTGTAAAATACTACATCCGAGGTGTGAGGTTGCCTTAGGTTAGGATATATAACGTTCTAGACGTATATAATGTTCCCACCGAGACGTACGGGGCTACACGAATGGGATTCTACAAAACATTCCCAGCGTGGGGCTAGATGGGTTAGGTTAGGTTATATTACGTTATAGACGTATATATTGTTCCCACCTAGAAGTAGGGGCGGACCTGCCAGTAATGTTGTAAAATACTACATCCGAGGTGTGGGGTTGCCTTAGGTTAGGATATATAACGTTATGGACGTATCTAATGTCCCCACGGAGAGGTACGGTCCGACACGAGATTCTGTAAAACATTACCAGCGAAGGACTAGATGGGTTAGGTTAGGTTATATTACGTTATAGGCGTATATAATGTTCCCACCGAGAAGTAGGCGCTGACCCGCCAGGACTGTTGTAAAATACTACATCCGAGATGTTAAGTTGGCTTAGGATAGTATGTATAACGTTATCGACGTATCTAATGTCCCCACGGAGAGGTACGGTCCGACACGAGATTCTGTAGAACATTACCAGCGAAGGACTAGATGGGTTAGGTTAGGTTATATTACGTTATAGACGTATATAATGTTCCCACCGAGAAGTAGGGGCCGACCCGCCAGGAATGTTGTAAAATACTACATCCGTGGTGTGAGGTTGCCTTAGGTTAGGATATATAACGTTATAGACGTACATAATGTTCCCACCGAGACGTACGGTGCTACACGAACGGGATTCTACAAAACATTCCCAGCGAGGGGATAGATAGGTTAGGTTAGGTTATACTACATTATAGACGTATATAATGTTCCCACCGAGAAGTAGGGGCCGACCCGTCAGGAATGTTGTAAAATACTGCATCCGAGGTGTTAGGCTGCCTTAGGTTAGGATATATAACGTTATAGACGTATATAATGTTCCCACCGAGGAGTAGGTGCCGACCCGCCAGGAATATTGTAAAATACTACATCCGAGGTGTGAGGTTGCCTTAGGTTAGGATATATAACGTTCTAGACGTATATAATGTTCCCACCGAGACGTACGGGGCTACACGAATGGGATTCTACAAAACATTCCCAGCGTGGGGCTAGATGGGTTAGGTTAGGTTATATTACGTTATAGACGTATATATTGTTCCCACCTAGAAGTAGGGGCGGACCTGCCAGTAATGTTGTAAAATACTACATCCGAGGTGTGGGGTTGCCTTAGGTTAGGATATATAACGTTATGGACGTATCTAATGTCCCCACGGAGAGGTACGGTCCGACACGAGATTCTGTAAAACATTACCAGCGAAGGACTAGATGGGTTAGGTTAGGTTATATTACGTTATAGGCGTATATAATGTTCCCACCGAGAAGTAGGCGCTGACCCGCCAGGACTGTTGTAAAATACTACATCCGAGATGTTAAGTTGGCTTAGGATAGTATGTATAACGTTATCGACGTATCTAATGTCCCCACGGAGAGGTACGGTCCGACACGAGATTCTGTAGAACATTACCAGCGAAGGACTAGATGGGTTAGGTTAGGTTATATTACGTTATAGACGTATATAATGTTCCCACCGAGAAGTAGGGGCCGACCCGCCAGGAATGTTGTAAAATACTACATCCGTGGTGTGAGGTTGCCTTAGGTTAGGATATATAACGTTATAGACGTACATAATGTTCCCACCGAGACGCACGGGGCTACACGAACGGGAAACTACAAAACATTCCCAGCGAGGGGATCGATAGGTGAGGTTAGGTTATATTACGTTATATACATATATAACGTGCAGACCGAGAGGTAGGGGCCGACCCGCCAGGAATGTTGTAAAATACTACATTCGAAATGTTAGGTTGCCTTAGGTTAGGATATATAACGTTATAGACGTATATAATGTTCCCACCGAGACGCACGGGGCTACACGAACGGGATTCTACAAAACATTCCCAGCGAGGGGATAGATAGGTTAGGTTAGGTTATATTACGTTATAGACATATATAACGTCCAGACCGAGAGGTAGGGGCCGACCCGCCAGGAATGTTGTAAAATACTTCATCCGAGATGTTAGGTTGCCTAAGGTTAGGATATATAACGTTATAGACGTATATAATGTTCCCACCGAGACGTACGGGGCTACACGAACGGGATTCTACAAAACATTCCCAGCGAGGGGATAGATAGGTTAGGTTAGGTTATATTACGTTATAGACATATATAACGTGCAGACCGAGAAGTAGGGGCCGACCCGCCAGGAATGTTGTAAAATACTACATTCGAGATGTTAGGTTGCCTTAGGTTAGGATATATAACGTTATAGACGTATATAATGTTCCCACCGAGACGCACGGGGCTACACGAACGGGATTCTACAAAACATTCCCAGCGAGGGGATCGATAGGTTAGGTTAGGTTATATTACGTTATAGACATATATAACGTCCAGACCGAGAGGTAGGGGCCGACCCGCGAGGAATGTTGTAAAATACTTCATCCGAGATGTTAGGTTGCCTAAGGTTAGGATATATAACGTTATAGACGTATATAATGTTCCCACCGAGACGTACGGGGCTACACGAACGGGATTCTACAAAACATTCCCAGCGAGGGGATAGATAGGTTAGGTTAGGTTATATTACGTTATAGACGTATATAACGTCCCGACCGAGAAGTAGGGGCCGACCCGCCAGGAATGTTGTAAAATACTACATCCGAGATGTTAGGCTGCCTTAGGTTAGGATATATAACTTTATAGCCGTATATAATGTTCCCACCGAGACGTACGGGGCTACACGAACGGGATTCTACAAAACATTCCCAGCGAGGGGATAGATAGGTTAGGTTAGGTTATATTACGTTATATACATATATAACGTGCAGACCGAGAAGTAGGGGCCGACCCGCCAGGAATGTTGTAAAATACTACATTCGAGATGTTAGGTTGCCTTAGGTTAGGATATATAACGTTATAGACGTATATAATGTTCCCACCGAGACGCACGGGGCTACACGAACGGGATTCTACAAAACATTCCCAGCGAGGGGATAGATAGGTTAGGTTAGGTTATATTACGTTATAGACATATATAACGTCCAGACCGAGAGGTAGGGGCCGACCCGCCAGGAATGTTGTAAAATACTTCATCCGAGATGTTAGGTTGCCTAAGGTTAGGATATATAACGTTATAGACGTATATAATGTTCCCACCGAGACGTACGGGGCTACACGAACGGGATTCTACAAAACTTTCCCAGCGAGGGGATAGATAGGTTAGGTTAGGTTATACTACATTATAGACGTATATAATGTTCCCACCGAGAAGTAGGGGCCGACCCGTCAGGAATGTTGTAAAATACTGCATCCGAGGTGTTAGGCTGCCTTAGGTTAGGATATATAACGTTATAGACGTATATAATGTTCCCACCGAGGAGTAGGTGCCGACCCGCCAGGAATATTGTAAAATACTACATCCGAGGTGTGAGGTTGCCTTAGGTTAGGATATATAACGTTCTAGACGTATATAATGTTCCCACCGAGACGTACGGGGCTACACGAATGGGATTCTACAAAACATTCCCAGCGTGGGGCTAGATGGGTTAGGTTAGGTTATATTACGTTATAGACGTATATATTGTTCCCACCTAGAAGTAGGGGCGGACCTGCCAGTAATGTTGTAAAATACTACATCCGAGGTGTTAGGTTGCCTTAGGTTAGGATATATAACGTTATAGACGTATATAATGTTCCCACCGAGACGCACGGGGCTACACGAACGGGATTCTACAAAACATTCCCAGCGAGGGGATAGATAGGTTAGGTTAGGTTATATTACGTTATAGACATATATAACGTCCAGACCGAGAGGTAGGGGCCGACCCGCCAGGAATGTTGTAAAATACTTCATCCGAGATGTTAGGTTGCCTAAGGTTAGGATATATAACGTTATAGACGTATATAATGTTCCCACCGAGAAGTAGGGGCCGACCCGTCAGGAATGTTGTAAAATACTGCATCCGAGGTGTTAGGCTGCCTTAGGTTAGGATATATAACGTTATAGACGTATATAATGTTCCCACCGAGGAGTAGGTGCCGACCCGCCAGGAATATTGTAAAATACTACATCCGAGGTGTGAGGTTGCCTTAGGTTAGGATATATAACGTTCTAGACGTATATAATGTTCCCACCGAGACGTACGGGGCTACACGAATGGGATTCTACAAAACATTCCCAGCGTGGGGCTAGATGGGTTAGGTTAGGTTATATTACGTTATAGACGTATATATTGTTCCCACCTAGAAGTAGGGGCGGACCTGCCAGTAATGTTGTAAAATACTACATCCGAGGTGTGGGGTTGCCTTAGGTTAGGATATATAACGTTATGGACGTATCTAATGTCCCCACGGAGAGGTACGGTCCGACACTAGATTCTGTAAAACATTACCAGCGAAGGACTAGATGGGTTAGGTTAGGTTATATTACGTTATAGGCGTATATAATGTTCCCACCGAGAAGTAGGCGCTGACCCGCCAGGACTGTTGTAAAATACTACATCCGAGATGTTAAGTTGGCTTAGGATAGTATGTATAACGTTATCGACGTATCTAATGTCCCCACGGAGAGGTACGGTCCGACACGAGATTCTGTAGAACATTACCAGCGAAGGACTAGATGGGTTAGGTTAGGTTATATTACGTTATAGACGTATATAATGTTCCCACCGAGAAGTAGGGGCCGACCCGCCAGGAATGTTGTAAAATACTACATCCGTGATGTGAGGTTGCCTTAGGTTAGGATATATAACGTTATAGACGTACATAATGTTCCCACCGAGACGCACGGGGCTACACGAACGGGATTCTACAAAACATTCCCAGCGAGGGGATCGATAGGTGAGGTTAGGTTATATTACGTTATATACATATATAACGTGCAGACCGAGAGGTAGGGGCCGACCCGCCAGGAATGTTGTAAAATACTACATTCGAGATGTTAGGTTGCCTTAGGTTAGGATATATAACGTTATAGACGTATATAATGTTCCCACCGAGACGCACGGGGCTACACGAACGGGATTCTACAAAACATTCCCAGCGAGGGGATAGATAGGTTAGGTTAGGTTATATTACGTTATAGACATATATAACGTCCAGACCGAGAGGTAGGGGCCGACCCGCCAGGAATGTTGTAAAATACTTCATCCGAGATGTTAGGTTGCCTAAGGTTAGGATATATAACGTTATAGACGTATATAATGTTCCCACCGAGACGTACGGGGCTACACGAACGGGATTCTACAAAACTTTCCCAGCGAGGGGATAGATAGGTTAGGTTAGGTTATACTACATTATAGACGTATATAATGTTCCCACCGAGAAGTAGGGGCCGACCCGTCAGGAATGTTGTAAAATACTGCATCCGAGGTGTTAGGCTGCCTTAGGTTAGGATATATAACGTTATAGACGTATATAATGTTCCCACCGAGGAGTAGGTGCCGACCCGCCAGGAATATTGTAAAATACTACATCCGAGGTGTGAGGTTGCCTTAGGTTAGGATATATAACGTTCTAGACGTATATAATGTTCCCACCGAGACGTACGGGGCTACACGAATGGGATTCTACAAAACATTCCCAGCGTGGGGCTAGATGGGTTAGGTTAGGTTATATTACGTTATAGACGTATATATTGTTCCCACCTAGAAGTAGGGGCGGACCTGCCAGTAATGTTGTAAAATACTACATCCGAGGTGTGGGGTTGCCTTAGGTTAGGATATATAACGTTATGGACGTATCTAATGTCCCCACGGAGAGGTACGGTCCGACACGAGATTCTGTAAAACATTACCAGCGAAGGACTAGATGGGTTAGGTTAGGTTATATTACGTTATAGGCGTATATAATGTTCCCACCGAGAAGTAGGCGCTGACCCGCCAGGACTGTTGTAAAATACTACATCCGAGATGTTAAGTTGGCTTAGGATAGTATGTATAACGTTATCGACGTATCTAATGTCCCCACGGAGAGGTACGGTCCGACACGAGATTCTGTAGAACATTACCAGCGAAGGACTAGATGGGTTAGGTTAGGTTATATTACGTTATAGACGTATATAATGTTCCCACCGAGAAGTAGGGGCCGACCCGCCAGGAATGTTGTAAAATACTACATCCGTGGTGTGAGGTTGCCTTAGGTTAGGATATATAACGTTATAGACGTACATAATGTTCCCACCGAGACGCACGGGGCTACACGAACGGGATTCTACAAAACATTCCCAGCGAGGGGATCGATAGGTGAGGTTAGGTTATATTACGTTATATACATATATAACGTCCAGACCGAGAGGTAGGGGCCGACCCGCCAGGAATGTTGTAAAATACTTCATCCGAGATGTTAGGTTGCCTAAGGTTAGGATATATAACGTTATAGACGTATATAATGTTCCCACCGAGACGTACGGGGCTACACGAACGGGATTCTACAAAACTTTCCCAGCGAGGGGATAGATAGGTTAGGTTAGGTTATATTACGTTATAGACGTATATAACGTCCCGACCGAGAAGTAGGGGCCGACCCGCCATGAATGTTGTAAAATACTACATCCGAGATGTTAGGTTGCCTTAGGTTAGGATATATAACGTTATAGACGTACATAATGTTCCCACCGAGACGCACGGGGCTACACGTACAGGATTCTACAAAACATTCCCAGCGAGGGGATCGATAGGTTAGGTTAGGTTATATTACGTTATAGACATATATAACGTCCAGACCGAGAGGTAGGGGCCGACCCGCCAGGAATGTTGTAAAATACTTCATCCGAGATGTTAGGTTGCCTAAGGTTAGGATATATAACGTTATAGACGTATATAATGTTCCCACCGAGACGTACGGGGCTACACGAACGGGATTCTACAAAACATTGCCAGCGAGGGGATAGATAGGTTAGGTTAGGTTATATTACGTTATAGACGTATATAACGTCCCGACCGAGAAGTAGGGGCCGGCCCGCCATGAATGTTGTAAAATACTACATCCGAGATGTTAGGTTGCCTTAGGTTAGGATATATAACGTTATAGACGTACATAATGTTCCCACCGAGACGCACGGGGCTACACGAACAGGATTCTACAAAACATTCCCAGCGAGGGGATCGATAGGTTAGGTTAGGTTATATTACGTTATAGACATATATAACGTCCAGACCGAGAGGTAGGGGCCGACCCGCCAGGAATGTTGTAAAATACTTCATCCGAGATGTTAGGTTGCCTAAGGTTAGGATATATAACGTTATAGACGTATATAATGTTCCCACCGAGACGTACGGGGCTACACGAACGGGATTCTACAAAACATTCCCAGCGAGGGGATAGATAGGTTAGGTTAGGTTATATTACGTTATAGACATATATAACGTGCAGACCGAGAAGTAGGGGCCGACCCGCCAGGAATGTTGTAAAATACTACATTCGAGATGTTAGGTTGCCTTAGGTTAGGATATATAACGTTATAGACGTACATAATGTTCCCACCGAGACGCACGGGGCTACACGAACAGGATTCTACAAAACATTCCCAGCGAGGGGATCGATAGGTTAGGTTAGGTTATATTACGTTATAGACATATATAACGTCCAGACCGAGAGGTAGGGGCCGACCCGCCAGGAATGTTGTAAAATACTTCATCCGAGATGTTAGGTTGCCTAAGGTTAGGATATATAACGTTATAGACGTATATAATGTTCCCACCGAGACGTACGGGGCTACACGAACGGGATTCTACAAAACATTCCCAGCGAGGGGATAGATAGGTTAGGTTAGGTTATATTACGTTATAGACGTATATAACGTCCCGACCGAGAAGTAGGGGCCGACCCGCCAGGAATGTTGTAAAATACTACATCCGAGATGTTAGGCTGCCTTAGGTTAGGATATATAACGTTCTAGACGTATATAATGTTCCCACCCGGAAGTAGGGTCCGACCTGCCAGGAATGTTGTAAAATACTACATCCGAGATGTTAGGCTGCCTTAGGTTAGGATATATAACTTTATAGCCGTATATAATGTTCCCACCGAGACGTACGGGGCTACACGAACGGGATTCTACAAAACATTCCCAGCGAGGGGATAGATAGGTTAGGTTAGGTTATATTACGTTATATACATATATAACGTGCAGACCGAGAAGTAGGGGCCGACCCGCCAGGAATGTTGTAAAATACTACATTCGAGATGTTAGGTTGCCTTAGGTTAGGATATATAACGTTATAGACGTACATAATGTTCCCACCGAGACGCACGGGGCTACACGAACGGGATTCTACAAAACATTCCCAGCGAGGGGATCGATAGGTGAGGTTAGGTTATATTACGTTATATACATATATAACGTGCAGACCGAGAGGTAGGGGCCGACCCGCCAGGAATGTTGTAAAATACTACATTCGAGATGTTAGGTTGCCTTAGGTTAGGATATATAACGTTATAGACGTATATAATGTTCCCACCGAGACGCACGGGGCTACACGAACGGGATTCTACAAAACATTCCCAGCGAGGGGATAGATAGGTTAGGTTAGGTTATATTACGTTATAGACATATATAACGTCCAGACCGAGAGGTAGGGGCCGACCCGCCAGGAATGTTGTAAAATACTTCATCCGAGATGTTAGGTTGCCTAAGGTTAGGATATATAACGTTATAGACGTATATAATGTTCCCACCGAGACGTACGGGGCTACACGAACGGGATTCTACAAAACTTTCCCAGCGAGGGGATAGATAGGTTAGGTTAGGTTATACTACATTATAGACGTATATAATGTTCCCACCGAGAAGTAGGGGCCGACCCGTCAGGAATGTTGTAAAATACTGCATCCGAGGTGTTAGGCTGCCTTAGGTTAGGATATATAACGTTATAGACGTATATAATGTTCCCACCGAGGAGTAGGTGCCGACCCGCCAGGAATATTGTAAAATACTACATCCGAGGTGTGAGGTTGCCTTAGGTTAGGATATATAACGTTCTAGACGTATATAATGTTCCCACCGAGACGTACGGGGCTACACGAATGGGATTCTACAAAACATTCCCAGCGTGGGGCTAGATGGGTTAGGTTAGGTTATATTACGTTATAGACGTATATATTGTTCCCACCTAGAAGTAGGGGCGGACCTGCCAGTAATGTTGTAAAATACTACATCCGAGGTGTGGGGTTGCCTTAGGTTAGGATATATAACGTTATGGACGTATCTAATGTCCCCACGGAGAGGTACGGTCCGACACGAGATTCTGTAAAACATTACCAGCGAAGGACTAGATGGGTTAGGTTAGGTTATATTACGTTATAGGCGTATATAATGTTCCCACCGAGAAGTAGGCGCTGACCCGCCAGGACTGTTGTAAAATACTACATCCGAGATGTTAAGTTGGCTTAGGATAGTATGTATAACGTTATCGACGTATCTAATGTCCCCACGGAGAGGTACGGTCCGACACGAGATTCTGTAGAACATTACCAGCGAAGGACTAGATGGGTTAGGTTAGGTTATATTACGTTATAGACGTATATAATGTTCCCACCGAGAAGTAGGGGCCGACCCGCCAGGAATGTTGTAAAATACTACATCCGTGGTGTGAGGTTGCCTTAGGTTAGGATATATAACGTTATAGACGTACATAATGTTCCCACCGAGACGCACGGGGCTACACGAACGGGATTCTACAAAACATTCCCAGCGAGGGGATCGATAGGTGAGGTTAGGTTATATTACGTTATATACATATATAACGTCCAGACCGAGAGGTAGGGGCCGACCCGCCAGGAATGTTGTAAAATACTTCATGCGAGATGTTAGGTTGCCTAAGGTTAGGATATATAACGTTATAGACGTATATAATGTTCCCACCGAGACGTACGGGGCTACACGAACGGGATTCTACAAAACTTTCCCAGCGAGGGGATAGATAGGTTAGGTTAGGTTATATTACGTTATAGACGTATATAACGTCCCGACCGAGAAGTAGGGGCCGACCCGCCATGAATGTTGTAAAATACTACATCCGAGATGTTAGGTTGCCTTAGGTTAGGATATATAACGTTATAGACGTACATAATGTTCCCACCGAGACGCACGGGGCTACACGTACAGGATTCTACAAAACATTCCCAGCGAGGGGATCGATAGGTTAGGTTAGGTTATATTACGTTATAGACATATATAACGTCCAGACCGAGAGGTAGGGGCCGACCCGCCAGGAATGTTGTAAAATACTTCATCCGAGATGTTAGATTGCCTAAGGTTAGGATATATAACGTTATAGACGTATATAATGTTCCCACCGAGACGTACGGGGCTACACGAACGGGATTCTACAAAACATTCCCAGCGAGGGGATAGATAGGTTAGGTTAGGTTATATTACGTTATAGACGTATATAACGTCCCGACCGAGAAGTAGGGGCCGGCCCGCCATGAATGTTGTAAAATACTACATCCGAGATGTTAGGTTGCCTTAGGTTAGGATATATAACGTTATAGACGTACATAATGTTCCCACCGAGACGCACGGGGCTACACGAACAGGATTCTACAAAACATTCCCAGCGAGGGGATCGATAGGTTAGGTTAGGTTATATTACGTTATAGACATATATAACGTCCAGACCGAGAGGTAGGGGCCGACCCGCCAGGAATGTTGTAAAATACTTCATCCGAGATGTTAGGTTGCCTAAGGTTAGGATATATAACGTTATAGACGTATATAATGTTCCCACCGAGACGTACGGGGCTACACGAACGGGATTCTACAAAACATTCCCAGCGAGGGGATAGATAGGTTAGGTTAGGTTATATTACGTTATAGACATATATAACGTGCAGACCGAGAAGTAGGGGCCGACCCGCCAGGAATGTTGTAAAATACTACATTCGAGATGTTAGGTTGCCTTAGGTTAGGATATATAACGTTATAGACGTACATAATGTTCCCACCGAGACGCACGGGGCTACACGAACAGGATTCTACAAAACATTCCCAGCGAGGGGATCGATAGGTTAGGTTAGGTTATATTACGTTATAGACATATATAACGTCCAGACCGAGAGGTAGGGGCCGACCCGCCAGGAATGTTGTAAAATACTTCATCCGAGATGTTAGGTTGCCTAAGGTTAGGATATATAACGTTATAGACGTATATAATGTTCCCACCGAGACGTACGGGGCTACACGAACGGGATTCTACAAAACATTCCCAGCGAGGGGATAGATAGGTTAGGTTAGGTTATATTACGTTATAGACGTATATAACGTCCCGACCGAGAAGTAGGGGCCGACCCGCCAGGAATGTTGTAAAATACTACATCCGAGATGTTAGGCTGCCTTAGGTTAGGATATATAACGTTCTAGACGTATATAATGTTCCCACCCGGAAGTAGGGTCCGACCTGCCAGGAATGTTGTAAAATACTACATCCGAGATGTTAGGCTGCCTTAGGTTAGGATATATAACTTTATAGCCGTATATAATGTTCCCACCGAGACGTACGGGGCTACACGAACGGGATTCTACAAAACATTCCCAGCGAGGGGATAGATAGGTTAGGTTAGGTTATATTACGTTATATACATATATAACGTGCAGACCGAGAAGTAGGGGCCGACCCGCCAGGAATGTTGTAAAATACTACATTCGAGATGTTAGGTTGCCTTAGGTTAGGATATATAACGTTATAGACGTATATAATGTTCCCACCGAGACGCACGGGGCTACACGAACGGGATTCTACAAAACATTCCCAGCGAGGGGATAGATAGGTTAGGTTAGGTTATATTACGTTATAGACATATATAACGTCCAGACCGAGAGGTAGGGGCCGACCCGCCAGGAATGTTGTAAAATACTTCATCCGAGATGTTAGGTTGCCTAAGGTTAGGATATATAACGTTATAGACGTATATAATGTTCCCACCGAGACGTACGGGGCTACACGAACGGGATTCTACAAAACTTTCCCAGCGAGGGGATAGATAGGTTAGGTTAGGTTATACTACATTATAGACGTATATAATGTTCCCACCGAGAAGTAGGGGCCGACCCGTCAGGAATGTTGTAAAATACTGCATCCGAGGTGTTAGGCTGCCTTAGGTTAGGATATATAACGTTATAGACGTATATAATGTTCCCACCGAGGAGTAGGTGCCGACCCGCCAGGAATATTGTAAAATACTACATCCGAGGTGTGAGGTTGCCTTAGGTTAGGATATATAACGTTCTAGACGTATATAATGTTCCCACCGAGACGTACGGGGCTACACGAATGGGATTCTACAAAACATTCCCAGCGTGGGGCTAGATGGGTTAGGTTAGGTTATATTACGTTATAGACGTATATATTGTTCCCACCTAGAAGTAGGGGCGGACCTGCCAGTAATGTTGTAAAATACTACATCCGAGGTGTGGGGTTGCCTTAGGTTAGGATATATAACGTTATGGACGTATCTAATGTCCCCACGGAGAGGTACGGTCCGACACGAGATTCTGTAAAACATTACCAGCGAAGGACTAGATGGGTTAGGTTAGGTTATATTACGTTATAGGCGTATATAATGTTCCCACCGAGAAGTAGGCGCTGACCCGCCAGGACTGTTGTAAAATACTACATCCGAGATGTTAAGTTGGCTTAGGATAGTATGTATAACGTTATCGACGTATCTAATGTCCCCACGGAGAGGTACGGTCCGACACGAGATTCTGTAGAACATTACCAGCGAAGGACTAGATGGGTTAGGTTAGGTTATATTACGTTATAGACGTATATAATGTTCCCACCGAGAAGTAGGGGCCGACCCGCCAGGAATGTTGTAAAATACTACATCCGTGGTGTGAGGTTGCCTTAGGTTAGGATATATAACGTTATAGACGTACATAATGTTCCCACCGAGACGCACGGGGCTACACGAACGGGATTCTACAAAACATTCCCAGCGAGGGGATCGATAGGTGAGGTTAGGTTATATTACGTTATATACATATATAACGTCCAGACCGAGAGGTAGGGGCCGACCCGCCAGGAATGTTGTAAAATACTTCATCCGAGATGGTAGGTTGCCTAAGGTTAGGATATATAACGTTATAGACGTATATAATGTTCCCACCGAGACGTACGGGGCTACACGAACGGGATTCTACAAAACTTTCCCAGCGAGGGGATAGATAGGTTAGGTTAGGTTATATTACGTTATAGACGTATATAACGTCCCGACCGAGAAGTAGGGGCCGACCCGCCATGAATGTTGTAAAATACTACATCCGAGATGTTAGGTTGCCTTAGGTTAGGATATATAACGTTATAGACGTACATAATGTTCCCACCGAGACGCACGGGGCTACACGTACAGGATTCTACAAAACATTCCCAGCGAGGGGATCGATAGGTTAGGTTAGGTTATATTACGTTATAGACATATATAACGTCCAGACCGAGAGGTAGGGGCCGACCCGCCAGGAATGTTGTAAAATACTTCATCCGAGATGTTAGGTTGCCTAAGGTTAGGATATATAACGTTATAGACGTATATAATGTTCCCACCGAGACGTACGGGGCTACACGAACGGGATTCTACAAAACATTCCCAGCGAGGGGATAGATAGGTTAGGTTAGGTTATATTACGTTATAGACGTATATAACGTCCCGACCGAGAAGTAGGGGCCGGCCCGCCATGAATGTTGTAAAATACTACATCCGAGATGTTAGGTTGCCTTAGGTTAGGATATATAACGTTATAGACGTACATAATGTTCCCACCGAGACGCACGGGGCTACACGAACAGGATTCTACAAAACATTCCCAGCGAGGGGATCGATAGGTTAGGTTAGGTTATATTACGTTATAGACATATATAACGTCCAGACCGAGAGGTAGGGGCCGACCCGCCAGGAATGTTGTAAAATACTTCATCCGAGATGTTAGGTTGCCTAAGGTTAGGATATATAACGTTATAGACGTATATAATGTTCCCACCGAGACGTACGGGGCTACACGAACGGGATTCTACAAAACATTCCCAGCGAGGGGATAGATAGGTTAGGTTAGGTTATATTACGTTATAGACATATATAACGTGCAGACCGAGAAGTAGGGGCCGACCCGCCAGGAATGTTGTAAAATACTACATTCGAGATGTTAGGTTGCCTTAGGTTAGGATATATAACGTTATAGACGTACATAATGTTCCCACCGAGACGCACGGGGCTACACGAACAGGATTCTACAAAACATTCCCAGCGAGGGGATCGATAGGTTAGGTTAGGTTATATTACGTTATAGACATATATAACGTCCAGACCGAGAGGTAGGGGCCGACCCGCCAGGAATGTTGTAAAATACTTCATCCGAGATGTTAGGTTGCCTAAGGTTAGGATATATAACGTTATAGACGTATATAATGTTCCCACCGAGACGTACGGGGCTACACGAACGGGATTCTACAAAACATTCCCAGCGAGGGGATAGATAGGTTAGGTTAGGTTATATTACGTTATAGACGTATATAACGTCCCGACCGAGAAGTAGGGGCCGACCCGCCAGGAATGTTGTAAAATACTACATCCGAGATGTTAGGCTGCCTTAGGTTAGGATATATAACGTTCTAGACGTATATAATGTTCCCACCCGGAAGTAGGGTCCGACCTGCCAGGAATGTTGTAAAATACTACATCCGAGATGTTAGGCTGCCTTAGGTTAGGATATATAACTTTATAGCCGTATATAATGTTCCCACCGAGACGTACGGGGCTACACGAACGGGATTCTACAAAACATTCCCAGCGAGGGGATAGATAGGTTAGGTTAGGTTATATTACGTTATATGCATATATAACGTGCAGACCGAGAAGTAGGGGCCGACCCGCCAGGAATGTTGTAAAATACTACATTCGAGATGTTAGGTTGCCTTAGGTTAGGATATATAACGTTATAGACGTATATAATGTTCCCACCGAGACGCACGGGGCTACACGAACGGGATTCTACAAAACATTCCCAGCGAGGGGATAGATAGGTTAGGTTAGGTTATATTACGTTATAGACATATATAACGTCCAGACCGAGAGGTAGGGGCCGACCCGCCAGGAATGTTGTAAAATACTTCATCCGAGATGTTAGGTTGCCTAAGGTTAGGATATATAACGTTATAGACGTATATAATGTTCCCACCGAGACGTAGGTGTCAACACGAACGTGATTCTACAAAACATTCCCAGCGAGGGGCTAGATGTGTTAGGTTTGGTTATATTACGTTATAGACGTATATAATGTTCCCACCGAGAAGTAGGGGCCGACCCGTCAGGAATGTTGTAAAATACTGCATCCGAGGTGTTAGGCTGCCTTAGGTTAGGATATATAACGTTATAGACGTATATAATGTTCCCACCGAGGAGTAGGTGCCGACCCGCCAGGAATATTGTAAAATACTACATCCGAGGTGTGAGGTTGCCTTAGGTTAGGATATATAACGTTCTAGACGTATATAATGTTCCCACCGAGACGTACGGGGCTACACGAATGGGATTCTACAAAACATTCCCAGCGTGGGGCTAGATGGGTTAGGTTAGGTTATATTACGTTATAGACGTATATATTGTTCCCACCTAGAAGTAGGGGCGGACCTGCCAGTAATGTTGTAAAATACTACATCCGAGGTGTGGGGTTGCCTTAGGTTAGGATATATAACGTTATGGACGTATCTAATGTCCCCACGGAGAGGTACGGTCCGACACGAGATTCTGTAAAACATTACCAGCGAAGGACTAGATGGGTTAGGTTAGGTTATATTACGTTATAGGCGTATATAATGTTCCCACCGAGAAGTAGGCGCTGACCCGCCAGGACTGTTGTAAAATACTACATCCGAGATGTTAAGTTGGCTTAGGATAGTATGTATAACGTTATCGACGTATCTAATGTCCCCACGGAGAGGTACGGTCCGACACGAGATTCTGTAGAACATTACCAGCGAAGGACTAGATGGGTTAGGTTAGGTTATATTACGTTATAGACGTATATAATGTTCCCACCGAGAAGTAGGGGCCGACCCGCCAGGAATGTTGTAAAATACTACATCCGTGGTGTGAGGTTGCCTTAGGTTAGGATATATAACGTTATGGACGTACATAATGTCCCCACCGAGACGCACGGGGCTACACGAACGGGATTCTACAAAACATTCCCAGCGAGGGGATCGATAGGTGAGGTTAGGTTATATTACGTTATATACATATATAACGTGCAGACCGAGAGGTAGGGGCCGACCCGCCAGGAATGTTGTAAAATACTACATTCGAGATGTTAGGTTGCCTTAGGTTAGGATATATAACGTTATAGACGTACATAATGTTCCCACCGAGACGCACGGGGCTACACGAACAGGATTCTACAAAACATTCCCAGCGAGGGGATCGATAGGTTAGGTTAGGTTATATTACGTTATAGACATATATAACGTCCAGACCGAGAGGTAGGGGCCGACCCGCCAGGAATGTTGTAAAATACTTCATCCGAGATGTTAGGTTGCCTAAGGTTAGGATATATAACGTTATAGACGTATATAATGTTCCCACCGAGACGTACGGGGCTACACGAACGGGATTCTACAAAACATTCCCAGCGAGGGGATAGATAGGTTAGGTTAGGTTATATTACGTTATAGACATATATAACGTGCAGACCGAGAAGTAGGGGCCGACCCGCCAGGAATGTTGTAAAATACTACATTCGAGATGTTAGGTTGCCTTAGGTTAGGATATATAACGTTATAGACGTATATAATGTTCCCACCGAGACGCACGGGGCTACACGAACGGGATTCTACAAAACATTCCCAGCGAGGGGATAGATAAGTTTGGTTAGGTTATATTACGTTATAGACATATATAACGTCCAGACCGAGAGGTAGGGGCCGACCCGCCAGGAATGTTGTAAAATACTTCATCCGAGATGTTAGGTTGCCTAAGGTTAGGATATATAACGTTACAGACGTATATAATGTTCCCACCGAGACGTACGGGGCTACACGAACGGGATTCTACAAAACTTTCCCAGCGAGGGGATAGATAGGTTAGGTTAGGTTATATTACGTTATAGACGTATATAACGTCCCGACCGAGAAGTAGGGGCCGACCCGCCATGAATGTTGTAAAATACTACATCCGAGATGTTAGGTTGCCTTAGGTTAGGATATATAACGTTATAGACGTACATAATGTTCCCACCGAGACGCACGGGGCTACACGAACAGGATTCTACAAAACATTCCCAGCGAGGGGATCGATAGGTTAGGTTAGGTTATATTACGTTATAGACATATATAACGTCCAGACCGAGAGGTAGGGGCCGACCCGCCAGGAATGTTGTAAAATACTTCATCCGAGATGTTAGGTTGCCTAAGGTTAGGATATATAACGTTATAGACGTATATAATGTTCCCACCGAGACGTACGGGGCTACACGAACGGGATTCTACAAAACATTCCCAGCGAGGGGATAGATAGGTTAGGTTAGGTTATATTACGTTATAGACGTATATAACGTCCCGACCGAGAAGTAGGGGCCGACCCGCCAGGAATGTTGTAAAATACTACATCCGAGATGTTAGGCTGCCTTAGGTTAGGATATATAACGTTCTAGACGTATATAATGTTCCCACCCGGAAGTAGGGTCCGACCTGCCAGGAATGTTGTAAAATACTACATCCGAGATGTTAGGCTGCCTTAGGTTAGGATATATAACTTTATAGCCGTATATAATGTTCCCACCGAGACGTACGGGGCTACACGAACGGGATTCTACAAAACATTCCCAGCGAGGGGATAGATAGGTTAGGTTAGGTTATATTACGTTATATACATATATAACGTGCAGACCGAGAAGTAGGGGCCGACCCGCCAGGAATGTTGTAAAATACTACATTCGAGATGTTAGGTTGCCTTAGGTTAGGATATATAACGTTATAGACGTATATAATGTTCCCACCGAGACGCACGGGGCTACACGAACGGGATTCTACAAAACATTCCCAGCGAGGGGATAGATAGGTTAGGTTAGGTTATATTACGTTATAGACATATATAACGTCCAGACCGAGAGGTAGGGGCCGACCCGCCAGGAATGTTGTAAAATACTTCATCCGAGATGTTAGGTTGCCTAAGGTTAGGATATATAACGTTATAGACGTATATAATGTTCCCACCGAGACGTACGGGGCTACACGAACGGGATTCTACAAAACATTCCCAGCGAGGGGATAGATAGGTTAGGTTAGGTTATATTACGTTATAGACATATATAACGTCCCGACCGAGAAGTAGGGGCCGACCCGCCATGAATGTTGTAAAATACTACATCCGAGATGTTAGGTTGCCTTAGGTTAGGATATATAACGTTATAGATGTACATAATGTTCCCACCGAGACGCACGGGGCTACACGAACAGGATTCTACAAAACATTCCCAGCGAGGGGATCGATAGGTTAGGTTAGGTTATATTACGTTATAGACATATATAACGTCCAGACCGAGAGGTAGGGGCCGACCCGCCAGGAATGTTGTAAAATACTTCATCCGAGATGTTAGGTTGCCTAAGGTTAGGATATATAACGTTATAGACGTATATAATGTTCCCACCGAGACGTACGGTGCTACACGAACGGGATTCTACAAAACATTCCCAGCGAGGGGATAGATAGGGTAGGTTAGGTTATACTACATTATAGACGTATATAATGTTCCCACCGAGAAGTAGGGGCCGACCCGTCAGGAATGTTGTAAAATACTGCATCCGAGGTGTTAGGCTGCCTTAGGTTAGGATATATAACGTTATAGACGTATATAATGTTCCCACCGAGACGCACGGGGCTACACGAACGGGATTCTACAAAACATTCCCAGCGAGGGGATAGATAGGTTAGGTTAGGTTATATTACGTTATAGACATATATAACGTCCAGACCGAGAGGTAGGGGCCGACCCGCCAGGAATGTTGTAAAATACTTCATCCGAGATGTTAGGTTGCCTAAGGTTAGGATATATAACGTTATAGACGTATATAATGTTCCCACCGAGACGTACGGGGCTACACGAACGGGATTCTACAAAACTTTCCCAGCGAGGGGATAGATAGGTTAGGTTAGGTTATATTACGTTATAGACGTATATAACGTCCCGACCGAGAAGTAGGGGCCGACCCGCCATGAATGTTGTAAAATACTACATCCGAGATGTTAGGTTGCCTTAGGTTAGGATATATAACGTTATAGATGTACATAATGTTCCCACCGAGACGCACGGGGCTACACGAACAGGATTCTACAAAACATTCCCAGCGAGGGGATCGATAGGTTAGGTTAGGTTATATTACGTTATAGACATATATAACGTCCAGACCGAGAGGTAGGGGCCGACCCGCCAGGAATGTTGTAAAATACTTCATCCGAGATGTTAGGTTGCCTAAGGTTAGGATATATAACGTTATAGACGTATATAATGTTCCCACCGAGACGTACGGTGCTACACGAACGGGATTCTACAAAACATTCCCAGCGAGGGGATGGATAGGGTAGGTTAGGTTATACTACATTATAGACGTATATAATGTTCCCACCGAGAAGTAGGGGCCGACCCGTCAGGAATGTTGTAAAATACTGCATCCGAGGTGTTAGGCTGCCTTAGGTTAGGATATATAACGTTATAGACGTATATAATGTTCCCACCGAGGAGTAGGTGCCGACCCGCCAGGAATATTGTAAAATACTACATCCGAGGTGTGAGGTTGCCTTAGGTTAGGATATATAACGTTCTAGACGTATATAATGTTCCCACCGAGACGTACGGGGCTACACGAATGGGATTCTACAAAACATTCCCAGCGTGGGGCTAGATGGGTTAGGTTAGGTTATATTACGTTATAGACGTATATATTGTTCCCACCTAGAAGTAGGGGCGGACCTGCCAGTAATGTTGTAAAATACTACATCCGAGGTGTGGGGTTGCCTTAGGTTAGGATATATAACGTTATGGACGTATCTAATGTCCCCACGGAGAGGTACGGTCCGACACGAGATTCTGTAAAACATTACCAGCGAAGGACTAGATGGGTTAGGTTAGGTTATATTACGTTATAGGCGTATATAATGTTCCCACCGAGAAGTAGGCGCTGACCCGCCAGGACTGTTGTAAAATACTACATCCGAGATGTTAAGTTGGCTTAGGATAGTATGTATAACGTTATCGACGTATCTAATGTCCCCACGGAGAGGTACGGTCCGACACGAGATTCTGTAGAACATTACCAGCGAAGGACTAGATGGGTTAGGTTAGGTTATATTACGTTATAGACGTATATAATGTTCCCACCGAGAAGTAGGGGGCGACCCGCCAGGAATGTTGTAAAATACTACATCCGTGGTGTGAGGTTGCCTTAGGTTAGGATATATAACGTTATAGACGTATATAATGATCCCAACGTGACGTACGGGGCTACACGAACGGGATTCTACAAAACATTCCCAGCGAGGGGATAGATAGGTTAGGTTAGGTTATATTACGTTATATACATATATAACGTGCAGACCGAGAAGTAGGGGCCGACCCGCCAGGAATGTTGTAAAATACTACATTCGAGATGTTAGGTTGCCTTAGGTTAGGATATATAACGTTATAGACGTATATAATGTTCCCACCGAGACGCACGGGGCTACACGAACGGGATTCTACAAAACATTCCCAGGGAGGGGATAGATAGGTTAGGTTAGGTTATATTACGTTATAGACATATATAACGTCCAGACCGAGAGGTAGGGGCCGACCCGCCAGGAATGTTGTAAAATACTTCATCCGAGATGTTAGGTTGCCTAAGGTTAGGATATATAACGTTATAGACGTATATAATGTTCCCACCGAGACGTACGGGTCAACACGAACGGGATTCTACAAAACATTCCCAGCGAGGGGCTAGATGTGTTAGGTTAGGTTATATTATGTTATAGACGTATATAATGTTCCCACCGAGGAGTAGGTGCCGACCAGCCAGGAATGTTGTAAAATACTACATCCGATGTATGAGGTTGCCTTAGGTTAGGATATATAACGAATTAGACGTACATAATGTTCCCACCGAGACGTACGGGGCTACACGAACGGGATTCTACAAAACATTCCCAGCGAGGGGATAGATAGGTTAGGTTAGGTTATATTACGTTATAGACGTGTATAATTTTGCCACCGAGACGTAGGTGTCAACACGAACGTGATTCTACAAAACATTCCCAGCGAGGGGCTAGATGTGTTAGGTTAGGTTATATAACGTTATAGACGTTTATAATGTTCCCACCGACAAGTAGGTGCCGACACGCCAGGAATGTTGTAAAATACTACATCCGAGGTGTGAGGTTGCCTTAGGTTAGGATATATAACGTTATAGACGTATATAATGTTCCCACCGAGACGTACGGGGCTACACGAACGGGATTCTACAAAACATTCCCAGCGAGGGGATAGATAGGTTAGGTTAGGTTATATTACGTTATAGACATATATAACATGCAGACCGAGAACTAGGTGCCGACCCGCCAGGACTGTTGTAAAATACTACATCCGAGATGTTAGGCTGCCTTATGTTAGGATATATAACGTTATAGACGTATATAATGTTTCCACCGAGACGTACGGGGCTACACGAACGGAATTCTACAAAACATTCCCAGCGTAGGGCTAGATGTGTTAGGTTAGGTTATATTACGTTATAGACGTATATATTGTTCCCATCTAGAAGTAGGGGCGGACCTGCCAGTAATGTTGTAAAATACTACATCCGAGGTGTGGGGTTGCCTTAGGTTAGGATATATAACGTTATAGACGTATCTAATGTCCCCACGGAGAGGTACGGTCCGACACGAGATTCTGTAAAACATTACCAGCGAAGGACTAGATGGGTTAGGTTAGGTTATATTACGTTATAGACGTATATAATGTTCCCACCGAGAGGTAAGGGCCGACCCGCCAGGAATGTTGTAAAATACTACATCCGAGATGTTAAGTTGCCTTAGGTTAGGATATATAACGTTATAGACGTATATAATGTTCCCACCGAGACGTACGGGGCTACAGGAACGGGATTCTGTAGAACATTACCAGCGAGGGGCTAGATGGGTTAGGTTAGGTTATATAACGTTATAGACGTATATAATGTTTCCAACTTGAAGTAGGGGCCGGCCCGCCTGGAATGTTGTAAAATACTACATCCGAGGTGTGAGGTTGCCTTAGGTTAGGATATATAACGTTATAGACGTATATAATGTTCCCACGGAGCGGTGCGGACCGACAATACCGGGATTCTGTAAAACATTATCAGCGAGGGCCTAGTTGGGTTACGTTAGGTTATATTACGTTATAGACGCATATAACGTTCCCACCGACAAGTAGGGGCCGACCCGCCAGGAATGTTGTAAAATACTACATCCGAGGTGTGAGGTTGCCTTAGGTTAGGATATATAACGTTATAGACGTATATAATGTTGCCACCGAGAAGTGGGGCCGACCCGCGAGGAATGTTGTAAAATACTACATCCGAGGTGTTAGGTTGCCTTAGGTTAGGATATATAACGTTATAGACGTATCTAATGTCCCCACGGAGAGGTACGGTCCGACACGAGATTCTGTAAAACATTACCAGCGAAGGACGAGATGTGTTAGGTTAGGTTATATTACGTTATAGACGTATACAATGCTCCCACCGAGAAGTAGTGGCCGACCCGCTAGGAATGTTGTAAAATACTACATCCGAGGTGTGAGGTTGCCTTTGGTTAGGATGTATAACGTTATAGACATATATAACGTTCCCACGGAGAGGTACGGGCCGACACTACCGGGATTCTGTAAAACATTACAAGCGAAGGGCTAGATGGTTTACTTTAGGCTATATTACGTTATAGACGTATATAATGTTCCCACCGAGAAGTAGGGGCCGACCCGACAGGAATGTTATAGAATACTACATCCGAGGTGTTAGGTTGCCTTAGGTTAGGATATATAACGTTATAGACGTATATAATGTTCACACGGAGACGTACGGGGCTACACAAACGGGATTCTACAAAACATTCCCAGCGAGGGACTAGATGGGTGAGGTTAGGTTATATTACGTTACAGACGTATATAATGTTCCCACCTTGAAGTAGGGGCCGACCTGCCAGGTATGTTGTAAAATACTACATCCGAGGTGTGAGGTTGCCTTAGGTTAGGATATATAACGGTATAGACGTATCTAATGTCCCCACGGAGGGGTACGGTCCGACACGAGATTCTGTAAAACATTACCAGCGAAGGACTAGATGTGTTAGGTTAGGTTATATTACGTTATAGACGTATATAATGTTGCCACTGAGAAGTAGGGGCCGACCCGCGAGGAATGTTGTAAAATACTACATCCGAGGTGTTAGATTGCCTTGGGTTAGGATATATAACATTATAGACGTATATAATGTTCCCACGGAGAGGTACGGACCGACACGACCGGGATTCTGTAAAACATTACCAGCGAGGTTCTAGATGGGTTGGGTTAGGTTATAGTACATTATAGACGTATATAATGTTCCCAACGAGAAGCAGGGGCCGACCCGCCAGGAATGCTGTAAAATACTACATCCGAGATCTTAAGTTGCCTTAGGTTAGGATATATAACGTTATAGACGTATATAATGTTCCCACCGAGACGTACGGGGCTACAAGTACGGGGTTCTACAAAATATTCCCAGCGAGGGGATAGATAGGTTAGGTTAGGTTATATTATGTTATAGACGTATATAATGTTCCCACCGAGAAGTAGGTTCCGACCCGACAGGAATGTAATAAAATACTACATCCGAGGTGCTAGGTTGCCTTAGGTTAGGATATATAACGTTATAGACGTATATAATGTTCACACCGAGACGTACGGGGCTACACAAACGGGATTCTACAAAACATTCCCAGCGAGGGACTAGATGGGTTAGGTTAGGTTATATTACGTTACAGACGTATATAATGTTCCCACCGAGACGTACGGGGCTACAAGTACGGGATTCTACAAAATATTCCCAGCGAGGGGATAGATAGGTTAGGTTAGGTTATATTATGTTATAGACGTATATAATGTTCCCACCTAGGAGTAGGGGCCGACCTGCCAGGAATGTTGTAAAATACTACATCCGAGGTGTGAGGTTGCCTTAGGTTAGGATATATAACGTTATACACGTATCTAATGTCCCCACGGAGAGGTACGGTCCGACACGAGATTCTGTAAAACATTACCAGCGAAGGACTAGATGGGTTAGGTTAGGTTATATTACGTTATAATGTTCCCACCTAGAAGTAGGGTCCGACCTGCCAGGAATGTTGTAAAATACTACATCCGATGTATGAGGTTGCCTTAGGTTAGGATATATAACGAATTAGACGTATATAATGTTCCCACCGAGACGCACGGGGCTACACGAAAGGGATTCTACAAAACATTCCCAGCGAGGGGATAGATAGGTTAGGTTAGGTTATATTACGTTATAGACATATATAACATCCAGACCGAGAAGTAGGGGCCGACCCGCCAGTACTGTTATAAAATACTATCCGAGGTGTTAGGTTGCCTTATGTTAGGATATATAACGTTATAGACGTATATAATGTTCACACCGAGACGTACGGGGCTACACAAACGGGATTCTACAAAACATTCCCAGCGAGGGACTAGATGGGTTAGGTTAGGTTATATTACGTTATAGACATATATAACGTCCAGACCGAGAAGTAGGGGCCGACCCGCCAGGAATGTTGTAAAATACTTCATCCGAGATGTTAGGTTGCCTAAGGTTAGGATATATAACGTTATAGACGTATATAATGTTCCCACCGAGACGTAGGTGTCAACACGAACGTGATTCTACAAAACATTCCCAGCGAGGGGCTAGATGTGTTAGGTTTGGTTATATTACGTTATAGACATATATAATGTTCCCATCTGGAAGTAGGGTCCGACCTGCCAGGAATGTTGTAAAATACTACATCCGAGGTGTGAGGTTGCCTTAGGTTAGGATATATAACGTTATAGACGTATCTAATGTCATCACGGAGAGGTACGGTCCGACACGAGATTCTGTAAAACATTACCAGCGAAGGACTAGATGGGTTAGGTTAGGTTACATTACGTTATAGACGTATATAATGTTCCCACCGAGAAGTAGGGGCTGACCCGCCAGGAATGTTGTAAAATCCTACATCCCACATGTTAAGTTGCCTTAGGTTAGGATATATAACGTTATAGACGTATAGAATGTTCAGAACGAGACGTACGGGGCTACAGGAACGGGATTCTGTAGAACATTACCAGCGAGGGGCTAGATGGGTTAGGTTAGGTTATATAACGTTATAGACGTATATAATGTTTCCAACTTGAAGTAGGGGCCGGCCCGCCTGGAATGTTGTAAAATACTACATCCGAGGTGTGAGGTTGCTTTGGTTAGGATATATAACGTTATAGACGTATATAATGTTCCCACGGAGCGGTGCGGACCGACAATACCGGGATTCTGTAAAACATTATCAGCGAGGGCCTAGTTGGGTTACGTTAGGTTATATTACGTTATAGACGCATATAACGTTCCCACCGACAAGTAGGGGCCGACCCGCCAGGAATGTTGTAAAATACTACATCCGAGGTGTGAGGTTGCCTTAGGTTAGGATATATAACGTTATAGACGTATATAATGTTGCCACCGAGAAGTGGGGGCCGACCCGCGAGGAATGTTGTAAAATACTACATCCGAGGTGTTAGGTTGCCTTAGGTTAGGATATATAACGTTATAGACGTATATAATGTTCCCACGGAGAGGTACGGTCCGACACGAGATTCTGTAAAACATAACCAGCGAAGGACTAGATGGGTTAGGTTAGGTTATATTACGTTATAGACGTATATAATGTTCCCACCGAGAAGTAGGGGCCGACCCGCTAGGAATGTTGTAAAATACTACATCCGAGGTGTGAGTTTGCCTTAGGTTAGGGTATATAACGTTATAGACGTATCTAATGTCCCCACGGAGAGGTACGGTCCGACACGAGATTCTGTAAAACATTACCAGCGAAGGACGAGATATGTTAGGTTAGGTTATATTACGTTATAGACGTATACAATGCTCCCACCGAGAAGTAGTGGCCGACCCGCTAGGAATGTTGTAAAATACTACATCCGAGGTGTGAGGTTGCCTTTGGTTAGGATGTATAACGTTATAGACATATATAACGTTCCCACGGAGAGGTACGGGCCGACACTACCGGGATTCTGTAAAACATTACAAGCGAAGGGCTAGATGGTTTACTTTAGGCTATATTACGTTATAGACGTATATAATGTTCCCACCGAGAAGTAGGGGCCGACCCGACAGGAATGTTATAGAATACTACATCCGAGGTGTTAGGTTGCCTTAGGTTAGGATATATAACGTTATAGACGTATATAATGTTCACACGGAGACGTACGGGGCTACACAAACGGGATTCTACAAAACATTCCCAGCGAGGGACTAGATGGGTGAGGTTAGGTTATATTACGTTACAGACGTATATAATGTTCCCACCTTGAAGTAGGGGCCGACCTGCCAGGTATGTTGTAAAATACTACATCCGAGGTGTGAGGTTGCCTTAGGTTAGGATATATAACGGTATAGACGTATCTAATGTCCCCACGGAGGTGTACGGTCCGACACGAGATTCTGTAAAACATTACCAGCGAAGGACTAGATGTGTTAGGTTAGGTTATATTACGTTATAGACGTATATAATGTTGCCACCGAGAAGTAGGGGCCGACCCGCGAGGAATGTTGTAAAATACTACATCCGAGGTGTTAGATTGCCTTGGGTTAGGATATATAACATTATAGACGTATATAATGTTCCCACGGAGAGGTACGGACCGACACGACCGGGATTCTGTAAAACATTACCAGCGAGGTTCTAGATGGGTTGGGTTAGGTTATAGTACATTATAGACGTATATAATGTTCCCAACGAGAAGCAGGGGCCGACCCGCCAGGAATGCTGTAAAATACTACATCCGAGATCTTAAGTTGCCTTAGGTTAGGATATATAACGTTATAGACGTATATAATGTTCCCACCGAGACGTACGGGGCTACAAGTACGGGGTTCTACAAAATATTCCCAGCGAGGGGATAGATAGGTTAGGTTAGGTTATATTATGTTATAGACGTATATAATGTTCCCACCTGGAAGTAGGGTCCGACCTGCCAGGAATGTTGTAAAATACTACATCCGAGGTGTTAGGCTGCCTTAGGTTAGGATATATAACGTTCTAGACGTATATAATGTTCCCACCGAGACGTACGGGTCAACACGAACGGGATTCTACAAAACATTCCCAGCGAGGGGCTAGATGTGTTAGGTTAGGTTATATTATGTTATAGACGTATATAATGTTCCCACCGAGGAGTAGGTGCCGACCAGCCAGGAATGTTGTAAAATACTACATCCGATGTATGAGGTTGCCTTAGGTTAGGATATATAACGAATTAGACGTACATAATGTTCCCACCGAGACGTACGGGGCTACACGAACGGGATTCTACAAAACATTCCCAGCGAGGGGATAGATAGGTTAGGTTAGGTTATATTACGTTATAGACGTGTATAATTTTGCCACCGAGACGTAGGTGTCAACACGAACGTGATTCTACAAAACATTCCCAGCGAGGGGCTAGATGTGTTAGGTTAGGTTATATAACGTTATAGACGTTTATAATGTTCCCACCGACAAGTAGGTGCCGACACGCCAGGAATGTTGTAAAATACTACATCCGAGGTGTGAGGTTGCCTTAGGTTAGGATATATAACGTTATAGACGTATATAATGTTCCCACCGAGACGTACGGGGCTACACGAACGGGATTCTACAAAACATTCCCAGCGAGGGGATAGATAGGTTAGGTTAGGTTATATTACGTTATAGACATATATAACATGCAGACCGAGAACTAGGTGCCGACCCGCCAGGAATGTTGTAAAATACTACATCGGAGATGTTAGGTTCCCTTAGGTTAGGATATATAACGTTATAGACGTATAAAATGTTCCCACCGAGACATACGGGGCTGCACGAACGGGATTCTACAAAACATTCCCAGCGAGGGGATAGATGGGTTAGGTTAGGTTATATTACGTTATAGACGTATATAACATCCCGACCGAGAAGTAGGGGCCGACCCGCCAGGACTGTTGTAAAATACTACATCCGAGATGTTAGGCTGCCTTATGTTAGGATATATAACGTTATAGACGTATATAATGTTTCCACCGAGACGTACGGGGCTACACGAACGGAATTCTACATACATTCCCAGCGTAGGGCTAGATGTGTTAGGTTAGGTTATATTACGTTATAGACGTATATATTGTTCCCATCTAGAAGTAGGGGCGGACCTGCCAGTAATGTTGTAAAATACTACATCCGAGGTGTGGGGTTGCCTTAGGTTAGGATATATAACGTTCTAGACGTATATAATGTTCCCACCGAGACGTACGGGTCAACACGAACGGGATTCTACAAAACATTCCCAGCGAGGGGCTAGATGTGTTAGGTTAGGTTATATTATGTTATAGACGTATATAATGTTCCCACCGAGGAGTAGGTGCCGACCCGCCAGGAATGTTGTAAAATACTACATCCGATGTATGAGGTTGCCTTAGGTTAGGATATATAACGAATTAGACGTATATAATGTTCCCACCGAGACGTACGGGGCTACACGAACGGAATTCTACAAAACATTCCCAGCGAGAGGATAGATGTGTTAGGTTAGGATATATAACGTTATAGACGTATATAATGTTCCCACCGAGACGTACGGGGCTACACGAACGGGATTCTACAAAACATTCCCAGCGAGGGGCTAGATGGGTTAGGTTAGGTTATATTACATTATAGACGTATATAATGTTCCCACCGAGAAGTAGGGGCCGACCCGTCAGGAATGTTGTAAAATACTGCATCCGAGGTGTTAGGCTGCCTTAGGTTAGGATATATAACGTTCTAGACGTATATAATGTTCCCACCGAGACGTACGGGTCAACACGAACGGGATTCTACAAAACATTCCCAGCGAGGGGCTAGATGTGTTAGGTTAGGTTATATTATGTTATAGACGTATATAATGTTCCCACCGAGGAGTAGGTGCCGACCCGCCAGGAATGTTGTAAAATACTACATCCGATGTATGAGGTTGCCTTAGGTTAGGATATATAACGAATTAGACGTATCTAATGTCCCCACGGAGAGGTACGGTCCGACGCGAGATTCTGTAAAACATTACCAGCGAAGGACTAGATGTGTTAGGTTAGGTTATATAACGTTATATACGTATACAATGTTCCCACCGAGAAGTAGTGGCCGACCCGCTAGGAATGTTGTAAAATACTACATCCGAGGTGCGAGGTTGCCTTTGGTTAGGATGTATAACGTTATAGACATATATAACGTTCCCACGGAGAGGTACGGGCCGACACTACCGGGATTCTGTAAAACATGACCAGCGAAGGGCTAGATGGTTTACTTTAGGCTATATTACGTTATAGACGTATATAATGTTCCCACCGAGAAGTAGGGGCCGACCCGACAGGAATGTTATAAAATACTACATCCGAGGTGTTAGGTTGCCTTAGGTTAGGATATATAACGTTATAGACGTATATAATGTTCACACCGAGACGTACGGGGCTACACAAACGGGATTCTACAAAACATTCCCAGCGAGGGACTAGATGGGTGAGGTTAGGTTATATTACGTTTCAGACGTATATAATGTTCCCACCGAGAAGTAGTGGCCGACCCGCTAGGAATGTTGTAAAATACTACATCCGAGGTGTGAGGTTGCCTTGGGTTAGGATGTATAACGTTATAGACATATATAACGTTCCCACGGAGAGGTGCGTGCCGACACTACCGGGATACTGTAAAACATGACCAGCGAAGGGCTAGATGGTTTACTTTAGGCTATATTACGTTATAGACGTATATAATGTTCCCACCGAGAAGTAGGGGCCGACCCGACAGGAATGTTATAAAATACTACATCCGAGGTGTTAGGTTGCCTTAGGTTAGGATATATAACGTTATAGACGTATATAATGTTCCCACGGAGAGGTACGGACCGACACGACAGGGATTCTGTAAAACATTACCAGCGAGGTTCTAGATGGGTTGGGTTAGGTTATAGTACATTATAGACGTATCTAATGTTCCCACCTTGAAGTAGGGGCCGACCTGCCAGGTGTGTTGTAAAATACTACATCCGAGGTGTGAGGTTGCCTTAGGTTAGGATATATAACGGTATAGACGTATCTAATGTCCCCACGGAGAGGTACGGTCCGACACGAGATTCTGTAAAACATTACCAGCGAAGGACTAGATGTGTTAGGTTAGGTTATATTACGTTATAGACGTATATAATGTTGCCACCGAGAAGTAGGTGCCGACCCGCGAGGAATGTTGTAAAATAATACATCCGAGGTGTTACATTGCCTTAGGTTAGGATATATAACATTATAGACGTATATAATGTTCCCACGGAGAGGTACGGACCGACACGACCGGGATTCTGTAAAACATTACCAGCGAGGTTCTAGATGGGTTGGGTTAGGTTATAGTACATTATAGACGTATCTAATGTTCCCAACGAGAAGCAGGGGCCGACCCGCCAGGAATGCTGTAAAATACTACATCCGAGATGTTAGGTTGCCTTAGGTTAGGATATATAACGTTATAGACGTATATAATGTTCCCACCGAGAGGTACGGTGCTACACGAACGGGATTCTGTAAAACATTACCAGCGAAGGGCTAGATGGGTTACATTAGGCTATATTACGTTATAGACGTATATAATGTTTCCACCGAGAAGCAGGGGCCGACACGCCAGGAATATTGTAAAATACTACATTCGAGAAGTTAGGTTGCCTTAGGTTAGGATATATAACGTTATAGACGTATATAATGTTCCCACCGAGAAGTAGGTGCCGACCCGCCAGGAATGTTGTAAAATACTACATCCGAGATCTTAAGTTGCCTTAGGTTAGGATATATAACGTTATAGACGTATATAATGTTCCCACCGAGACGTACGGGGCTACAAGTACGGGGTTCTACAAAATATTCCCAGCGAGGGGATAGATAGGTTAGGTTAGGTTATATTATGTTATAGACGTATATAATGTTCCCACCTGGAAGTAGGGTCCGACCTGCCAGGAATGTTGTAAAATACTACATCCGAGGTGTTAGGCTGCCTTAGGTTAGGATATATAACGTTATAGACGTATATAATGTTCCCACCGAGACGTACGGGTCAACACGAACGGGATTCTACAAAACATTCCCAGCGAGGGGCTAGATGTGTTAGGTTAGGTTATATTATGTTATAGATGTATATAATGTTCCCACCAAGGAGTAGGTGCCGACCAGCCAGGAATGTTGTAAAATACTACATCCGATGTATGAGGTTGCCTTAGGTTAGGATATATAACGAATTAGACGTATATAATGTTCCCACCGAGACGTACGGGGCTACACGAACGGGATTCTACAAAACATTCCCAGCGAGGGGATAGATAGGTTAGGTTAGGTTATATTACGTTATAGACGTGTATAATTTTGCCACCGAGACGTACGGGGCTACACGAACGGGATTCTACAAAACATTCCCAGCGAGGGGCTAGATGTGTTAGGTTAGGTTATATTATGTTATAGACGTATATAATGTTCCCACCGAGGAGTAGGTGCCGACCCGCCAGGAATGTTGTAAAATACTACATCCGATGTATGAGGTTGCCTTAGGTTAGGATATATAACGAATTAGACGTATATAATGTTCCCACCGAGACGTACGGGGCTACACGAACGGAATTCTACAAAACATTCCCAGCGAGAGGATAGATGTGTTAGGTTAGGTTATATTACGTTATAGACGTATATAATGTTCCCACCTGGAAGTAGGGTCCGACCTGCCAGGAATGATGTAAAATACTACATCCGAGATGTTAGGTTGCTTTAGGTTAGGATATATAACGTTATAGACGTATATAATGTTCCCACCAAGACGTACGGGGCTACACGAACGGGATTCTACAAAACATTCCCAGCGAGGGGATAGATAGGTTAGGTTAGGTTATATTACGTTATAGACATATATAACATGCAGACCGAGAACTAGGTGCCGACCCGCCAGGAATGTTGTAAAATACTACATCGGAGATGTTAGGTTCCCTTAGGTTAGGATATATAACGTTATAGACGTATAAAATGTTCCCACCGAGACATACGGGGCTGCACGAACGGGATTCTACAAAACATTCCCAGCGAGGGGATAGATAGGTTAGGTTAGGTTATATTACGTTATAGACGTATATAACGTCCCGACCGAGATGTAGGGGCCGACCCGCCAGGAATGTTGTAAAATACTACATCCGAGATGTTTGGCTGCCTTAGGTTAGGATATATAACGTTCTAGACGTATATAATGTTCCCACCGAGACGTACGGGTCAACACAAACGGGATTCTAGAAAACATTCCCAGCGAGGGGCTAGATGTGTTAGGTTAGATTATATTACGTTATAGACTTATATAATGTTCCCACCTAGAAGTAGGGTCCGACCTGCCAGGAATGTTGTAAAATACTACATCCGATGTATGAGGTTGCCTTAGGTTAGGATATATAACGAATTAGACGTATATAATGTTCCCACCGAGACGTACGGGGCTACACGAACGGAATTCTACAAAACATTCCCAGCGAGAGGATAGATGTGTTAGGTTAGGTTATATTACGTTATAGACGTATATAATGTTCCCACCTGGAAGTAGGGTCCGACCTGCCAGGAATGATGTAAAATACTATATCCGAGATGTTAGGTTGCTTTAGGTTAGGATATATAACGTTATAGACGTATATAATGTTCCCACCAAGACGTACGGGGCTACACGAACGGGATACTACAAAACATTCCCAGCGAGGGGATAGATAGGTTAGGTTAGGTTATATTACGTTATAGACGTATATAACGTCCCGACCGAGAAGTAGGGGCCGACCCGCCAGGAATTTTGTAAAATACTACATCCGAGATGTTAGGTTGCCTTAGGTTAGGATATATAACGTTATAGACGTATATAATGTTCACACCGAGACGTACGGGGCTACACAAACGGGATTCTACAAAACATTCCCAGCGAGGGACTAGATGGGTGAGGTTAGGTTATATTACGTTACAGACGTATATAATGTTCCCACCTTGATGTAGGGGCCGACCTGCCAGGTGTGTTGTAAAATACTACATCCGAGGTGTGAGGTTGCCTTAGGTTAGGATATATAACGGTATAGACGTATCTAATGTCCCCACGGAGAGGTACGGTCCGACACGAGATTCTGTAAAACATTACCAGCGAAGGACTAGATGTGTTAGGTTAGGTTATATTACGTTATAGACGTATATAATGTTTCCACCGAGAAGTAGGTGCCGACCCGCGAGGAATGTTGTAAAATACTACATCCGAGGTGTTAGATTGCCTTAGGTTAGGATATATAACATTATAGACGTATATAATGTTCCCACGGAGAGGTACGGACCGGCACGACCGGGATTCTGTAAAACATTACCAGCGAGGTTCTAGATGGGTTGGGTTAGGTTATAGTACATTATAGACGTATCTAATGTTCCCAACGAGAAGCAGGGGCCGACCCGCCAGGAATGCTGTAAAATACTACATCCGAGATCTTAAGTTGCCTTAGGTTAGGATATATAACGTTATAGACGTATATAATGTTCCCACCGAGACGTACGGGGCTACACGAACGGGATTCTACAAAACATTCCCAGCGAGGGGATAGATAGGTTAGGTTAGGTTATATTACGTTATAGACGTGTATAATTTTGCCACCGAGACGTACGGGGCTACACGAACGGGATTCTACAAAACAATTCCCAGCGAGGGGCTAGATGTGTTAGGTTAGGTTATATTATGTTATAGACGTATATAATGTTCCCACCGATCAGTAGGGGCCGAACCGTCAGGAATGTTGTAAAATACTGCATCCGAGGTGTTAGGCTGCCTTAGGTTAGGATATATAACGTTCTAGACGTATATAATGTTCCCACCGAGACGTACGGGTCAACACGAACGGGATTCTACAAAACATTGCCAGCGAGGGGCTAGATGTGTTAGGTTAGGTTATATTATGTAATAAACGTATATAATGTTCCCACCGAGGAGTAGGTGCCGACCCGCCAGGAATGTTGTAAAATACTACATCCGATGTATGAGGTTGCCTTAGGTTAGGATATATAACGAATTAGACGTATATAATGTTCCCACCGAGACGTACGGGGCTACACGAACGGAATTCTACAAAACATTCCCAGCGAGAGGATAGATGTGTTAGGTTAGGTTATATTACGTTATAGACGTATATAATGTTCCCACCTGGAAGTAGGGTCCGACCTGCCAGGAATGTTGTAAAATACTACATCCGAGATGTTAGGCTGCCTTAGGTTAGGATATATAACTTTATAGCCGTATATAATGTTCCCACCGAGACGTATGGGGCTACACGAACGGGATTCTACAAAACATTCCCAGCGAGGAGATAGATGGGTTAGGTTAGGTTATATTACATTATAGACGTATATAATGTTCCCACCGAGAAGTAGGGGCCGACCCGCCAGGAATGTTGTAAAATACTACATCCGAGATGTTAGGTTGCTTTAGGTTAGGATATATAACGTTATAGACGTATATAATGTTCCCACCGAGACGTACGGGGCTACACGAACGGAATTGTACAAAACATTCCCAGCGAGAGGATAGGTGTGTTAGGTTAGGTTATATTACGTTATAGACGTATATAATGTTCCCACCTGGAAGTAGGGTCCGACCTGCCAGGAATGTTGTAAAATACTACACACGAGATGTTAGGTTGCTTTAGGTTAGGATATATAACGTTATAGACGTATATAATGTTCCCACCGAGACGTACGGGGCTACCCGAACGTGATTCTACAAAACATTCCCAGCGAGGGGATAGATAGGTTAGGTTAGGTTATATTACGTTATAGACGTATATAACGTCCCGATCGAGAAGTAGGGGCCGACCCGCCAGGAATTTTGTAAAATACTACATCCGAGGTGTGAGGTTGCCTTAGGTTAGGATATATAACGTTATAGACGTATATAATGTTGCCACCGAGAAGTGGGGTCCGACCCGCGAGGAATGTTGTAAAATACTACATCCGAGGTGTTAGGTTGCCTTAGGTTAGGATATATAACGTTATAGACGTATATAATGTTCCCACGGAGAGGTACGGTCCGACACGGCCGGGATTCTGTAAAACATTACCAGCCAGGGGCTAGGTAGGTTAGATTAGGTTATATTACGTTATAGACACATATAATATTCCCACCGACAAGTAGGGGCCGACCCGCCAGGAATGTTGTAAAATACTACATCCGAGATGTTAGATTGCCTTAGGTTAGGATATATAACGTTATAGACGTATATAATGTTCCCACGGAGAGGTACGGACCGACACGACCGGGATTCTGTAAAACATTACCAGCGAGGTTCTAGATGGGTTGGGTTAGGTTATATTACATTATAGACGTATATAATGTTCCCACCGAGAAGTAGTGGCCGACCCGCCAGGAATGTTGTAAAATACTACATCCGAGATGATTGGCTGCCTTATGTTAGGATATATAACGTTATAGACGTATATAATGTTCCCACCGAGACGTACGGGTCAACACGAACGGGATTCTACAAAACATTCCCAGCGAGGCGCTAGATGGGTTAGGTTAGGTTATATTACTTTATAGACGTATATACTGTTCCCACCTAGAAGTAGTGGCCGACCTGCCAGTAATGTTGTAAAATACTACATCCGAGGTGTGAGGTTGCCTTAGGTTAGGATATATAACGTTATAGACGTATCTAATGTCCCCACGGAGAGGTACGGTCCGACACGAGATTCTGTAAAACATTACCAGCGAAGGACTAGATGGGTTAGGTTATGTTATATTACGTTATAGACGTATATAATGTTGCCACCGAGAAGCAGGGACCGACCCGCGAGGAATGTTGTAAAATACTACATCCGAGGTGTTAGATTGCCTTAGGTTAGGATATATAACATTATAGACGTATATAATGTTCCCAACGAGACGTACGGGGCTACACGAACGTGATTCTACAAAACATTCCCAGCGAGGGGATAGATAGGTTAGGTTAGGTTATATTACGTTATAGACGTATATAACGTCCCGACCGAGAAGTAGGGGCCGACCCGCCAGGAATTTTGTAAAATACTACATCCGAGGTGTGAGGTTGCCTTATGTTAGGATATATAACGTTATAGACGTATCTAATGTCACCACGGAGAGGTGCGGTCCGACACGAGATTCTGTAAAACATTACCAGCGAAGGACTAGATGTGTTAGGTTAGGTTATATTACGTTATAGACGTATATAATGTTCCCACCTGGAAGTAGGGTCCGACCTGCCAGGAATGTTGTAAAATACTACATCCGAGATGTTAGGTTGCTTTTGGTTAGGATATATAACGTTATAGACGTATATAATGTTCCCACCAAGACGTACGGGGCTACACGAACGGGATTCTACAAAACATTCCCAGCAAGGGGATAGATAGGTTAGGTTAGGTTATATTACGTTATAGACGTATATAACGTCCCGACCGAGAAGTAGGGGCCGACCCGCCAGGAATTTTGTAAAATACTACATCCGAGATGTTAGGCTGCATTAGGTTAGGATATATAATGTTATAGACGAATATAACGTTCCCACCGAGACGTACGGGGCTACACGAACGGGATTCTACAAAACATTCCCAGCGAGGGGCTAGATGGGTTAGGTTAGGTTATATTACATTATAGACGTATATAATGTTCCCACCGAGAAGTAGGGGCCGACCCGTCAGGAATGTTGTAAAATACTACATCCGATGTATGAGGTTGCCTTAGGTTAGGATATATAACGAATTAGACGTATATAATGTTCCCACCGAGACGTACGGGGCTACACGAACGGAATTGTACAAAACATTCCCAGCGAGAGGATAGGTGTGTTAGGTTAGGTTATATTACGTTATAGACGTATATAATGTTCCCACCTGGAAGTAGGGTCCGACCTGCCAGGAATGTTGTAAAATACTACATCCGAGATGTTAGGTTGCTTCAGGTTAGGATATATAACGTTATAGACGTATATAATGTTCCCACCGAGACGTACGGGGCTACACGAACGTGATTCTACAAAACATTCCCAGCGAGGGGATAGATAGGTTAGGTTAGGTTATATTACGTTATAGACGTATATAACGTCCCGATCGAGAAGTAGGGGCCGACCCGCCAGGAATTTTGTAAAATACTACATCCGAGGTGTGAGGTTGCCTTAGGTTAGGATATATAACGTTATAGACGTATATAATGTTGCCACCGAGAAGTGGGGGCCGACCCGCGAGGAATGTTGTAAAATGAAACATCCGAGGTGTTAGGTTGCCTTAGGTTAGGATATATAACGTTACAGACGTACATAATGTTCCCACGGAGAGGTACGGTCCGACACGGCCGGGATTCTGTAAAACATTACCAGCCAGGGGCTAGGTAGGTTAGATTAGGCTATATTACGTTATAGACACATATAATATTCCCACCGACAAATAGGGGACGACCCGCCAGGAATGTTGTAAAATACTACATCCGAGATGTTAGATTGCCTTAGGTTAGGATATATAACGTTATAGACGTATATAATGTTCCCACGGAGAGGTACGGACCGACACGACCGGGATTCCGTAAAACATTACCAGCGAGGTTCTAGATGGGTTGGGTTAGGTTATATTACATTATAGACGTATATAATGTTCCCACCGAGAAGTAGGGGCCGACCCGTCAGGAATGTTGTAAAATACTACATCCGAGATGATTGGCTGCCTTATGTTAGGATATATAACGTTATAGACGTATATAATGTTCCCACCGAGACGTACGGGTCAACACGAACGGGATTCTACAAAACATTCCCAGCGAGGGGCTAGATGGGTTAGGTTAGGTTATATTACGTTATAGACGTATATACTGTTCCCACCTAGAAGTAGTGGCCGACCTGCCAGTAATGTTGTAAAATACTACATCCGAGGTGTGAGGTTGCCTTAGGTTAGGATATATAACGTTATAGACGTATCTAATGTCCCCACGGAGAGGTACGGTCCGACACGAGATTCTGTAAAACATTACCAGCGAAGGACTAGATGGGTTAGGTTAGGTTATATTACGTTATAGACGTATATAATGTTGCCACCGAGAAGCAGGGGCCGACCCGCGAGGAATGTTGTAAAATACTACATCCGAGGTGTTAGATTGCCTTAGGTTAGGATATATAACATTATAGACGTATATAATGTTCCCACCGAGACGTACGGGGCTACACGAACGTGATTCTACAAAACATTCCCAGCGAGGGGATAGATAGGTTAGGTTAGGTTATATTACGTTATAGACGTATATAATGTTCCCACCTGGAAGTAGGGTCCGACCTGCCAGGAATGTTGTAAAATACTACATCCGAGATGTTAGGTTGCTTCAGGTTAGGATATATAACGTTATAGACGTATATAATGTTCCCACCGAGACGTACGGGGCTACACGAACGTGATTCTACAAAACATTCCCAGCGAGGGGATAGATAGGTTAGGTTAGGTTATATTACGTTATAGACGTATATAACGTCCCGATCGAGAAGTAGGGGCCGACCCGCCAGGAATTTTGTAAAATACTACATCCGAGGTGTGAGGTTGCCTTAGGTTAGGATATATAACGTTATAGACGTATATAATGTTGCCACCGAGAAGTGGGGGCCGACCCGCGAGGAATGTTGTAAAATGAAACATCCGAGGTGTTAGGTTGCCTTAGGTTAGGATATATAACGTTACAGACGTACATAATGTTCCCACGGAGAGGTACGGTCCGACACGGCCGGGATTCTGTAAAACATTACCAGCCAGGGGCTAGGTAGGTTAGATTAGGTTATATTACGTTATAGACACATATAATATTCCCACCGTCAAGTAGGGGACGACCCGCCAGGAATGTTGTAAAATACTACATCCGAGATGTTAGATTGCCTTAGGTTAGGATATATAACGTTATAGACGTATATAATGTTCCCACGGAGAGGTACGGACCGACACGACCGGGATTCTGTAAAACATTACCAGCGAGGTTCTAGATGGGTTGGGTTAGGTTGTATTACATTATAGACGTATATAATGTTCCCACCGAGAAGTAGGGGCCGACCCGCCAGGAATGTTGTAAAATACTACATCCGAGATGATTGGCTGCCTTATGTTAGGATATATAACGTTATAGACGTATATAATGTTCCCACCGAGACGTACGGGTCAACACGAACGGGATTCTACAAAACATTCCCAGCGAGGGGCTAGATGGGTTAGGTTAGGTTATATTACGTTATAGACGTATATACTGTTCCCACCTAGAAGTAGTGGCCGACCTGCCAGTAATGTTGTAAAATACTACATCCGAGGTGTGAGGTTGCCTTAGGTTAGGATATATAACGTTATAGACGTATCTAATGTCCCCACGGAGAGGTACGGTCCGACACGAGATTCTGTAAAACATTACCAGCGAAGGACTAGATGGGTTAGGTTAGGTTATATTACGTTATAGACGTATATAATGTTGCCACCGAGAAGCAGGGGCCGACCCGCGAGGAATGTTGTAAAATACTACATCCGAGGTGTTAGATTGCCTTAGGTTAGGATATATAACATTATAGACGTATATAATGTTCCCACCGAGACGTACGGGGCTACACGAACGTGATTCTACAAAACATTCCCAGCGAGGGGATAGATAGGTTAGGTTAGGTTATATTACGTTATAGACGTATATAATGTTCCCACCTGGAAGTAGGGTCCGACCTGCCAGGAATGTTGTAAAATACTACATCCGAGATGTTAGGTTGCTTCAGGTTAGGATATATAACGTTATAGACGTATATAATGTTCCCACCGAGACGTACGGGGCTACACGAACGTGATTCTACAAAACATTCCCAGCGAGGGGATAGATAGGTTAGGTTAGGTTATATTACGTTATAGACGTATATAACGTCCCGATCGAGAAGTAGGGGCCGACCCGCCAGGAATTTTGTAAAATACTACATCCGAGGTGTGAGGTTGCCTTAGGTTAGGATATATAACGTTATAGACGTATATAATGTTGCCACCGAGAAGTGGGGGCCGACCCGCGAGGAATGTTGTAAAATGAAACATCCGAGGTGTTAGGTTGCCTTAGGTTAGGATATATAACGTTACAGACGTACATAATGTTCCCACGGAGAGGTACGGTCCGACACGGCCGGGATTCTGTAAAACATTACCAGCCAGGGGCTAGGTAGGTTAGATTAGGTTATATTACGTTATAGACACATATAATATTCCCACCGTCAAGTAGGGGACGACCCGCCAGGAATGTTGTAAAATACTACATCCGAGATGTTAGATTGCCTTAGGTTAGGATATATAACGTTATAGACGTATATAATGTTCCCACGGAGAGGTACGGACCGACACGACCGGGATTCTGTAAAACATTACCAGCGAGGTTCTAGATGGGTTGGGTTAGGTTGTATTACATTATAGACGTATATAATGTTCCCACCGAGAAGTAGGGGCCGACCCGCCAGGAATGTTGTAAAATACTACATCCGAGATGATTGGCTGCCTTATGTTAGGATATATAACGTTATAGACGTATATAATGTTCCCACCGAGACGTACGGGTCAACACGAACGGGATTCTACAAAACATTCCCAGCGAGGGGCTAGATGGGTTAGGTTAGGTTATATTACGTTATAGACGTATATACTGTTCCCACCTAGAAGTAGTGGCCGACCTGCCAGTAATGTTGTAAAATACTACATCCGAGGTGTGAGGTTGCCTTAGGTTAGGATATATAACGTTATAGACGTATCTAATGTCCCCACGGAGAGGTACGGTCCGACACGAGATTCTGTAAAACATTACCAGCGAAGGACTAGATGGGTTAGGTTAGGTTATATTACGTTATAGACGTATATAATGTTGCCACCGAGAAGCAGGGGCCGACCCGCGAGGAATGTTGTAAAATACTACATCCGAGGTGTTAGATTGCCTTAGGTTAGGATATATAACATTATAGACGTATATAATGTTCCCACCCAGACGTACGGGGCTACACGAACGTGATTCTACAAAACATTCCCAGCGAGGGGATAGATAGGTTAGGTTAGGTTATATTACGTTATAGACGTATATAACGTCCCGACCGAGAAGTAGGGGCCGACCCGCCAGGAATTTTGTAAAATACTACATCCGAGGTGTGAGGTTGCCTTAGGTTAGGATATATAACGTTATAGACGTATATAATGTTGCCACCGAGAAGTGGGGGCCGACCCGCGAGGGATGTTGTAAAATACTACATCCGAGGTGTTAGGTTGCCTTAGGTTAGGATATATAACGTTATAGACGTATATAATGTTCCCACGGAGAGGTACGGTCCGACACGGCCGGGATTCTGTAAAATATTACCAGCCAGGGGCTAGGTAGGTTAGATTAGGTTATATTACGTTATAGACACATATAATATTCCCACCGACAAGTAGGGGCCGACCCGCCAGGAATGTTGTAAAATACTACATCCGAGATGTTAGATTGCCTTAGGTTAGGATATATAACGTTATAGACGTATATAATGTTCCCAGGGAGAGGTACGGTCCGACACGAGATTCTGTAAAACATTACCAGCGAAGGACTAGATGGGTTAAGTTAGGTTATATTACGTTATAGACGTATATAATGTTGCCACCGAGAAGCAGGGGCCGAATCGCGAGGAATGTTGTAAAATACTACATCCGAGGTGTTAGGTTGCCTTAGGTTAGGATATATAACGTTACAGACGTACATAATGTTCCCACGGAGAGGTACGGTCCGACACGGCCGGGATTCTGTAAAACATTACCAGCCAGGGGCTAGGTAGGTTAGATTAGGCTATATTACGTTATAGACACATATAATATTCCCACCGACAAATAGGGGACGACCCGCCAGGAATGTTGTAAAATACTACATCCGAGATGTTAGATTGCCTTAGGTTAGGATATATAACGTTATAGACGTATATAATGTTCCCACGGAGAGGTACGGACCGACACGACCGGGATTCCGTAAAACATTACCAGCGAGGTTCTAGATGGGTTGGGTTAGGTTATATTACATTATAGACGTATATAATGTTCCCACCGAGAAGTAGGGGCCGACCCGTCAGGAATGTTGTAAAATACTACATCCGAGATGATTGGCTGCCTTATGTTAGGATATATAACGTTATAGACGTATATAATGTTCCCACCGAGACGTACGGGTCAACACGAACGGGATTCTACAAAACATTCCCAGCGAGGGGCTAGATGGGTTAGGTTAGGTTATATTACGTTATAGACGTATATACTGTTCCCACCTAGAAGTAGTGGCCGACCTGCCAGTAATGTTGTAAAATACTACATCCGAGGTGTGAGGTTGCCTTAGGTTAGGATATATAACGTTATAGACGTATCTAATGTCCCCACGGAGAGGTACGGTCCGACACGAGATTCTGTAAAACATTACCAGCGAAGGACTAGATGGGTTAGGTTAGGTTATATTACGTTATAGACGTATATAATGTTGCCACCGAGAAGCAGGGGCCGACCCGCGAGGAATGTTGTAAAATACTACATCCGAGGTGTTAGATTGCCTTAGGTTAGGATATATAACATTATAGACGTATATAATGTTCCCACCGAGACGTACGGGGCTACACGAACGTGATTCTACAAAACATTCCCAGCGAGGGGATAGATAGGTTAGGTTAGGTTATATTACGTTATAGACGTATATAATGTTCCCACCTGGAAGTAGGGTCCGACCTGCCAGGAATGTTGTAAAATACTACATCCGAGATGTTAGGTTGCTTCAGGTTAGGATATATAACGTTATAGACGTATATAATGTTCCCACCGAGACGTACGGGGCTACACGAACGTGATTCTACAAAACATTCCCAGCGAGGGGATAGATAGGTTAGGTTAGGTTATATTACGTTATAGACGTATATAACGTCCCGATCGAGAAGTAGGGGCCGACCCGCCAGGAATTTTGTAAAATACTACATCCGAGGTGTGAGGTTGCCTTAGGTTAGGATATATAACGTTATAGACGTATATAATGTTGCCACCGAGAAGTGGGGGCCGACCCGCGAGGAATGTTGTAAAATGAAACATCCGAGGTGTTAGGTTGCCTTAGGTTAGGATATATAACGTTACAGACGTACATAATGTTCCCACGGAGAGGTACGGTCCGACACGGCCGGGATTCTGTAAAACATTACCAGCCAGGGGCTAGGTAGGTTAGATTAGGTTATATTACGTTATAGACACATATAATATTCCCACCGTCAAGTAGGGGACGACCCGCCAGGAATGTTGTAAAATACTACATCCGAGATGTTAGATTGCCTTAGGTTAGGATATATAACGTTATAGACGTATATAATGTTCCCACGGAGAGGTACGGACCGACACGACCGGGATTCTGTAAAACATTACCAGCGAGGTTCTAGATGGGTTGGGTTAGGTTGTATTACATTATAGACGTATATAATGTTCCCACCGAGAAGTAGGGGCCGACCCGCCAGGAATGTTGTAAAATACTACATCCGAGATGATTGGCTGCCTTATGTTAGGATATATAACGTTATAGACGTATATAATGTTCCCACCGAGACGTACGGGTCAACACGAACGGGATTCTACAAAACATTCCCAGCGAGGGGCTAGATGGGTTAGGTTAGGTTATATTACGTTATAGACGTATATACTGTTCCCACCTAGAAGTAGTGGCCGACCTGCCAGTAATGTTGTAAAATACTACATCCGAGGTGTGAGGTTGCCTTAGGTTAGGATATATAACGTTATAGACGTATCTAATGTCCCCACGGAGAGGTACGGTCCGACACGAGATTCTGTAAAACATTACCAGCGAAGGACTAGATGGGTTAGGTTAGGTTATATTACGTTATAGACGTATATAATGTTGCCACCGAGAAGCAGGGGCCGACCCGCGAGGAATGTTGTAAAATACTACATCCGAGGTGTTAGATTGCCTTAGGTTAGGATATATAACATTATAGACGTATATAATGTTCCCACCCAGACGTACGGGGCTACACGAACGTGATTCTACAAAACATTCCCAGCGAGGGGATAGATAGGTTAGGTTAGGTTATATTACGTTATAGACGTATATAACGTCCCGACCGAGAAGTAGGGGCCGACCCGCCAGGAATTTTGTAAAATACTACATCCGAGGTGTGAGGTTGCCTTAGGTTAGGATATATAACGTTATAGACGTATATAATGTTGCCACCGAGAAGTGGGGGCCGACCCGCGAGGGATGTTGTAAAATACTACATCCGAGGTGTTAGGTTGCCTTAGGTTAGGATATATAACGTTATAGACGTATATAATGTTCCCACGGAGAGGTACGGTCCGACACGGCCGGGATTCTGTAAAATATTACCAGCCAGGGGCTAGGTAGGTTAGATTAGGTTATATTACGTTATAGACACATATAATATTCCCACCGACAAGTAGGGGCCGACCCGCCAGGAATGTTGTAAAATACTACATCCGAGATGTTAGATTGCCTTAGGTTAGGATATATAACGTTATAGACGTATATAATGTTCCCAGGGAGAGGTACGGTCCGACACGAGATTCTGTAAAACATTACCAGCGAAGGACTAGATGGGTTAAGTTAGGTTATATTACGTTATAGACGTATATAATGTTGCCACCGAGAAGCAGGGGCCGAATCGCGGGGAATGTTGTAAAATACTACATCCGAGGTGTTAGGTTGCCTTAGGTTAGGATATATAACGTTATAGACGTATATAATGTTCCCACGGAGAGGTACGGTCCGACACGGCCGGGATTCTGTAAAACATTACCAGCCAGGGGCTAGGTACGTTAGATTAGGTTATATTACGTTATAGACACATATAATATTCCCACCGACAAGTAGGGGCCGACCCGCCAGGAATGTTGTAAAATACTACATCCGAGATGTTAGATTGCCTTAGGTTAGGATATATAACGTTATAGACGTATATAATGTTCCCACGGAGAGGTACGGACCGACACGACCGGGATTCTGTAAAACATTACCAGCGAGGTTCTAGATGGGTTGGGTTAGGTTATATTACATTATAGACGTATATAATGTTCCCACCGAGAAGTAGTGGCCGACCCGCCAGGAATGTTGTAAAATACTACATCCGAGATGATTGGCTGCCTTATGTTAGGATATATAACGTTATAGACGTATATAATGTTCCCACCGAGACGTACGGGTCAACACGAACGGGATTCTACAAAACATTCCCAGCGAGGCGCTAGATGGGTTAGGTTAGGTTATATTACGTTATAGACGTATATACTGTTCCCACCTAGAAGTAGTGGCCGACCTGCCAGTAATGTTGTAAAATACTACATCCGAGGTGTGAGGTTGCCTTAGGTTAGGATATATAACGTTATAGACGTATCTAATGTCCCCACGGAGAGGTACGGTCCGACACGAGATTCTGTAAAACATTACCAGCGAAGGACTAGATGGGTTAGGTTATGTTATATTACGTTATAGACGTATATAATGTTGCCACCGAGAAGCAGGGGCCGACCCGCGAGGAATGTTGTAAAATACTACATCCGAGGTGTTAGATTGCCTTAGGTTAGGATATATAACATTATAGACGTATATAATGTTCCCAACGAGACGTACGGGGCTACACGAACGTGATTCTACAAAACATTCCCAGCGAGGGGATAGATAGGTTAGGTTAGGTTATATTACGTTATAGACGTATATAACGTCCCGACCGAGAAGTAGGGGCCGACCCGCCAGGAATTTTGTAAAATACTACATCCGAGGTGTGAGGTTGCCTTATGTTAGGATATATAACGTTATAGACGTATCTTATGTCCACACGGAGAGGTACGGTCCGACACGAGATTCTGTAAAACATTACCAGCGAAGGACTAGATGTGTTAGGTTAGGTTATATTACGTTATAGACGTATATAATGTTCCCACCTGGAAGTAGGGTCCGACCTGCCAGGAATGTTGTAAAATACTACATCCGAGATGTTAGGTTGCTTCAGGTTAGGATATATAACGTTATAGACGTATATAATGTTCCCACCGAGACGTACGGGGCTACACGAACGTGATTCTACAAAACATTCCCAGCGAGGGGATAGATAGGTTAGGTTAGGTTATATTACGTTATAGACGTATATAACGTCCCGATCGAGAAGTAGGGGCCGACCCGCCAGGAATTTTGTAAAATACTACATCCGAGGTGTGAGGTTGCCTTAGGTTAGGATATATAACGTTATAGACGTATATAATGTTGCCACCGAGAAGTGGGGGCCGACCCGCGAGGAATGTTGTAAAATGAAACATCCGAGGTGTTAGGTTGCCTTAGGTTAGGATATATAACGTTACAGACGTACATAATGTTCCCACGGAGAGGTACGGTCCGACACGGCCGGGATTCTGTAAAACATTACCAGCCAGGGGCTAGGTAGGTTAGATTAGGTTATATTACGTTATAGACACATATAATATTCCCACCGACAAGTAGGGGCCGACCCGCCAGGAATGTTGTAAAATACTACATCCGAGATGTTAGATTGCCTTAGGTTAGGATATATAACGTTATAGACGTATATAATGTTCCCAGGGAGAGGTACGGTCCGACACGAGATTCTGTAAAACATTACCAGCGAAGGACTAGATGGGTTAAGTTAGGTTATATTACGTTATAGACGTATATAATGTTGCCACCGAGAAGCAGGGGCCGAATCGCGGGGAATGTTGTAAAATACTACATCCGAGGTGTTAGGTTGCCTTAGGTTAGGATATATAACGTTATAGACGTATATAATGTTCCCACGGAGAGGTACGGTCCGACACGGCCGGGATTCTGTAAAACATTACCAGCCAGGGGCTAGGTAGGTTAGATTAGGTTATATTACGTTATAGACACATATAATATTCCCACCGACAAGTAGGGGCCGACCCGCCAGGAATGTTGTAAAATACTACATCCGAGATGTTAGATTGCCTTAGGTTAGGATATATAACGTTATAGACGTATATAATGTTCCCACGGAGAGGTACGGACCGACACGACCGGGATTCTGTAAAACATTACCAGCGAGGTTCTAGATGGGTTGGGTTAGGTTATATTACATTATAGACGTATATAATGTTCCCACCGAGAAGTAGTGGCCGACCCGCCAGGAATGTTGTAAAATACTACATCCGAGATGATTGGCTGCCTTATGTTAGGATATATAACGTTATAGACGTATATAATGTTCCCACCGAGACGTACGGGTCAACACGAACGGGATTCTACAAAACATTCCCAGCGAGGCGCTAGATGGGTTAGGTTAGGTTATATTACGTTATAGACGTATATACTGTTCCCACCTAGAAGTAGTGGCCGACCTGCCAGTAATGTTGTAAAATACTACATCCGAGGTGTGAGGTTGCCTTAGGTTAGGATATATAACGTTATAGACGTATCTAATGTCCCCACGGAGAGGTACGGTCCGACACGAGATTCTGTAAAACATTACCAGCGAAGGACTAGATGGGTTAGGTTATGTTATATTACGTTATAGACGTATATAATGTTGCCACCGAGAAGCAGGGGCCGACCCGCGAGGAATGTTGTAAAATACTACATCCGAGGTGTTAGATTGCCTTAGGTTAGGATATATAACATTATAGACGTATATAATGTTCCCAACGAGACGTACGGGGCTACACGAACGTGATTCTACAAAACATTCCCAGCGAGGGGATAGATAGGTTAGGTTAGGTTATATTACGTTATAGACGTATATAACGTCCCGACCGAGAAGTAGGGGCCGACCCGCCAGGAATTTTGTAAAATACTACATCCGAGGTGTGAGGTTGCCTTATGTTAGGATATATAACGTTATAGACGTATCTTATGTCCACACGGAGAGGTACGGTCCGACACGAGATTCTGTAAAACATTACCAGCGAAGGACTAGATGTGTTAGGTTAGGTTATATTACGTTATAGACGTATATAATGTTCCCACCTGGAAGTAGGGTCCGACCTGCCAGGAATGTTGTAAAATACTGCATCCGAGATGTTAGGTTGCTTTTGGTTAGGATATATAACGTTATAGACGTATATAATGTTCCCACCAAGACGTACGGGGCTACACGAACGGGATTCTACAAAACATTCCCAGCAAGGGGATAGATAGGTTAGGTTAGGTTATATTACGTTATAGACGTATATAACGTCCCGACCGAGAAGTAGGGGCCGACCCGCCAGGAATTTTGTAAAATACTACATCCGAGATGTTAGGCTGCCTTAGGTTAGGATATATAATGTTATAGACGAATATAACGTTCCCACCGAGACGTACGGGGCTACACGAACGTGATTCTACAAAACATTCCCAGCAAGAGGATAGGTGTGTTAGGTTAGGTTATATTACGTTATAGACGTATATAATGTTCCCACCTGGAAGTAGGGTCCGACCTGCCAGGAATGTTGTAAAATACTACATCCGAGATGTTAGGTTGCCTCAGGTTAGGATATATAACGTTATAGACGTATATAATGTTCCCACCGAGACGTACGGGGCTACACGAACGTGATTCTACAAAACATTCCCAGCGAGGGGATAGATAGGTTAGGTTAGGTTATATTACGTTATAGACGTATATAACGTCCCGATCGAGAAGTAGGGGCCGACCCGCCAGGAATTTTGTAAAATACTACATCCGAGGTGTGAGGTTGCCTTAGGTTAGGATATATAACGTTATAGACGTATATAATGTTGCCACCGAGAAGTGGGGGCCGACCCGCGAGGAATGTTGTAAAATGAAACATCCGAGGTGTTAGGTTGCCTTAGGTTAGGATATATAACGTTACAGACGTACATAATGTTCCCACGGAGAGGTACGGTCCGACACGGCCGGGATTCTGTAAAACATTACCAGCCAGGGGCTAGGTAGGTTAGATTAGGTTATATTACGTTATAGACACATATAATATTCCCACCGTCAAGTAGGGGACGACCCGCCAGGAATGTTGTAAAATACTACATCCGAGATGTTAGATTGCCTTAGGTTAGGATATATAACGTTATAGACGTATATAATGTTCCCACGGAGAGGTACGGACCGACACGACCGGGATTCTGTAAAACATTACCAGCGAGGTTCTAGATGGGTTGGGTTAGGTTGTATTACATTATAGACGTATATAATGTTCCCACCGAGAAGTAGGGGCCGACCCGCCAGGAATGTTGTAACATACTACATCCGAGATGATTGGCTGCCTTATGTTAGGATATATAACGTTATAGACGTATATAATGTTCCCACCGAGACGTACGGGTCAACACGAACGGGATTCTACAAAACATTCCCAGCGAGGGGCTAGATGGGTTAGGTTAGGTTATATTACGTTATAGACGTATATACTGTTCCCACCTAGAAGTAGTGGCCGACCTGCCAGTAATGTTGTAAAATACTACATCCGAGGTGTGAGGTTGCCTTAGGTTAGGATATATAACGTTATAGACGTATCTAATGTCCCCACGGAGAGGTACGGTCCGACACGAGATTCTGTAAAACATTACCAGCGAAGGACTAGATGGGTTAGGTTAGGTTATATTACGTTATAGACGTATATAATGTTGCCACCGAGAAGCAGGGGCCGACCCGCGAGGAATGTTGTAAAATACTACATCCGAGGTGTTAGATTGCCTTAGGTTAGGATATATAACATTATAGACGTATATAATGTTCCCACCCAGACGTACGGGGCTACACGAACGTGATTCTACAAAACATTCCCAGCGAGGGGATAGATAGGTTAGGTTAGGTTATATTACGTTATAGACGTATATAACGTCCCGACCGAGAAGTAGGGGCCGACCCGCCAGGAATTTTGTAAAATACTACATCCGAGGTGTGAGGTTGCCTTAGGTTAGGATATATAACGTTATAGACGTATATAATGTTGCCACCGAGAAGTGGGGGCCGACCCGCGAGGGATGTTGTAAAATACTACATCCGAGGTGTTAGGTTGCCTTAGGTTAGGATATATAACGTTATAGACGTATATAATGTTCCCACGGAGAGGTACGGTCCGACACGGCCGGGATTCTGTAAAATATTACCAGCCAGGGGCTAGGTAGGTTAGATTAGGTTATATTACGTTATAGACACATATAATATTCCCACCGACAAGTAGGGGCCGACCCGCCAGGAATGTTGTAAAATACTACATCCGAGATGTTAGATTGCCTTAGGTTAGGATATATAACGTTATAGACGTATATAATGTTCCCAGGGAGAGGTACGGTCCGACACGAGATTCTGTAAAACATTACCAGCGAAGGACTAGATGGGTTAAGTTAGGTTATATTACGTTATAGACGTATATAATGTTGCCACCGAGAAGCAGGGGCCGAATCGCGGGGAATGTTGTAAAATACTACATCCGAGGTGTTAGGTTGCCTTAGGTTAGGATATATAACGTTATAGACGTATATAATGTTCCCACGGAGAGGTACGGTCCGACACGGCCGGGATTGTGTAAAACATTACCAGCCAGGGGCTAGGTAGGTTAGATTAGGTTATATTACGTTATAGACACATATAATATTCCCACCGACAAGTAGGGGCCGACCCGCCAGGAATGTTGTAAAATACTACATCCGAGATGTTAGATTGCCTTAGGTTAGGATATATAACGTTATAGACGTATATAATGTTCCCACGGAGAGGTACGGACCGACACGACCGGGATTCTGTAAAACATTACCAGCGAGGTTCTAGATGGGTTGGGTTAGGTTATATTACATTATAGACGTATATAATGTTCCCACCGAGAAGTAGTGGCCGACCCGCCAGGAATGTTGTAAAATACTACATCCGAGATGATTGGCTGCCTTATGTTAGGATATATAACGTTATAGACGTATATAATGTTCCCACCGAGACGTACGGGTCAACACGAACGGGATTCTACAAAACATTCCCAGCGAGGCGCTAGATGGGTTAGGTTAGGTTATATTACGTTATAGACGTATATACTGTTCCCACCTAGAAGTAGTGGCCGACCTGCCAGTAATGTTGTAAAATACTACATCCGAGGTGTGAGGTTGCCTTAGGTTAGGATATATAACGTTATAGACGTATCTAATGTCCCCACGGAGAGGTACGGTCCGACACGAGATTCTGTAAAACATTACCAGCGAAGGACTAGATGGGTTAGGTTATGTTATATTACGTTATAGACGTATATAATGTTGCCACCGAGAAGCAGGGGCCGACCCGCGAGGAATGTTGTAAAATACTACATCCGAGGTGTTAGATTGCCTTAGGTTAGGATATATAACATTATAGACGTATATAATGTTCCCAACGAGACGTACGGGGCTACACGAACGTGATTCTACAAAACATTCCCAGCGAGGGGATAGATAGGTTAGGTTAGGTTATATTACGTTATAGACGTATATAACGTCCCGACCGAGAAGTAGGGGCCGACCCGCCAGGAATTTTGTAAAATACTACATCCGAGGTGTGAGGTTGCCTTATGTTAGGATATATAACGTTATAGACGTATCTTATGTCCACACGGAGAGGTACGGTCCGACACGAGATTCTGTAAAACATTACCAGCGAAGGACTAGATGTGTTAGGTTAGGTTATATTACGTTATAGACGTATATAATGTTCCCACCTGGAAGTAGGGTCCGACCTGCCAGGAATGTTGTAAAATACTGCATCCGAGATGTTAGGTTGCTTTTGGTTAGGATATATAACGTTATAGACGTATATAATGTTCCCACCAAGACGTACGGGGCTACACGAACGGGATTCTACAAAACATTCCCAGCAAGGGGATAGATAGGTTAGGTTAGGTTATATTACGTTATAGACGTATATAACGTCCCGACCGAGAAGTAGGGGCCGACCCGCCAGGAATTTTGTAAAATACTACATCCGAGATGTTAGGCTGCCTTAGGTTAGGATATATAATGTTATAGACGAATATAACGTTCCCACCGAGACGTACGGGGCTACACGAACGTGATTCTACAAAACATTCCCAGCAAGAGGATAGGTGTGTTAGGTTAGGTTATATTACGTTATAGACGTATATAATGTTCCCACCTGGAAGTAGGGTCCGACCTGCCAGGAATGTTGTAAAATACTACATCCGAGATGTTAGGTTGCCTCAGGTTAGGATATATAACGTTATAGACGTATATAATGTTCCCACCGAGACGTACGGGGCTACACGAACGTGATTCTACAAAACATTCCCAGCGAGGGGATAGATAGGTTAGGTTAGGTTATATTACGTTATAGACGTATATAACGTCCCGATCGAGAAGTAGGGGCCGACCCGCCAGGAATTTTGTAAAATACTACATCCGAGGTGTGAGGTTGCCTTAGGTTAGGATATATAACGTTATAGACGTATATAATGTTGCCACCGAGAAGTGGGGGCCGACCCGCGAGGAATGTTGTAAAATGAAACATCCGAGGTGTTAGGTTGCCTTAGGTTAGGATATATAACGTTACAGACGTACATAATGTTCCCACGGAGAGGTACGGTCCGACACGGCCGGGATTCTGTAAAACATTACCAGCCAGGGGCTAGGTAGGTTAGATTAGGTTATATTACGTTATAGACACATATAATATTCCCACCGACAAATAGGGGACGACCCGCCAGGAATGTTGTAAAATACTACATCCGAGATGTTAGATTGCCTTAGGTTAGGATATATAACGTTATAGACGTATATAATGTTCCCACGGAGAGGTACGGACCGACACGACCGGGATTCCGTAAAACATTACCAGCGAGGTTCTAGATGGGTTGGGTTAGGTTATATTACATTATAGACGTATATAATGTTCCCACCGAGAAGTAGGGGCCGACCCGTCAGGAATGTTGTAAAATACTACATCCGAGATGTTAGGTTGCTTCAGGTTAGGATATATAACGTTATAGACGTATATAATGTTCCCACCGAGACGTACGGGGCTACACGAACGTGATTCTACAAAACATTCCCAGCGAGGGGATAGATAGGTTAGGTTAGGTTATATTACGTTATAGACGTATATAACGTCCCGATCGAGAAGTAGGGGCCGACCCGCCAGGAATTTTGTAAAATACTACATCCGAGGTGTGAGGTTGCCTTAGGTTAGGATATATAACGTTATAGACGTATATAATGTTGCCACCGAGAAGTGGGGGCCGACCCGCGAGGAATGTTGTAAAATGAAACATCCGAGGTGTTAGGTTGCCTTAGGTTAGGATATATAACGTTACAGACGTACATAATGTTCCCACGGAGAGGTACGGTCCGACACGGCCGGGATTCTGTAAAACATTACCAGCCAGGGGCTAGGTAGGTTAGATTAGGTTATATTACGTTATAGACACATATAATATTCCCACCGTCAAGTAGGGGATGACCCGCCAGGAATGTTGTAAAATACTACATCCGAGATGTTAGATTGCCTTAGGTTAGGATATATAACGTTATAGACGTATATAATGTTCCCACGGAGAGGTACGGACCGACACGACCGGGATTCTGTAAAACATTACCAGCGAGGTTCTAGATGGGTTGGGTTAGGTTGTATTACATTATAGACGTATATAATGTTCCCACCGAGAAGTAGGGGCCGACCCGCCAGGAATGTTGTAAAATACTACATCCGAGATGATTGGCTGCCTTATGTTAGGATATATAACGTTATAGACGTATATAATGTTCCCACCGAGACGTACGGGTCAACACGAACGGGATTCTACAAAACATTCCCAGCGAGGGGCTAGATGGGTTAGGTTAGGTTATATTACGTTATAGACGTATATACTGTTCCCACCTAGAAGTAGTGGCCGACCTGCCAGTAATGTTGTAAAATACTACATCCGAGGTGTGAGGTTGCCTTAGGTTAGGATATATAACGTTATAGACGTATCTAATGTCCCCACGGAGAGGTACGGTCCGACACGAGATTCTGTAAAACATTACCAGCGAAGGACTAGATGGGTTAGGTTAGGTTATATTACGTTATAGACGTATATAATGTTGCCACCGAGAAGCAGGGGCCGACCCGCGAGGAATGTTGTAAAATACTACATCCGAGGTGTTAGATTGCCTTAGGTTAGGATATATAACATTATAGACGTATATAATGTTCCCACCCAGACGTACGGGGCTACACGAACGTGATTCTACAAAACATTCCCAGCGAGGGGATAGATAGGTTAGGTTAGGTTATATTACGTTATAGACGTATATAACGTCCCGACCGAGAAGTAGGGGCCGACCCGCCAGGAATTTTGTAAAATACTACATCCGAGGTGTGAGGTTGCCTTAGGTTAGGATATATAACGTTATAGACGTATATAATGTTGCCACCGAGAAGTGGGGGCCGACCCGCGAGGGATGTTGTAAAATACTACATCCGAGGTGTTAGGTTGCCTTAGGTTAGGATATATAACGTTATAGACGTATATAATGTTCCCACGGAGAGGTACGGTCCGACACGGCCGGGATTCTGTAAAATATTACCAGCCAGGGGCTAGGTAGGTTAGATTAGGTTATATTACGTTATAGACACATATAATATTCCCACCGACAAGTAGGGGCCGACCCGCCAGGAATGTTGTAAAATACTACATCCGAGATGTTAGATTGCCTTAGGTTAGGATATATAACGTTATAGACGTATATAATGTTCCCAGGGAGAGGTACGGTCCGACACGAGATTCTGTAAAACATTACCAGCGAAGGACTAGATGGGTTAAGTTAGGTTATATTACGTTATAGACGTATATAATGTTGCCACCGAGAAGCAGGGGCCGAATCGCGAGGAATGTTGTAAAATACTACATCCGAGGTGTTAGGTTGCCTTAGGTTAGGATATATAACGTTATAGACGTATATAATGTTCCCACGGAGAGGTACGGTCCGACACGGCCGGGATTCTGTAAAACATTACCAGCCAGGGGCTAGGTAGGTTAGATTAGGTTATATTACGTTATAGACACATATAATATTCCCACCGACAAGTAGGGGCCGACCCGCCAGGAATGTTGTAAAATACTACATCCGAGATGTTAGATTGCCTTAGGTTAGGATATATAACGTTATAGACGTATATAATGTTCCCACGGAGAGGTACGGACCGACACGACCGGGATTCTGTAAAACATTACCAGCGAGGTTCTAGATGGGTTGGGTTAGGTTATATTACATTATAGACGTATATAATGTTCCCACCGAGAAGTAGTGGCCGACCCGCCAGGAATGTTGTAAAATACTACATCCGAGATGATTGGCTGCCTTATGTTAGGATATATAACGTTATAGACGTATATAATGTTCCCACCGAGACGTACGGGTCAACACGAACGGGATTCTACAAAACATTCCCAGCGAGGCGCTAGATGGGTTAGGTTAGGTTATATTACGTTATAGACGTATATACTGTTCCCACCTAGAAGTAGTGGCCGACCTGCCAGTAATGTTGTAAAATACTACATCCGAGGTGTGAGGTTGCCTTAGGTTAGGATATATAACGTTATAGACGTATCTAATGTCCCCACGGAGAGGTACGGTCCGACACGAGATTCTGTAAAACATTACCAGCGAAGGACTAGATGGGTTAGGTTATGTTATATTACGTTATAGACGTATATAATGTTGCCACCGAGAAGCAGGGGCCGACCCGCGAGGAATGTTGTAAAATACTACATCCGAGGTGTTAGATTGCCTTAGGTTAGGATATATAACATTATAGACGTATATAATGTTCCCAACGAGACGTACGGGGCTACACGAACGTGATTCTACAAAACATTCCCAGCGAGGGGATAGATAGGTTAGGTTAGGTTATATTACGTTATAGACGTATATAACGTCCCGACCGAGAAGTAGGGGCCGACCCGCCAGGAATTTTGTAAAATACTACATCCGAGGTGTGAGGTTGCCTTATGTTAGGATATATAACGTTATAGACGTATCTAATGTCACCACGGAGAGGTGCGGTCCGACACGAGATTCTGTAAAACATTACCAGCGAAGGACTAGATGTGTTAGGTTAGGTTATATTACGTTATAGACGTATATAATGTTCCCACCTGGAAGTAGGGTCCGACCTGCCAGGAATGTTGTAAAATACTACATCCGAGATGTTAGGTTGCTTTTGGTTAGGATATATAACGTTATAGACGTATATAATGTTCCCACCAAGACGTACGGGGCTACACGAACGGGATTCTACAAAACATTCCCAGCAAGGGGATAGATAGGTTAGGTTAGGTTATATTACGTTATAGACGTATATAACGTCCCGACCGAGAAGTAGGGGCCGACCCGCCAGGAATTTTGTAAAATACTACATCCGAGATGTTAGGCTGCATTAGGTTAGGATATATAATGTTATAGACGAATATAACGTTCCCACCGAGACGTACGGGGCTACACGAACGGGATTCTACAAAACATTCCCAGCGAGGGGCTAGATGGGTTAGGTTAGGTTATATTACATTATAGACGTATATAATGTTCCCACCGAGAAGTAGGGGCCGACCCGTCAGGAATGTTGTAAAATACTACATCCGATGTATGAGGTTGCCTTAGGTTAGGATATATAACGAATTAGACGTATATAATGTTCCCACCGAGACGTACGGGGCTACACGAACGGAATTGTACAAAACATTCCCAGCGAGAGGATAGGTGTGTTAGGTTAGGTTATATTACGTTATAGACGTATATAATGTTCCCACCTGGAAGTAGGGTCCGACCTGCCAGGAATGTTGTAAAATACTACATCCGAGATGTTAGGTTGCTTCAGGTTAGGATATATAACGTTATAGACGTATATAATGTTCCCACCGAGACGTACGGGGCTACACGAACGTGATTCTACAAAACATTCCCAGCGAGGGGATAGATAGGTTAGGTTAGGTTATATTACGTTATAGACGTATATAACGTCCCGATCGAGAAGTAGGGGCCGACCCGCCAGGAATTTTGTAAAATACTACATCCGAGGTGTGAGGTTGCCTTAGGTTAGGATATATAACGTTATAGACGTATATAATGTTGCCACCGAGAAGTGGGGGCCGACCCGCGAGGAATGTTGTAAAATGAAACATCCGAGGTGTTAGGTTGCCTTAGGTTAGGATATATAACGTTACAGACGTACATAATGTTCCCACGGAGAGGTACGGTCCGACACGGCCGGGATTCTGTAAAACATTACCAGCCAGGGGCTAGGTAGGTTAGATTAGGTTATATTACGTTATAGACACATATAATATTCCCACCGACAAATAGGGGACGACCCGCCAGGAATGTTGTAAAATACTACATCCGAGATGTTAGATTGCCTTAGGTTAGGATATATAACGTTATAGACGTATATAATGTTCCCACGGAGAGGTACGGACCGACACGACCGGGATTCCGTAAAACATTACCAGCGAGGTTCTAGATGGGTTGGGTTAGGTTATATTACATTATAGACGTATATAATGTTCCCACCGAGAAGTAGGGGCCGACCCGTCAGGAATGTTGTAAAATACTACATCCGAGATGATTGGCTGCCTTATGTTAGGATATATAACGTTATAGACGTATATAATGTTCCCACCGAGACGTACGGGTCAACACGAACGGGATTCTACAAAACATTCCCAGCGAGGGGCTAGATGGGTTAGGTTAGGTTATATTACGTTATAGACGTATATACTGTTCCCACCTAGAAGTAGTGGCCGACCTGCCAGTAATGTTGTAAAATACTACATCCGAGGTGTGAGGTTGCCTTAGGTTAGGATATATAACGTTATAGACGTATCTAATGTCCCCACGGAGAGGTACGGTCCGACACGAGATTCTGTAAAACATTACCAGCGAAGGACTAGATGGGTTAGGTTAGGTTATATTACGTTATAGACGTATATAATGTTCCCACCTGGAAGTAGGGTCCGACCTGCCAGGAATGTTGTAAAATACTACATCCGAGATGTTAGGTTGCTTCAGGTTAGGATATATAACGTTATAGACGTATATAATGTTCCCACCGAGACGTACGGGGCTACACGAACGTGATTCTACAAAACATTCCCAGCGAGGGGATAGATAGGTTAGGTTAGGTTATATTACGTTATAGACGTATATAACGTCCCGATCGAGAAGTAGGGGCCGACCCGCCAGGAATTTTGTAAAATACTACATCCGAGGTGTGAGGTTGCCTTAGGTTAGGATATATAACGTTATAGACGTATATAATGTTGCCACCGAGAAGTGAGGGCCGCCCCCCGAGGAATGTTGTAAAATGAAACATCCGAGGTGTTAGGTTGCCTTAGGTTAGGATATATAACGTTACAGACGTACATAATGTTCCCACGGAGAGGTACGGTCCGACACGGCCGGGATTCTGTAAAACATTACCAGCCAGGGGCTAGGTAGGTTAGATTAGGTTATATTACGTTATAGACACATATAATATTCCCACCAACAAGTAGGGGCCGACCCGCCAGGAATGTTATAAAATACTACATCCGAGATGTTAGATTGCCTTAGGTTAGGATGTATAACGTTATAGACGTATATAATGTTCCCACGGAGAGGTACGGTCCGACACGACCGGGATTCTGTAAAACATTACCAGCGAGGTTCTAGATGGGTTGGGTTAGGTTATATTACATTATAGACGTATATAATGTTCCCACCGAGAAGTAGTGGCCGACCCGCCAGGAATGTTGTAAAATACTACATCCGAGATGATTGGCTGCCTTATGTTAGGATATATAACGTTATAGACGTATATAATGTTCCCACCGAGACGTACGGGTCAACACGAACGGGATTCTACAAAACATTCCCAGCGAGGCGCTAGATGGGTTAGGTTAGGTTATATTACGTTATAGACGTATATACTGTTCCCACCTAGAAGTAGTGGCCGACCTGCCAGTAATGTTGTAAAATACTACATCCGAGGTGTGAGGTTGCCTTAGGTTAGGATATATAACGTTATAGACGTATCTAATGTCCCCACGGAGAGGTACGGTCCGACACGAGATTCTGTAAAACATTACCAGCGAAGGACTAGATGGGTTAGGTTATGTTATATTACGTTATAGACGTATATAATGTTGCCACCGAGAAGCAGGGGCCGACCCGCGAGGTATGTTGTAAAATACTACATCCGAGGTGTTAGATTGCCTTAGGTTAGGATATATAACATTATAGACGTATATAATGTTCCCAACGAGACGTACGGGGCTACACGAACGTGATTCTACAAAACATTCCCAGCGAGGGGATAGATAGGTTAGGTTAGGTTATATTACGTTATAGACGTATATAACGTCCCGACCGAGAAGTAGGGGCCGACCCGCCAGGAATTTTGTAAAATACTACATCCGAGGTGTGAGGTTGCCTTATGTTAGGATATATAACGTTATAGACGTATCTAATGTCCCCACGGAGAGGTGCGGTCCGACACGAGATTCTGTAAAACATTACCAGCGAAGGACTAGATGTGTTAGGTTAGGTTATATTACGTTATAGACGTATATAATGTTCCCACCTGGAAGTAGGATCCGACCTGCCAGGAATGTTGTAAAATACGTCATCCGAGATGTTAGGTTGCTTTAGGTTAGGATATATAACGTTATAGACGTATATAATGTTGCCACCGAGAAGTGGGGGCCGACCCGCGAGGAATGTTGTAAAATGAAACATCCGAGGTGTTAGGTTGCCTTAGGTTAGGATATATAACGTTACAGACGTACATAATGTTCCCACGGAGAGGTACGGTCCGACACGGCCGGGATTCTGTAAAACATTACCAGCCAGGGGCTAGGTAGGTTAGATTAGGTTATATTACGTTATAGACACATATAATATTCCCACCGACAAGTAGGGGACGACCCGCCAGGAATGTTGTAAAATACTACATTCGAGAAGTTAGGTTGCCTTAGGTTAGGATATATAACGTTATAGACGTATATAATGTTCCCATCGAGACGTACGGGGCTACACGAACGGAATTCTACAAAACATTCCCAGCGAGAGGATAGATGTGTTAGGTTAGGTTATATTACGTTATAGACCTATATAATGTTCCCACCTGGAAGTAGGGTCCGACCTGCCAGGAATGTTGTAAAATACGTCATCCGAGATGTTAGGTTGCTTTAGGTTAGGATATATAACGTTATAGACGTATATAATGTTCCCACCGAGACGTACGGGGCTACACGAACGGAATTGTACAAAACATTCCCAGCGAGAGGATAGGTGTGTTAGGTTAGGTTATATTACGTTATAGACGTATATAATGTTCCCACCTGGAAGTAGGGTCCGACCTGCCAGGAATGTTGTAAAATACTACAGCCGAGATGTTAGGCTGCCTTAGGTTAGGATATATAACTTTATAGCCGTATATAATGTTCCCACCGAGACGTACGGGGCTACACGAACGGGATTCTACAAGACATTCCCAGCGAGGAGATAGATGGGTTAGGTTAGGTTATATTACATTATAGACGTATATAATGTTCCCACCGAGAAGTAGGGGCCGACCCGCCAGGAATGTTGTAAAATACTACATCCGAGATGTTAGGTTGCTTTAGGTTAGGATATATAACGTTATAGACGTATATAATGTTCCCACCGAGACGTACGGGGCTACACGAACGTGATTCTACAAAACATTCCCAGCGAGGGGATAGATAGGTTAGGTTAGGTTATATTACGTTATAGACGTATATAACGTCCCGACCGAGAAGTAGGGGCCGACCCGCCAGGAATGTTGTAAAATACTACATCCGAGATGATTGGCTGCCTTATGTTAGGATACATAACGTTATAGACGTATATAATGTTCCCACCGAGACGTACGGGTCAACACGAACGGGATTCTACAAAACATTCCCAACGAGGAGATAGATGGGTTAGGTTAGGTTATATTACGTTATAGACATATATAACGTCCCGACCGAGAAGCAGGGGCCGACCCGCCAGGAATTTTGTAAAATACTACATCCGAGATGTTAGGCTGCCTTAGGTTAGGATATATAACTTTCTAGACGTATATAATGTTCCCACCGAGACGTACGGGTCAACACGAACGGGATTCTACAAAACATTCCCAGCGAGGGGCTAGATGTGTTAGGTTAGGTTATAGTACGTTATAGACTTATATAATGTTCCCACCTAGAAGTAGGGTCCGACCTGCCAGGAATGTTGTAAAATACTACATCCGATGTATGAGGTTGCCTTAGGTTAGGATATATAACGAATTAGACGTATATAATATTCCCACCGAGACGTACGGGTCTACACGAACGGAATTCTACAAAACATTCCCAGCGAGAGGATAGATGTGTTAGGTTAGGTTATATTACGTTATAGACGTATATAATGTTCCCACCTGGAAGTAGGGTCCGACCTGCCAGGAATGTTGTAAAATACTACATCCGAGGTGTCAGGTTGCCTTAGGTTAGGATATATAACGTTATAGACGTATCTAATGTCACCACGGAGAGGTTCGGTCCGACACGAGATTCTGTAAAACATTACCAGCGAAGGACTAGATGGGTTAGGTTAGGTTACTTTACGTTATTGACGTATATAATGTTCCCACCGAGAAGTAGGGGCCGACCCGCCAGGAATGCTGTAAAATACTACATCCGAGATGTAAAGTTGCCTTAGGTTAGGATATATAACGTTCTAGACGTATATAATGTTCCCACCGAGACGTACGGGTCAACACGAACGGGATTCTACAAAACATTCCCAGCGTGTGGATAGATAGGTTAGGTTAGGTTATATTATGTTATAGACGTATATAATGTTCCCACCGAGGAGTAGGTGCCGACCCGCCAGGAATATTGTAAAATACTACATCCGAGGTGTGAGGTTGCCTTAGGTTAGGATATATAACGTTATAGACCTATATAATGTTCCCACCGAGACGTACGGGGCTACACGAACGGGATTCTACAAAACATTCCCAGCGAGGGGATAGATGGGTTAGGTTAGGTTATATTACGTTATAGACGTATATAACGTCCCGACCGAGAAGTAGGGGCCGACCCGCCAGGACTGTTGTAAAATACTACATCCGAGATGTTAGGCTACCTTATGTTAGGATATATAACGTTATAGACGTATATAATGTTCCCACGTGGAGGTGCGGTCCTACACGGTCGGGATTCTGTAGAACATTACCAGCGAGGGGCTAGATGGGTTAGGTTAGGTTATATAACGTTATAGACGTATATAATGTTTCCAACTTGAAGTAGGGGCCGGCCCGCCTGGAATGTTGTAAAATACTACATCCGAGGTGTGAGGTTGCCTTAGGTTAGGATATATAACGTCATAGACGTATATAATGTTCCCACGGAGCGGTGCGGACCGACACTACCGGGATTCTGTAAAACATTATCAGCGAGGGCCTAGTTGGGTTACGTTAGGTTATATTACGTTATAGACGCATATAACGTTCCCACCGACAAGTAGGGGCCGACCCGCCAGGAATGTTGTAAAATACTACATCCGAGGTGTGAGGTTGCCTTAGGTTAGGATATATAACGTTATAGACGTATATAATGTTGCCACCGAGAAGTGGGGGCCGACCCGCGAGGAATGTTGTAAAATACTACATCCGAGGTGTTAGGTTGCCTTAGGTTAGGATATATAACGTTATAGACGTATATAATGTTCCCACGGAGAGGTACGGTCCGACACGGCCGGGATTCTGTAAAACATTACCAGCCAGGGGCTAGGTAGGTTAGATTAGGTTATATTACGTTGTAGACACATATAATATTCCCACCGACAAGTAGGGGCCGACCCGCCAGGAATGTTGTAAAATACTACATCCGAGATGATTGGCTGCCTTATGTTAGGATATATAACGTTATGGACGTATATAATGTTCCCACCGAGACGTACGGGTCAACACGAACGGGATTCTACAAAACATTCCCAGCGAGGGGCTAGATGGGTTAGGTTAGGTTATATTACGTTATAGACGCATATACTGTTCCCACCTAGAAGTAGGGGCCGACCTGCCAGTAATGTTGTAAAATAATACATCCGACGTGTGGGGTTGCCTTAGGTTAGGATATATAACGTTATAGACGTATCTAATGTCCCCACGGAGAGGTACTGTCCGACACGAGATTCTGTAAAACATTACCAGCGAAGGACTAGATGGGTTAGGTTAGGTTATATTACGTTATAGACGTATATAATATTGCCACCGAGAAGCAGGGGCCGACCCGCGAGGAATGTTGTAAAATACTACATCCGAGGTGTTAGATTGCCTTAGGTTAGGATATATAATATTATAGACGTATATAATGTTCCCACCGAGACGTACGGGGCTACACGAACGGGATTCTGTAAAACATTACCAGCGAAGGGCTAGATGGGTTACTTTAGGCTATATTACGTTATAGACGTATATAATGTTTCCACCGAGAAGCAGGGGCCGACCCGCCAGGAATGTTGTAAAATACTACATTCGAGAAGTTAGGTTGCCTTAGGTTAGGATATATAACGTTATAGACGTATATAATGTTCCCACCGAGACGTACGGGGCTACACGAACGGAATTCTACAAAACATTCCCAGCGAGAGGATAGATGTGTTAGGTTAGGTTATATTACGTTATAGACCTATATAATGTTCCCACCTGGAAGTAGGGTCCGACCTGCCAGGAATGTTGTAAAATACTACATCCGAGATGTTAGGTTGCTTTAGGTTAGGATATATAACGTTATAGACGTATATAATGTTCCCACCGAGACGTACGGGGCTACACGAACGGAATTGTACAAAACATTCCCAGCGAGAGGATAGGTGTGTTAGGTTAGGTTATATTACGTTATAGACGTATATAATGTTCCCACCTGGAAGTAGGGTCCGACCTGCCAGGAATGTTGTAAAATACTACAGCCGAGATGTTAGGCTGCTTTAGGTTTTGGATATATAACTTTATAGCCGTATATAATGTTCCCACCGAGACGTACGGGGCTACACGAACGGGATTCTACAAGACATTCCCAGCGAGGAGATAGATGGGTTAGGTTAGGTTATATTACATTATAGACGTATATAATGTTCCCACCGAGAAGTAGGGGCCGACCCGCCAGGAATGTTGTAAAATACTACATCCGAGGTGTTAGGTTGCTTTAGGTTAGGATATATAACGTTATAGACGTATATAATGTTCCCACGGAGACGTACGGGGCTACACGAACGTGATTCTACAAAACATTCCCAGCGAGGGGATAGATAGGTTAGGTTAGGTTATATTACGTTATAGACGTATATAACGTGCCGACCGAGAAGTAGGGGCCGACCCGCCAGGAATGTTGTAAAATACTACATCCGAGATGATTGGCTGCCTTATGTTAGGATACATAACGTTATAGACGTATATAATGTTCCCACCGAGACGTACGGGTCAACACGAACGGGATTCTACAAAACATTCCCAACGAGGAGATAGATGGGTTAGGTTAGGTTATATTACGTTATAGACATATATAACGTCCCGACCGAGAAGCAGGGGCCGACCCGCCAGGAATTTTGTAAAATACTACATCCGAGATGTTAGGCTGCCTTAGGTTAGGATATATAACTTTCTAGACGTATATAATGTTCCCACCGAGACGTACGGGTCAACACGAACGGGATTCTACAAAACATTCCCAGCGAGGGGCTAGATGTGTTAGGTTAGGTTATAGTACGTTATAGACTTATATAATGTTCCCACCTAGAAGTAGGGTCCGACCTGCCAGGAATGTTGTAAAATACTACATCCGATGTATGAGGTTGCCTTAGGTTAGGATATATAACGATATAGACGTATATAATGTTCCCACCGAGACGTACGGGGCTACACGAACGGGATTCTACAAAACATTCCCAGCGAGGGGATAGATAGGTTAGGTTAGGTTATATTACGTTATAGACATATATAACATGCAGACCGAGAACTAGGTGCCGACCCGCCAGGAATGTTGTAAAATACTACATCCGAGATGTTAGGTTCCCTTAGGTTAGGATATATAACGTTATAGACGTATAAAATGTTCCCACCGAGACATACGGGGCTGCACGAACGGGATTCTACAAAACATTCCCAGCGAGGGGATAGATAGGTTAGGTTAGGTTATATTACGTTATAGACGTATATAACGTCCCGACCGAGATGTAGGGGCCGGCCAGCCAGGAATGTTGTAAAATACTACATCCGAGATGTTTGGCTGCCTTAGGTTAGGATATATAACGTTCTAGACGTATACAATGTTCCCACCGAGACGTACGGGTCAACACAAACGGGATTCTACAAAACATTCCCAGCGAGGGGCTAGATGTGTTAGGTTAGGTTATATTACGCTATAGACTTATATAATGTTCCCACCTAGAAGTAGGGTCCGACCTGCCAGGAATGTTGTAAAATACTACATCCGATGTATGAGGTTGCCTTAGGTTAGGATATATAACGAATTAGACGTATATAATGTTCCCACCGAGACGTACGGGGCTACACGAACGGAATTCTACAAAACATTCCCAGCGAGAGGATAGATGTGTTAGGTTAGGTTATATTACGTTATAGACGTATATATGTTCCCACCTGGAAGTAGGGTCCGACCTGCCAGGAATGTTGTAAAATACTACATCCGAGATGTTAGGTTGCTTTAGGTTAGGATATATAACGTTATAGACGTATATAATGTTCCCACCAAGACGTACGGGGCTACACGAACGGGATTCTACAAAACATTCCCAGCGAGGAGATAGATGGGTTAGGTTAGGTTATATTACATTATAGACGTATATAATGTTCCCTCCGAGAAGTAGGGGCCGACCCGCCAGGAATGTTGTAAAATACTACATCCGACGTGTGAGGTTGCCTTAGGTTAGGATATATAACGTCATAGACGTGTCTGATGTCCCCACGGAGAGGTACGGTCCGACACGAGATTCTGTAAAACATTACCAGCGAAGGACTAGATGAGTTAGGTTAGGTTATATTACGTTATAGATGTATATAATGTTACCGCCGAGACGTACGGGGCTACACGAACGGGATTCTACAAAACATTCCCAGCGAGGGGCTAGATGGGTTAGGTTAGGTTATATTACGTTACAGACGTATATAATGTTCCCACCTTGAAGTAGGGGCCGACCTGCCAGGTATGTTGTAAAATACTACATCCGAGGTGTGAGGTTGCCTTAGGTTAGGATATATAACGGTATAGACGTATCTAATGTCCCCACGGAGAGGTACGGTCCGACACGAGATTCTGTAAAACATTACCAGCGAAGGACTAGATGAGTTAGGTTAGGTTATATTACGTTATAGATGTATATAATGTTACCGCCGAGACGTACGGGGCTACACGAACGGGATTCTACAAAACATTCCCAGCGAGGGGCTAGATGGGTTAGGTTAGGTTATATTACGTTATAGACGTATATATTGTTCCCACCTAGAAGTAGGGGCCGACCTGCCAGTAATGTTGTAAAATACTACATCCGAGGTGTGGGGTTGCCTTAGGTTAGGATATATAACTTTATAGACGTATCTAATGTCCCCACGGAGAGGTACGGTCCGACACGAGATTCTGTAAAACATAACCAGCGAAGGACTAGATGGGTTAGGTTAGGTTATATTACGTTGTAGACGTATATAATGTTCCCACCGAGAAGTAGGGGCCGACCCGCTAGGAATGTTGTAAAATACTACATCCGAGGTGTGAGGTTGCCTTTGGTTAGGATGTATAACGTTATAGACGTATATAATGTTCCCACGGAGAGGTACGGACCGACACGACCGGGATTCTGTAAAACATTACCAGCGAGGTTCTAGATGGGTTGGGTTAGGTTATAGTACATTATAGACGTATATAATGTTCCCAACGAGAAGCAGGGGCCGACCCGCCAGGAATGTTGTAAAATACTACATTCGAGAAGTTAGGTTGCCTTAGGTTAGGATATATAACTTTATAGACGTATATAATGTTCCCACCGAGAAGTAGGGGCCGACCCGCCAGGCATGTTGTAAAATACTACATCCGAGATCTTAAGTTGCCTTAGGTTAGGATATATAACGTTATAGACATATATAATGTTCCCACCGAGACGTACGGGGCTACAAGTACGGGGTTCTACAAAATATTCCCAGCGAGGGGATAGATAGGTTAGGTTAGGTTATATTATGTTATAGACGTATATAATGTTCCCACCTGGAAGTAGGATCCGACCTGCCAGGAATGTTGTAAAATACTACATCCGAGGTGTTAGGCTGCCTTAGGTTAGGATATATAACGTTCTAGACGTATATAATGTTCCCACCGAGACGTACGGGTCAACACGAACGGGATTCTACAAAACATTCCCAGCGAGGGGCTAGATGTGTTAGGTTAGGTTATATTATGTTATAGACGTATATAATGTTCCCACCGAGGAGTAGGTGCCGACCCGCCAGGAATGTTGTAAAATACTACATCCGATGTATGAGGTTGCCTTAGGTTAGGATATATAACGAATTAGACGTATATAATGTTCCCACCGAGACGTACGGGGCTACACGAACGGGATTCTACAAAACATTCCCAGCGAGGGGATAGATAGGTTAGGTTAGGTTATATTACGTTATAGACGTGTATAATTTTGCCACCGAGACGTAGGTGTCAACACGAACGTGATTCTACAAAACATTCCCAGCGAGGGGCTAGATGTGTTAGGTTAGGTTATATAACGTTACAGACGTATATAATGTTCCCACCGACAAGTAGGTGCCGACCCGCCAGGAATGTTGTAAAATACTACATCCGAGGTGTGAGGTTGCCTTAGGTTAGGATATATAACGTTATAGACGTATATAATGTTCCCACCGAGACGTACGGGGCTACACGAACGGGATTCTACAAAACATTCCCAGCGAGGGGATAGATAGGTTAGGATAGGTTATATTACGTTATAGACATATATAACATGCAGACCGAGAACTAGGTGCCGACCCGCCAGGAATGTTGTAAAATACTACATCCGAGATGTTAGGTTCCCTTAGGTTAGGATATATAACGTTATAGACGTATAAAATGTTCCCACCTGGAAGTAGGGTCCGGCCTGCCAGGAATGTTGTAAAATACTACATCCGAGATGTTAGGCTGCCTTAGGTTAGGATATATAACTTTATAGCCGTATATAATGTTCCCACCGAGACGTACGGGGCTACACGAACGGGATTCTACAAAACATTCCCAGCGAGGAGATAGATGGGTTAGGTTAGGTTATATTACATTATAGACGTATATAATGTTCCCACCGAGAAGTAGGGGCCGACCCGCGAGGAATGTTGTAAAATACTACATCCGAGGACCTAGATTGCCTTAGGTTAGGATATATAACATTATAGACGTACATAATGTTCCCACGGAGAGGTACGGACCGACACGACCGGGATTCTGTAAAACATTACCAGCGAGGTTCTATATGGGTTGGGTTAGGTTATATTACATTATAGACGTATATAATGTTCCCACCGAGAAGCAGGGGCCGACCCGCCAGGAATGCTGTAAAATACTACATCCGAGATGTTAGGTTGCCTTAGGTTAGGATATATAACGTTATCGACGTATATAATGTTCCCACCGAGACGTACGGGGCTAAACGAACGGTTTTCTACAAAACATTCCCAGCGAGGGGCTAGATGGGTTAGGTTAGGTTATATTACAGTATAGACTTATATAATGTTCGCACCTAGATGTAGGGCCGACCCGCCAGGAATGTTGTAAAATACTACATCCGACGTGTGAGGTTGCCTTAGGTTAGGATGTATAACGTTATAGACGTATCTTATGTCCACACGGAGAGGTACGGTCCGACACGAGATTCTGTAAAACATTACCAGCGAAGGACTAGATGTGTTAGGTTAGGTTATATTACGTTATAGACGTATATAATGTTCCCACCTGGAAGTAGGGTCCGACCTGCCAGGAATGTTGTAAAATACTACATCCGAGATGTTAGGTTGCTTCAGGTTAGGATATATAACGTTATAGACGTATATAATGTTCCCACCGAGACGTACGGGGCTACACGAACGTGATTCTACAAAACATTCCCAGCGAGGGGATAGATAGGTTAGGTTAGGTTATATTACGTTATAGACGTATATAACGTCCCGACCGAGAAGTAGGGGCCGACCCGCCAGGAATTTTGTAAAATACTACATCCGAGATGTTAGGCTGCATTAGGTTAGGATATATAATGTTATAGACGAATATAACGTTCCCACCGAGACGTACGGGGCTACACGAACGGGATTCTACAAAACATTCCCAGCGAGGGGCTAGATGGGTTAGGTTAGGTTATATTACATTATAGACGTATATAATGTTCCCACCGAGAAGTAGGGGCCGACCCGTCAGGAATGTTGTAAAATACTACATCCGATGTATGAGGTTGCCTTAGGTTAGGATATATAACGAATTAGACGTATATAATGTTCCCACCGAGACGTACGGGGCTACACGAACGGAATTGTACAAAACATTCCCAGCGAGAGGATAGGTGTGTTAGGTTAGGTTATATTACGTTATAGACGTATATAATGTTCCCACCTGGAAGTAGGGTCCGACCTGCCAGGAATGTTGTAAAATACTACATCCGAGATGTTAGGTTGCTTCAGGTTAGGATATATAACGTTATAGACGTATATAATGTTCCCACCGAGACGTACGGGGCTACACGAACGTGATTCTACAAAACATTCCCAGCGAGGGGATAGATAGGTTAGGTTAGGTTATATTACGTTATAGACGTATATAACGTCCCGATCGAGAAGTAGGGGCCGACCCGCCAGGAATTTTGTAAAATACTACATCCGAGGTGTGAGGTTGCCTTAGGTTAGGATATATAACGTTATAGACGTATATAATGTTGCCACCGAGAAGTGGGGGCCGACCCGCGAGGAATGTTGTAAAATGAAACATCCGAGGTGTTAGGTTGCCTTAGGTTAGGATATATAACGTTACAGACGTACATAATGTTCCCACGGAGAGGTACGGTCCGACACGGCCGGGATTCTGTAAAACATTACCAGCCAGGGGCTAGGTAGGTTAGATTAGGCTATATTACGTTATAGACACATATAATATTCCCACCGACAAATAGGGGACGACCCGCCAGGAATGTTGTAAAATACTACATCCGAGATGTTAGATTGCCTTAGGTTAGGATATATAACGTTATAGACGTATATAATGTTCCCACGGAGAGGTACGGACCGACACGACCGGGATTCCGTAAAACATTACCAGCGAGGTTCTAGATGGGTTGGGTTAGGTTATATTACATTATAGACGTATATAATGTTCCCACCGAGAAGTAGGGGCCGACCCGTCAGGAATGTTGTAAAATACTACATCCGAGATGATTGGCTGCCTTATGTTAGGATATATAACGTTATAGACGTATATAATGTTCCCACCGAGACGTACGGGTCAACACGAACGGGATTCTACAAAACATTCCCAGCGAGGGGCTAGATGGGTTAGGTTAGGTTATATTACGTTATAGACGTATATACTGTTCCCACCTAGAAGTAGTGGCCGACCTGCCAGTAATGTTGTAAAATACTACATCCGAGGTGTGAGGTTGCCTTAGGTTAGGATATATAACGTTATAGACGTATCTAATGTCCCCACGGAGAGGTACGGTCCGACACGAGATTCTGTAAAACATTACCAGCGAAGGACTAGATGGGTTAGGTTAGGTTATATTACGTTATAGACGTATATAATGTTGCCACCGAGAAGCAGGGGCCGACCCGCGAGGAATGTTGTAAAATACTACATCCGAGGTGTTAGATTGCCTTAGGTTAGGATATATAACATTATAGACGTATATAATGTTCCCACCGAGACGTACGGGGCTACACGAACGTGATTCTACAAAACATTCCCAGCGAGGGGATAGATAGGTTAGGTTAGGTTATATTACGTTATAGACGTATATAATGTTCCCACCTGGAAGTAGGGACCGACCTGCCAGGAATGTTGTAAAATACTACATCCGAGATGTTAGGTTGCTTCAGGTTAGGATATATAACGTTATAGACGTATATAATGTTCCCACCGAGACGTACGGGGCTACACGAACGTGATTCTACAAAACATTCCCAGCGAGGGGATAGATAGGTTAGGTTAGGTTATATTACGTTATAGACGTATATAACGTCCCGATCGAGAAGTAGGGGCCGACCCGCCAGGAATTTTGTAAAATACTACATCCGAGGTGTGAGGTTGCCTTAGGTTAGGATATATAACGTTATAGACGTATATAATGTTGCCACCGAGAAGTGGGGGCCGACCCGCGAGGAATGTTGTAAAATGAAACATCCGAGGTGTTAGGTTGCCTTAGGTTAGGATATATAACGTTACAGACGTACATAATGTTCCCACGGAGAGGTACGGTCCGACACGGCCGGGATTCTGTAAAACATTACCAGCCAGGGGCTAGGTAGGTTAGATTAGGTTATATTACGTTATAGACACATATAATATTCCCACCGTCAAGTAGGGGACGACCCGCCAGGAATGTTGTAAAATACTACATCCGAGATGTTAGATTGCCTTAGGTTAGGATATATAACGTTATAGACGTATATAATGTTCCCACGGAGAGGTACGGACCGACACGACCGGGATTCTGTAAAACATTACCAGCGAGGTTCTAGATGGGTTGGGTTAGGTTGTATTACATTATAGACGTATATAATGTTCCCACCGAGAAGTAGGGGCCGACCCGCCAGGAATGTTGTAAAATACTACATCCGAGATGATTGGCTGCCTTATGTTAGGATATATAACGTTATAGACGTATATAATGTTCCCACCGAGACGTACGGGTCAACACGAACGGGATTCTACAAAACATTCCCAGCGAGGGGCTAGATGGGTTAGGTTAGGTTATATTACGTTATAGACGTATATACTGTTCCCACCTAGAAGTAGTGGCCGACCTGCCAGTAATGTTGTAAAATACTACATCCGAGGTGTGAGGTTGCCTTAGGTTAGGATATATAACGTTATAGACGTATCTAATGTCCCCACGGAGAGGTACGGTCCGACACGAGATTCTGTAAAACATTACCAGCGAAGGACTAGATGGGTTAGGTTAGGTTATATTACGTTATAGACGTATATAATGTTGCCACCGAGAAGCAGGGGCCGACCCGCGAGGAATGTTGTAAAATACTACATCCGAGGTGTTAGATTGCCTTAGGTTAGGATATATAACATTATAGACGTATATAATGTTCCCACCCAGACGTACGGGGCTACACGAACGTGATTCTACAAAACATTCCCAGCGAGGGGATAGATAGGTTAGGTTAGGTTATATTACGTTATAGACGTATATAACGTCCCGACCGAGAAGTAGGGGCCGACCCGCCAGGAATTTTGTAAAATACTACATCCGAGGTGTGAGGTTGCCTTAGGTTAGGATATATAACGTTATAGACGTATATAATGTTGCCACCGAGAAGTGGGGGCCGACCCGCGAGGGATGTTGTAAAATACTACATCCGAGGTGTTAGGTTGCCTTAGGTTAGGATATATAACGTTATAGACGTATATAATGTTCCCACGGAGAGGTACGGTCCGACACGGCCGGGATTCTGTAAAATATTACCAGCCAGGGGCTAGGTAGGTTAGATTAGGTTATATTACGTTATAGACACATATAATATTCCCACCGACAAGTAGGGGCCGACCCGCCAGGAATGTTGTAAAATACTACATCCGAGATGTTAGATTGCCTTAGGTTAGGATATATAACGTTATAGACGTATATAATGTTCCCAGGGAGAGGTACGGTCCGACACGAGATTCTGTAAAACATTACCAGCGAAGGACTAGATGGGTTAAGTTAGGTTATATTACGTTATAGACGTATATAATGTTGCCACCGAGAAGCAGGGGCCGAATCGCGGGGAATGTTGTAAAATACTACATCCGAGGTGTTAGGTTGCCTTAGGTTAGGATATATAACGTTATAGACGTATATAATGTTCCCACGGAGAGGTACGGTCCGACACGGCCGGGATTCTGTAAAACATTACCAGCCAGGGGCTAGGTAGGTTAGATTAGGTTATATTACGTTATAGACACATATAATATTCCCACCGACAAGTAGGGGCCGACCCGCCAGGAATGTTGTAAAATACTACATCCGAGATGTTAGATTGCCTTAGGTTAGGATATATAACGTTATAGACGTATATAATGTTCCCACGGAGAGGTACGGACCGACACGACCGGGATTCTGTAAAACATTACCAGCGAGGTTCTAGATGGGTTGGGTTAGGTTATATTACATTATAGACGTATATAATGTTCCCACCGAGAAGTAGTGGCCGACCCGCCAGGAATGTTGTAAAATACTACATCCGAGATGATTGGCTGCCTTATGTTAGGATATATAACGTTATAGACGTATATAATGTTCCCACCGAGACGTACGGGTCAACACGAACGGGATTATACAAACCATTCCCAGCGAGGCGCTAGATGGGTTAGGTTAGGTTATATTACGTTATAGACGTATATACTGTTCCCACCTAGAAGTAGTGGCCGACCTGCCAGTAATGTTGTAAAATACTACATCCGAGGTGTGAGGTTGCCTTAGGTTAGGATATATAACGTTATAGACGTATCTAATGTCCCCACGGAGAGGTACGGTCCGACACGAGATTCTGTAAAACATTACCAGCGAAGGACTAGATGGGTTAGGTTATGTTATATTACGTTATAGACGTATATAATGTTGCCACCGAGAAGCAGGGGCCGACCCGCGAGGAATGTTGTAAAATACTACATCCGAGGTGTTAGATTGCCTTAGGTTAGGATATATAACATTATAGACGTATATAATGTTCCCAACGAGACGTACGGGGCTACACGAACGTGATTCTACAAAACATTCCCAGCGAGGGGATAGATAGGTTAGGTTAGGTTATATTACGTTATAGACGTATATAACGTCCCGACCGAGAAGTAGGGGCCGACCCGCCAGGAATTTTGTAAAATACTACATCCGAGGTGTGAGGTTGCCTTATGTTAGGATATATAACGTTATAGACGTATCTTATGTCCACACGGAGAGGTACGGTCCGACACGAGATTCTGTAAAACATTACCAGCGAAGGACTAGATGTGTTAGGTTAGGTTATATTACGTTATAGACGTATATAATGTTCCCACCTGGAAGTAGGGTCCGACCTGCCAGGAATGTTGTAAAATACTACATCCGAGATGTTAGGTTGCTTCAGGTTAGGATATATAACGTTATAGACGTATATAATGTTCCCACCGAGACGTACGGGGCTACACGAACGTGATTCTACAAAACATTCCCAGCGAGGGGATAGATAGGTTAGGTTAGGTTATATTACGTTATAGACGTATATAACGTCCCGATCGAGAAGTAGGGGCCGACCCGCCAGGAATTTTGTAAAATACTACATCCGAGGTGTGAGGTTGCCTTAGGTTAGGATATATAACGTTATAGACGTATATAATGTTGCCACCGAGAAGTGGGGGCCGACCCGCGAGGAATGTTGTAAAATGAAACATCCGAGGTGTTAGGTTGCCTTAGGTTAGGATATATAACGTTACAGACGTACATAATGTTCCCACGGAGAGGTACGGTCCGACACGGCCGGGATTCTGTAAAACATTACCAGCCAGGGGCTAGGTAGGTTAGATTAGGTTATATTACGTTATAGACACATATAATATTCCCACCGTCAAGTAGGGGACGACCCGCCAGGAATGTTGTAAAATACTACATCCGAGATGTTAGATTGCCTTAGGTTAGGATATATAACGTTATAGACGTATATAATGTTCCCACGGAGAGGTACGGACCGACACGACCGGGATTCTGTAAAACATTACCAGCGAGGTTCTAGATGGGTTGGGTTAGGTTGTATTACATTATAGACGTATATAATGTTCCCACCGAGAAGTAGGGGCCGACCCGCCAGGAATGTTGTAACATACTACATCCGAGATGATTGGCTGCCTTATGTTAGGATATATAACGTTATAGACGTATATAATGTTCCCACCGAGACGTACGGGTCAACACGAACGGGATTCTACAAAACATTCCCAGCGAGGGGCTAGATGGGTTAGGTTAGGTTATATTACGTTATAGACGTATATACTGTTCCCACCTAGAAGTAGTGGCCGACCTGCCAGTAATGTTGTAAAATACTACATCCGAGGTGTGAGGTTGCCTTAGGTTAGGATATATAACGTTATAGACGTATCTAATGTCCCCACGGAGAGGTACGGTCCGACACGAGATTCTGTAAAACATTACCAGCGAAGGACTAGATGGGTTAGGTTAGGTTATATTACGTTATAGACGTATATAATGTTGCCACCGAGAAGCAGGGGCCGACCCGCGAGGAATGTTGTAAAATACTACATCCGAGGTGTTAGATTGCCTTAGGTTAGGATATATAACATTATAGACGTATATAATGTTCCCACCCAGACGTACGGGGCTACACGAACGTGATTCTACAAAACATTCCCAGCGAGGGGATAGATAGGTTAGGTTAGGTTATATTACGTTATAGACGTATATAACGTCCCGACCGAGAAGTAGGGGCCGACCCGCCAGGAATTTTGTAAAATACTACATCCGAGGTGTGAGGTTGCCTTAGGTTAGGATATATAACGTTATAGACGTATATAATGTTGCCACCGAGAAGTGGGGGCCGACCCGCGAGGGATGTTGTAAAATACTACATCCGAGGTGTTAGGTTGCCTTAGGTTAGGATATATAACGTTATAGACGTATATAATGTTCCCACGGAGAGGTACGGTCCGACACGGCCGGGATTCTGTAAAATATTACCAGCCAGGGGCTAGGTAGGTTAGATTAGGTTATATTACGTTATAGACACATATAATATTCCCACCGACAAGTAGGGGCCGACCCGCCAGGAATGTTGTAAAATACTACATCCGAGATGTTAGATTGCCTTAGGTTAGGATATATAACGTTATAGACGTATATAATGTTCCCAGGGAGAGGTACGGTCCGACACGAGATTCTGTAAAACATTACCAGCGAAGGACTAGATGGGTTAAGTTAGGTTATATTACGTTATAGACGTATATAATGTTGCCACCGAGAAGCAGGGGCCGAATCGCGGGGAATGTTGTAAAATACTACATCCGAGGTGTTAGGTTGCCTTAGGTTAGGATATATAACGTTATAGACGTATATAATGTTCCCACGGAGAGGTACGGTCCGACACGGCCGGGATTCTGTAAAACATTACCAGCCAGGGGCTAGGTAGGTTAGATTAGGTTATATTACGTTATAGACACATATAATATTCCCACCGACAAGTAGGGGCCGACCCGCCAGGAATGTTGTAAAATACTACATCCGAGATGTTAGATTGCCTTAGGTTAGGATATATAACGTTATAGACGTATATAATGTTCCCACGGAGAGGTACGGACCGACACGACCGGGATTCTGTAAAACATTACCAGCGAGGTTCTAGATGGGTTGGGTTAGGTTATATTACATTATAGACGTATATAATGTTCCCACCGAGAAGTAGTGGCCGACCCGCCAGGAATGTTGTAAAATACTACATCCGAGATGATTGGCTGCCTTATGTTAGGATATATAACGTTATAGACGTATATAATGTTCCCACCGAGACGTACGGGTCAACACGAACGGGATTCTACAAAACATTCCCAGCGAGGCGCTAGATGGGTTAGGTTAGGTTATATTACGTTATAGACGTATATACTGTTCCCACCTAGAAGTAGTGGCCGACCTGCCAGTAATGTTGTAAAATACTACATCCGAGGTGTGAGGTTGCCTTAGGTTAGGATATATAACGTTATAGACGTATCTAATGTCCCCACGGAGAGGTACGGTCCGACACGAGATTCTGTAAAACATTACCAGCGAAGGACTAGATGGGTTAGGTTATGTTATATTACGTTATAGACGTATATAATGTTGCCACCGAGAAGCAGGGGCCGACCCGCGAGGAATGTTGTAAAATACTACATCCGAGGTGTTAGATTGCCTTAGGTTAGGATATATAACATTATAGACGTATATAATGTTCCCAACGAGACGTACGGGGCTACACGAACGTGATTCTACAAAACATTCCCAGCGAGGGGATAGATAGGTTAGGTTAGGTTATATTACGTTATAGACGTATATAACGTCCCGACCGAGAAGTAGGGGCCGACCCGCCAGGAATTTTGTAAAATACTACATCCGAGGTGTGAGGTTGCCTTATGTTAGGATATATAACGTTATAGACGTATCTTATGTCCACACGGAGAGGTACGGTCCGACACGAGATTCTGTAAAACATTACCAGCGAAGGACTAGATGTGTTAGGTTAGGTTATATTACGTTATAGACGTATATAATGTTCCCACCTGGAAGTAGGGTCCGACCTGCCAGGAATGTTGTAAAATACTGCATCCGAGATGTTAGGTTGCTTTTGGTTAGGATATATAACGTTATAGACGTATATAATGTTCCCACCAAGACGTACGGGGCTACACGAACGGGATTCTACAAAACATTCCCAGCAAGGGGATAGATAGGTTAGGTTAGGTTATATTACGTTATAGACGTATATAACGTCCCGACCGAGAAGTAGGGGCCGACCCGCCAGGAATTTTGTAAAATACTACATCCGGGATGTTAGGCTGCCTTAGGTTAGGATATATAATGTTATAGACGAATATAACGTTCCCACCGAGACGTACGGGGCTACACGAACGTGATTCTACAAAACATTCCCAGCAAGAGGATAGGTGTGTTAGGTTAGGTTATATTACGTTATAGACGTATATAATGTTCCCACCTGGAAGTAGGGTCCGACCTGCCAGGAATGTTGTAAAATACTACATCCGAGATGTTAGGTTGCTTCAGGTTAGGATATATAACGTTATAGACGTATATAATGTTCCCACCGAGACGTACGGGGCTACACGAACGTGATTCTACAAAACATTCCCAGCGAGGGGATAGATAGGTTAGGTTAGGTTATATTACGTTATAGACGTATATAACGTCCCGATCGAGAAGTAGGGGCCGACCCGCCAGGAATTTTGTAAAATACTACATCCGAGGTGTGAGGTTGCCTTAGGTTAGGATATATAACGTTATAGACGTATATAATGTTGCCACCGAGAAGTGGGGGCCGACCCGCGAGGAATGTTGTAAAATGAAACATCCGAGGTGTTAGGTTGCCTTAGGTTAGGATATATAACGTTACAGACGTACATAATGTTCCCACGGAGAGGTACGGTCCGACACGGCCGGGATTCTGTAAAACATTACCAGCCAGGGGCTAGGTAGGTTAGATTAGGTTATATTACGTTATAGACACATATAATATTCCCACCGACAAATAGGGGACGACCCGCCAGGAATGTTGTAAAATACTACATCCGAGATGTTAGATTGCCTTAGGTTAGGATATATAACGTTATAGACGTATATAATGTTCCCACGGAGAGGTACGGACCGACACGACCGGGATTCCGTAAAACATTACCAGCGAGGTTCTAGATGGGTTGGGTTAGGTTATATTACATTATAGACGTATATAATGTTCCCACCGAGAAGTAGGGGCCGACCCGTCAGGAATGTTGTAAAATACTACATCCGAGATGTTAGGTTGCTTCAGGTTAGGATATATAACGTTATAGACGTATATAATGTTCCCACCGAGACGTACGGGGCTACACGAACGTGATTCTACAAAACATTCCCAGCGAGGGGATAGATAGGTTAGGTTAGGTTATATTACGTTATAGACGTATATAACGTCCCGATCGAGAAGTAGGGGCCGACCCGCCAGGAATTTTGTAAAATACTACATCCGAGGTGTGAGGTTGCCTTAGGTTAGGATATATAACGTTATAGACGTATATAATGTTGCCACCGAGAAGTGGGGGCCGACCCGCGAGGAATGTTGTAAAATGAAACATCCGAGGTGTTAGGTTGCCTTAGGTTAGGATATATAACGTTACAGACGTACATAATGTTCCCACGGAGAGGTACGGTCCGACACGGCCGGGATTCTGTAAAACATTACCAGCCAGGGGCTAGGTAGGTTAGATTAGGTTATATTACGTTATAGACACATATAATATTCCCACCGTCAAGTAGGGGATGACCCGCCAGGAATGTTGTAAAATACTACATCCGAGATGTTAGATTGCCTTAGGTTAGGATATATAACGTTATAGACGTATATAATGTTCCCACGGAGAGGTACGGACCGACACGACCGGGATTCTGTAAAACATTACCAGCGAGGTTCTAGATGGGTTGGGTTAGGTTGTATTACATTATAGACGTATATAATGTTCCCACCGAGAAGTAGGGGCCGACCCGCCAGGAATGTTGTAAAATACTACATCCGAGATGATTGGCTGCCTTATGTTAGGATATATAACGTTATAGACGTATATAATGTTCCCACCGAGACGTACGGGTCAACACGAACGGGATTCTACAAAACATTCCCAGCGAGGGGCTAGATGGGTTAGGTTAGGTTATATTACGTTATAGACGTATATACTGTTCCCACCTAGAAGTAGTGGCCGACCTGCCAGTAATGTTGTAAAATACTACATCCGAGGTGTGAGGTTGCCTTAGGTTAGGATATATAACGTTATAGACGTATCTAATGTCCCCACGGAGAGGTACGGTCCGACACGAGATTCTGTAAAACATTACCAGCGAAGGACTAGATGGGTTAGGTTAGGTTATATTACGTTATAGACGTATATAATGTTGCCACCGAGAAGCAGGGGCCGACCCGCGAGGAATGTTGTAAAATACTACATCCGAGGTGTTAGATTGCCTTAGGTTAGGATATGTAACATTATAGACGTATATAATGTTCCCACCCAGACGTACGGGGCTACACGAACGTGATTCTACAAAACATTCCCAGCGAGGGGATAGATAGGTTAGGTTAGGTTATATTACGTTATAGACGTATATAACGTCCCGACCGAGAAGTAGGGGCCGACCCGCCAGGAATTTTGTAAAATACTACATCCGAGGTGTGAGGTTGCCTTAGGTTAGGATATATAACGTTATAGACGTATATAATGTTGCCACCGAGAAGTGGGGGCCGACCCGCGAGGGATGTTGTAAAATACTACATCCGAGGTGTTAGGTTGCCTTAGGTTAGGATATATAACGTTATAGACGTATATAATGTTCCCACGGAGAGGTACGGTCCGACACGGCCGGGATTCTGTAAAATATTACCAGCCAGGGGCTAGGTAGGTTAGATTAGGTTATATTACGTTATAGACACATATAATATTCCCACCGACAAGTAGGGGCCGACCCGCCAGGAATGTTGTAAAATACTACATCCGAGATGTTAGATTGCCTTAGGTTAGGATATATAACGTTATAGACGTATATAATGTTCCCAGGGAGAGGTACGGTCCGACACGAGATTCTGTAAAACATTACCAGCGAAGGACTAGATGGGTTAAGTTAGGTTATATTACGTTATAGACGTATATAATGTTGCCACCGAGAAGCAGGGGCCGAATCGCGAGGAATGTTGTAAAATACTACATCCGAGGTGTTAGGTTGCCTTAGGTTAGGATATATAACGTTATAGACGTATATAATGTTCCCACGGAGAGGTACGGTCCGACACGGCCGGGATTCTGTAAAACATTACCAGCCAGGGGCTAGGTAGGTTAGATTAGGTTATATTACGTTATAGACACATATAATATTCCCACCGACAAGTAGGGGCCGACCCGCCAGGAATGTTGTAAAATACTACATCCGAGATGTTAGATTGCCTTAGGTTAGGATATATAACGTTATAGACGTATATAATGTTCCCACGGAGAGGTACGGACCGACACGACCGGGATTCTGTAAAACATTACCAGCGAGGTTCTAGATGGGTTGGGTTAGGTTATATTACATTATAGACGTATATAATGTTCCCACCGAGAAGTAGTGGCCGACCCGCCAGGAATGTTGTAAAATACTACATCCGAGATGATTGGCTGCCTTATGTTAGGATATATAACGTTATAGACGTATATAATGTTCCCACCGAGACGTACGGGTCAACACGAACGGGATTCTACAAAACATTCCCAGCGAGGCGCTAGATGGGTTAGGTTAGGTTATATTACGTTATAGACGTATATACTGTTCCCACCTAGAAGTAGTGGCCGACCTGCCAGTAATGTTGTAAAATACTACATCCGAGGTGTGAGGTTGCCTTAGGTTAGGATATATAACGTTATAGACGTATCTAATGTCCCCACGGAGAGGTACGGTCCGACACGAGATTCTGTAAAACATTACCAGCGAAGGACTAGATGGGTTAGGTTATGTTATATTACGTTATAGACGTATATAATGTTGCCACCGAGAAGCAGGGGCCGACCCGCGAGGAATGTTGTAAAATACTACATCCGAGGTGTTAGATTGCCTTAGGTTAGGATATATAACATTATAGACGTATATAATGTTCCCAACGAGACGTACGGGGCTACACGAACGTGATTCTACAAAACATTCCCAGCGAGGGGATAGATAGGTTAGGTTAGGTTATATTACGTTATAGACGTATATAACGTCCCGACCGAGAAGTAGGGGCCGACCCGCCAGGAATTTTGTAAAATACTACATCCGAGGTGTGAGGTTGCCTTATGTTAGGATATATAACGTTATAGACGTATCTAATGTCACCACGGAGAGGTGCGGTCCGACACGAGATTCTGTAAAACATTACCAGCGAAGGACTAGATGTGTTAGGTTAGGTTATATTACGTTATAGACGTATATAATGTTCCCACCTGGAAGTAGGGTCCGACCTGCCAGGAATGTTGTAAAATACTACATCCGAGATGTTAGGTTGCTTTTGGTTAGGATATATAACGTTATAGACGTATATAATGTTCCCACCAAGACGTACGGGGCTACACGAACGGGATTCTACAAAACATTCCCAGCAAGGGGATAGATAGGTTAGGTTAGGTTATATTACGTTATAGACGTATATAACGTCCCGACCGAGAAGTAGGGGCCGACCCGCCAGGAATTTTGTAAAATACTACATCCGAGATGTTAGGCTGCATTAGGTTAGGATATATAATGTTATAGACGAATATAACGTTCCCACCGAGACGTACGGGGCTACACGAACGGGATTCTACAAAACATTCCCAGCGAGGGGCTAGATGGGTTAGGTTAGGTTATATTACATTATAGACGTATATAATGTTCCCACCGAGAAGTAGGGGCCGACCCGTCAGGAATGTTGTAAAATACTACATCCGATGTATGAGGTTGCCTTAGGTTAGGATATATAACGAATTAGACGTATATAATGTTCCCACCGAGACGTACGGGGCTACACGAACGGAATTGTACAAAACATTCCCAGCGAGAGGATAGGTGTGTTAGGTTAGGTTATATTACGTTATAGACGTATATAATGTTCCCACCTGGAAGTAGGGTCCGACCTGCCAGGAATGTTGTAAAATACTACATCCGAGATGTTAGGTTGCTTCAGGTTAGGATATATAACGTTATAGACGTATATAATGTTCCCACCGAGACGTACGGGGCTACACGAACGTGATTCTACAAAACATTCCCAGCGAGGGGATAGATAGGTTAGGTTAGGTTATATTACGTTATAGACGTATATAACGTCCCGATCGAGAAGTAGGGGCCGACCCGCCAGGAATTTTGTAAAATACTACATCCGAGGTGTGAGGTTGCCTTAGGTTAGGATATATAACGTTATAGACGTATATAATGTTGCCACCGAGAAGTGGGGGCCGACCCGCGAGGAATGTTGTAAAATGAAACATCCGAGGTGTTAGGTTGCCTTAGGTTAGGATATATAACGTTACAGACGTACATAATGTTCCCACGGAGAGGTACGGTCCGACACGGCCGGGATTCTGTAAAACATTACCAGCCAGGGGCTAGGTAGGTTAGATTAGGTTATATTACGTTATAGACACATATAATATTCCCACCGACAAATAGGGGACGACCCGCCAGGAATGTTGTAAAATACTACATCCGAGATGTTAGATTGCCTTAGGTTAGGATATATAACGTTATAGACGTATATAATGTTCCCACGGAGAGGTACGGACCGACACGACCGGGATTCCGTAAAACATTACCAGCGAGGTTCTAGATGGGTTGGGTTAGGTTATATTACATTATAGACGTATATAATGTTCCCACCGAGAAGTAGGGGCCGACCCGTCAGGAATGTTGTAAAATACTACATCCGAGATGATTGGCTGCCTTATGTTAGGATATATAACGTTATAGACGTATATAATGTTCCCACCGAGACGTACGGGTCAACACGAACGGGATTCTACAAAACATTCCCAGCGAGGGGCTAGATGGGTTAGGTTAGGTTATATTACGTTATAGACGTATATACTGTTCCCACCTAGAAGTAGTGGCCGACCTGCCAGTAATGTTGTAAAATACTACATCCGAGGTGTGAGGTTGCCTTAGGTTAGGATATATAACGTTATAGACGTATCTAATGTCCCCACGGAGAGGTACGGTCCGACACGAGATTCTGTAAAACATTACCAGCGAAGGACTAGATGGGTTAGGTTAGGTTATATTACGTTATAGACGTATATAATGTTCCCACCTGGAAGTAGGGTCCGACCTGCCAGGAATGTTGTAAAATACTACATCCGAGATGTTAGGTTGCTTCAGGTTAGGATATATAACGTTATAGACGTATATAATGTTCCCACCGAGACGTACGGGGCTACACGAACGTGATTCTACAAAACATTCCCAGCGAGGGGATAGATAGGTTAGGTTAGGTTATATTACGTTATAGACGTATATAACGTCCCGATCGAGAAGTAGGGGCCGACCCGCCAGGAATTTTGTAAAATACTACATCCGAGGTGTGAGGTTGCCTTAGGTTAGGATATATAACGTTATAGACGTATATAATGTTGCCACCGAGAAGTGAGGGCCGCCCCCCGAGGAATGTTGTAAAATGAAACATCCGAGGTGTTAGGTTGCCTTAGGTTAGGATATATAACGTTACAGACGTACATAATGTTCCCACGGAGAGGTACGGTCCGACACGGCCGGGATTCTGTAAAACATTACCAGCCAGGGGCTAGGTAGGTTAGATTAGGTTATATTACGTTATAGACACATATAATATTCCCACCAACAAGTAGGGGCCGACCCGCCAGGAATGTTATAAAATACTACATCCGAGATGTTAGATTGCCTTAGGTTAGGATGTATAACGTTATAGACGTATATAATGTTCCCACGGAGAGGTACGGTCCGACACGACCGGGATTCTGTAAAACATTACCAGCGAGGTTCTAGATGGGTTGGGTTAGGTTATATTACATTATAGACGTATATAATGTTCCCACCGAGAAGTAGTGGCCGACCCGCCAGGAATGTTGTAAAATACTACATCCGAGATGTTAGGTTGCTTTTGGTTAGGATATATAACGTTATAGACGTATATAATGTTCCCACCAAGACGTACGGGGCTACACGAACGGGATTCTACAAAACATTCCCAGCAAGGGGATAGATAGGTTAGGTTAGGTTATATTACGTTATAGACGTATATAACGTCCCGACCGAGAAGTAGGGGCCGACCCGCCAGGAATTTTGTAAAATACTACATCCGAGATGTTAGGCTGCATTAGGTTAGGATATATAATGTTATAGACGAATATAACGTTCCCACCGAGACGTACGGGGCTACACGAACGGGATTCTACAAAACATTCCCAGCGAGGGGCTAGATGGGTTAGGTTAGGTTATATTACATTATAGACGTATATAATGTTCCCACCGAGAAGTAGGGGCCGACCCGTCAGGAATGTTGTAAAATACTACATCCGATGTATGAGGTTGCCTTAGGTTAGGATATATAACGAATTAGACGTATATAATGTTCCCACCGAGACGTACGGGGCTACACGAACGGAATTGTACAAAACATTCCCAGCGAGAGGATAGGTGTGTTAGGTTAGGTTATATTACGTTATAGACGTATATAATGTTCCCACCTGGAAGTAGGGTCCGACCTGCCAGGAATGTTGTAAAATACTACATCCGAGATGTTAGGTTGCTTCAGGTTAGGATATATAACGTTATAGACGTATATAATGTTCCCACCGAGACGTACGGGGCTACACGAACGTGATTCTACAAAACATTCCCAGCGAGGGGATAGATAGGTTAGGTTAGGTTATATTACGTTATAGACGTATATAACGTCCCGATCGAGAAGTAGGGGCCGACCCGCCAGGAATTTTGTAAAATACTACATCCGAGGTGTGAGGTTGCCTTAGGTTAGGATATATAACGTTATAGACGTATATAATGTTGCCACCGAGAAGTGGGGGCCGACCCGCGAGGAATGTTGTAAAATGAAACATCCGAGGTGTTAGGTTGCCTTAGGTTAGGATATATAACGTTACAGACGTACATAATGTTCCCACGGAGAGGTACGGTCCGACACGGCCGGGATTCTGTAAAACATTACCAGCCAGGGGCTAGGTAGGTTAGATTAGGTTATATTACGTTATAGACACATATAATATTCCCACCGACAAATAGGGGACGACCCGCCAGGAATGTTGTAAAATACTACATCCGAGATGTTAGATTGCCTTAGGTTAGGATATATAACGTTATAGACGTATATAATGTTCCCACGGAGAGGTACGGACCGACACGACCGGGATTCCGTAAAACATTACCAGCGAGGTTCTAGATGGGTTGGGTTAGGTTATATTACATTATAGACGTATATAATGTTCCCACCGAGAAGTAGGGGCCGACCCGTCAGGAATGTTGTAAAATACTACATCCGAGATGATTGGCTGCCTTATGTTAGGATATATAACGTTATAGACGTATATAATGTTCCCACCGAGACGTACGGGTCAACACGAACGGGATTCTACAAAACATTCCCAGCGAGGGGCTAGATGGGTTAGGTTAGGTTATATTACGTTATAGACGTATATACTGTTCCCACCTAGAAGTAGTGGCCGACCTGCCAGTAATGTTGTAAAATACTACATCCGAGGTGTGAGGTTGCCTTAGGTTAGGATATATAACGTTATAGACGTATCTAATGTCCCCACGGAGAGGTACGGTCCGACACGAGATTCTGTAAAACATTACCAGCGAAGGACTAGATGGGTTAGGTTAGGTTATATTACGTTATAGACGTATATAATGTTCCCACCTGGAAGTAGGGTCCGACCTGCCAGGAATGTTGTAAAATACTACATCCGAGATGTTAGGTTGCTTCAGGTTAGGATATATAACGTTATAGACGTATATAATGTTCCCACCGAGACGTACGGGGCTACACGAACGTGATTCTACAAAACATTCCCAGCGAGGGGATAGATAGGTTAGGTTAGGTTATATTACGTTATAGACGTATATAACGTCCCGATCGAGAAGTAGGGGCCGACCCGCCAGGAATTTTGTAAAATACTACATCCGAGGTGTGAGGTTGCCTTAGGTTAGGATATATAACGTTATAGACGTATATAATGTTGCCACCGAGAAGTGAGGGCCGCCCCCCGAGGAATGTTGTAAAATGAAACATCCGAGGTGTTAGGTTGCCTTAGGTTAGGATATATAACGTTACAGACGTACATAATGTTCCCACGGAGAGGTACGGTCCGACACGGCCGGGATTCTGTAAAACATTACCAGCCAGGGGCTAGGTAGGTTAGATTAGGTTATATTACGTTATAGACACATATAATATTCCCACCAACAAGTAGGGGCCGACCCGCCAGGAATGTTATAAAATACTACATCCGAGATGTTAGATTGCCTTAGGTTAGGATGTATAACGTTATAGACGTATATAATGTTCCCACGGAGAGGTACGGTCCGACACGACCGGGATTCTGTAAAACATTACCAGCGAGGTTCTAGATGGGTTGGGTTAGGTTATATTACATTATAGACGTATATAATGTTCCCACCGAGAAGTAGTGGCCGACCCGCCAGGAATGTTGTAAAATACTACATCCGAGATGATTGGCTGCCTTATGTTAGGATATATAACGTTATAGACGTATATAATGTTCCCACCGAGACGTACGGGTCAACACGAACGGGATTCTACAAAACATTCCCAGCGAGGCGCTAGATGGGTTAGGTTAGGTTATATTACGTTATAGACGTATATACTGTTCCCACCTAGAAGTAGTGGCCGACCTGCCAGTAATGTTGTAAAATACTACATCCGAGGTGTGAGGTTGCCTTAGGTTAGGATATATAACGTTATAGACGTATCTAATGTCCCCACGGAGAGGTACGGTCCGACACGAGATTCTGTAAAACATTACCAGCGAAGGACTAGATGGGTTAGGTTATGTTATATTACGTTATAGACGTATATAATGTTGCCACCGAGAAGCAGGGGCCGACCCGCGAGGTATGTTGTAAAATACTACATCCGAGGTGTTAGATTGCCTTAGGTTAGGATATATAACATTATAGACGTATATAATGTTCCCAACGAGACGTACGGGGCTACACGAACGTGATTCTACAAAACATTCCCAGCGAGGGGATAGATAGGTTAGGTTAGGTTATATTACGTTATAGACGTATATAACGTCCCGACCGAGAAGTAGGGGCCGACCCGCCAGGAATTTTGTAAAATACTACATCCGAGGTGTGAGGTTGCCTTATGTTAGGATATATAACGTTATAGACGTATCTAATGTCCCCACGGAGAGGTGCGGTCCGACACGAGATTCTGTAAAACATTACCAGCGAAGGACTAGATGTGTTAGGTTAGGTTATATTACGTTATAGACGTATATAATGTTCCCACCTGGAAGTAGGATCCGACCTGCCAGGAATGTTGTAAAATACGTCATCCGAGATGTTAGGTTGCTTTAGGTTAGGATATATAACGTTATAGACGTATATAATGTTGCCACCGAGAAGTGGGGGCCGACCCGCGAGGAATGTTGTAAAATGAAACATCCGAGGTGTTAGGTTGCCTTAGGTTAGGATATATAACGTTACAGACGTACATAATGTTCCCACGGAGAGGTACGGTCCGACACGGCCGGGATTCTGTAAAACATTACCAGCCAGGGGCTAGGAAGGTTAGATTAGGTTATATTACGTTATAGACACATATAATATTCCCACCGACAAGTAGGGGACGACCCGCCAGGAATGTTGTAAAATACTACATTCGAGAAGTTAGGTTGCCTTAGGTTAGGATATATAACGTTATAGACGTATATAATGTTCCCATCGAGACGTACGGGGCTACACGAACGGAATTCTACAAAACATTCCCAGCGAGAGGATAGATGTGTTAGGTTAGGTTATATTACGTTATAGACCTATATAATGTTCCCACCTGGAAGTAGGGTCCGACCTGCCAGGAATGTTGTAAAATACGTCATCCGAGATGTTAGGTTGCTTTAGGTTAGGATATATAACGTTATAGACGTATATAATGTTCCCACCGAGACGTACGGGGCTACACGAACGGAATTGTACAAAACATTCCCAGCGAGAGGATAGGTGTGTTAGGTTAGGTTATATTACGTTATAGACGTATATAATGTTCCCACCTGGAAGTAGGGTCCGACCTGCCAGGAATGTTGTAAAATACTACAGCCGAGATGTTAGGCTGCCTTAGGTTAGGATATATAACTTTATAGCCGTATATAATGTTCCCACCGAGACGTACGGGGCTACACGAACGGGATTCTACAAGACATTCCCAGCGAGGAGATAGATGGGTTAGGTTAGGTTATATTACATTATAGACGTATATAATGTTCCCACCGAGATGTAGGGGCCGACCCGCCAGGAATGTTGTAAAATACTACATCCGAGATGTTAGGTTGCTTTAGGTTAGGATATATAACGTTATAGACGTATATAATGTTCCCACCGAGACGTACGGGGCTACACGAACGTGATTCTACAAAACATTCCCAGCGAGGGGATAGATAGGTTAGGTTAGGTTATATTACGTTATAGACGTATATAACGTCCCGACCGAGAAGTAGGGGCCGACCCGCCAGGAATGTTGTAAAATACTACATCCGAGATGATTGGCTGCCTTATGTTAGGATACATAACGTTATAGACGTATATAATGTTCCCACCGAGACGTACGGGTCAACACGAACGAGATTCTACAAAACATTCCCAACGAGGAGATAGATGGGTTAGGTTAGGTTATATTACGTTATAGACATATATAACGTCCCGACCGAGAAGCAGGGGCCGACCCGCCAGGAATTTTGTAAAATACTACATCCGAGATGTTAGGCTGCCTTAGGTTAGGATATATAACTTTCTAGACGTATATAATGTTCCCACCGAGACGTACGGGTCAACACGAACGGGATTCTACAAAACATTCCCAGCGAGGGGCTAGATGTGTTAGGTTAGGTTATAGTACGTTATAGACTTATATAATGTTCCCACCTAGAAGTAGGGTCCGACCTGCCAGGAATGTTGTAAAATACTACATCCGATGTATGAGGTTGCCTTAGGTTAGGATATATAACGAATTAGACGTATATAATGTTCCCACCGAGACGTACGGGTCTACACGAACGGAATTCTACAAAACATTCCCAGCGAGAGGATAGATGTGTTAGGTTAGGTTATATTACGTTATAGACGTATATAATGTTCCCACCTGGAAGTAGGGTCCGACCTGCCAGGAATGTTGTAAAATACTACATCCGAGGTGTCAGGTTGCCTTAGGTTAGGATATATAACGTTATAGACGTATCTAATGTCACCACGGAGAGGTTCGGTCCGACACGAGATTCTGTAAAACATTACCAGCGAAGGACTAGATGGGTTAGGTTAGGTTACTTTACGTTATTGACGTATATAATGTTCCCACCGAGAAGTAGGGGCCGACCCGCCAGGAATGCTGTAAAATACTACATCCGAGATGTAAAGTTGCCTTAGGTTAGGATATATAACGTTCTAGACGTATATAATGTTCCCACCGAGACGTACGGGTCAACACGAACGGGATTCTACAAAACATTCCCAGCGTGTGGATAGATAGGTTAGGTTAGGTTATATTATGTTATAGACGTATATAATGTTCCCACCGAGGAGTAGGTGCCGACCCGCCAGGAATATTGTAAAATACTACATCCGAGGTGTGAGGTTGCCTTAGGTTAGGATATATAACGTTATAGACCTATATAATGTTCCCACCGAGACGTACGGGGCTACACGAACGGGATTCTACAAAACATTCCCAGCGAGGGGATAGATGGGTTAGGTTAGGTTATATTACGTTATAGACGTATATAACGTCCCGACCGAGAAGTAGGGGCCGACCCGCCAGGACTGTTGTAAAATACTACATCCGAGATGTTAGGCTACCTTATGTTAGGATATATAACGTTATAGACGTATATAATGTTCCCACGTGGAGGTGCGGTCCTACACGGTCGGGATTCTGTAGAACATTACCAGCGAGGGGCTAGATGGGTTAGGTTAGGTTATATAACGTTATAGACGTATATAATGTTTCCAACTTGAAGTAGGGGCCGGCCCGCCTGGAATGTTGTAAAATACTACATCCGAGGTGTGAGGTTGCCTTAGGTTAGGATATATAACGTCATAGACGTATATAATGTTCCCACGGAGCGGTGCGGACCGACACTACCGGGATTCTGTAAAACATTATCAGCGAGGGCCTAGTTGGGTTACGTTAGGTTATATTACGTTATAGACGCATATAACGTTCCCACCGACAAGTAGGGGCCGACCCGCCAGGAATGTTGTAAAATACTACATCCGAGGTGTGAGGTTGCCTTAGGTTAGGATATATAACGTTATAGACGTATATAATGTTGCCACCGAGAAGTGGGGGCCGACCCGCGAGGAATGTTGTAAAATACTACATCCGAGGTGTTAGGTTGCCTTAGGTTAGGATATATAACGTTATAGACGTATATAATGTTCCCACGGAGAGGTACGGTCCGACACGGCCGGGATTCTGTAAAACATTACCAGCCAGGGGCTAGGTAGGTTAGATTAGGTTATATTACGTTGTAGACACATATAATATTCCCACCGACAAGTAGGGGCCGACCCGCCAGGAATGTTGTAAAATACTACATCCGAGATGATTGGCTGCCTTATGTTAGGATATATAACGTTATGGACGTATATAATGTTCCCACCGAGACGTACGGGTCAACACGAACGGGATTCTACAAAACATTCCCAGCGAGGGGCTAGATGGGTTAGGTTAGGTTATATTACGTTATAGACGCATATACTGTTCCCACCTAGAAGTAGGGGCCGACCTGCCAGTAATGTTGTAAAATAATACATCCGACGTGTGGGGTTGCCTTAGGTTAGGATATATAACGTTATAGACGTATCTAATGTCCCCACGGAGAGGTACTGTCCGACACGAGATTCTGTAAAACATTACCAGCGAAGGACTAGATGGGTTAGGTTAGGTTATATTACGTTATAGACGTATATAATATTGCCACCGAGAAGCAGGGGCCGACCCGCGAGGAATGTTGTAAAATACTACATCCGAGGTGTTAGATTGCCTTAGGTTAGGATATATAATATTATAGACGTATATAATGTTCCCACCGAGACGTACGGGGCTACACGAACGGGATTCTGTAAAACATTACCAGCGAAGGGCTAGATGGGTTACTTTAGGCTATATTACGTTATAGACGTATATAATGTTTCCACCGAGAAGCAGGGGCCGACCCGCCAGGAATGTTGTAAAATACTACATCCGAGGTGTTAGGTTGCTTTAGGTTAGGATATATAACGTTATAGACGTATATAATGTTCCCACCGAGACGTACGGGGCTACACGAACGTGATTCTACAAAACATTCCCAGCGAGGGGATAGATAGGTTAGGTTAGGTTATATTACGTTATAGACGTATATAACGTGCCGACCGAGAAGTAGGGGCCGACCCGCCAGGAATGTTGTAAAATACTACATCCGAGATGATTGGCTGCCTTATGTTAGGATACATAACGTTATAGACGTATATAATGTTCCCACCGAGACGTACGGGTCAACACGAACGGGATTCTACAAAACATTCCCAACGAGGAGATAGATGGGTTAGGTTAGGTTATATTACGTTATAGACATATATAACGTCCCGACCGAGAAGCAGGGGCCGACCCGCCAGGAATTTTGTAAAATACTACATCCGAGATGTTAGGCTGCCTTAGGTTAGGATATATAACTTTCTAGACGTATATAATGTTCCCACCGAGACGTACGGGTCAACACGAACGGGATTCTACAAAACATTCCCAGCGAGGGGCTAGATGTGTTAGGTTAGGTTATAGTACGTTATAGACTTATATAATGTTCCCACCTAGAAGTAGGGTCCGACCTGCCAGGAATGTTGTAAAATACTACATCCGATGTATGAGGTTGCCTTAGGTTAGGATATATAACGATATAGACGTATATAATGTTCCCACCGAGACGTACGGGGCTACACGAACGGGATTCTACAAAACATTCCCAGCGAGGGGATAGATAGGTTAGGTTAGGTTATATTACGTTATAGACATATATAACATGCAGACCGAGAACTAGGTGCCGACCCGCCAGGAATGTTGTAAAATACTACATCCGAGATGTTAGGTTCCCTTAGGTTAGGATATATAACGTTATAGACGTATAAAATGTTCCCACCGAGACATACGGGGCTGCACGAACGGGATTCTACAAAACATTCCCAGCGAGGGGATAGATAGGTTAGGTTAGGTTATATTACGTTATAGACGTATATAACGTCCCGACCGAGATGTAGGGGCCGGCCAGCCAGGAATGTTGTAAAATACTACATCCGAGATGTTTGGCTGCCTTAGGTTAGGATATATAACGTTCTAGACGTATACAATGTTCCCACCGAGACGTACGGGTCAACACAAACGGGATTCTACAAAACATTCCCAGCGAGGGGCTAGATGTGTTAGGTTAGGTTATATTACGCTATAGACTTATATAATGTTCCCACCTAGAAGTAGGGTCCGACCTGCCAGGAATGTTGTAAAATACTACATCCGATGTATGATGTTGCCTTAGGTTAGGATATATAACGAATTAGACGTATATAATGTTCCCACCGAGACGTACGGGGCTACACGAACGGAATTCTACAAAACATTCCCAGCGAGAGGATAGATGTGTTAGGTTAGGTTATATTACGTTATAGACGTATATATGTTCCCACCTGGAAGTAGGGTCCGACCTGCCAGGAATGTTGTAAAATACTACATCCGAGATGTTAGGTTGCTTTAGGTTAGGATATATAACGTTATAGACGTATATAATGTTCCCACCAAGACGTACGGGGCTACACGAACGGGATTCTACAAAACATTCCCAGCGAGGAGATAGATGGGTTAGGTTAGGTTATATTACATTATAGACGTATATAATGTTCCCTCCGAGAAGTAGGGGCCGACCCGCCAGGAATGTTGTAAAATACTACATCCGACGTGTGAGGTTGCCTTAGGTTAGGATATATAACGTCATAGACGTGTCTGATGTCCCCACGGAGAGGTACGGTCCGACACGAGATTCTGTAAAACATTACCAGCGAAGGACTAGATGAGTTAGGTTAGGTTATATTACGTTATAGATGTATATAATGTTACCGCCGAGACGTACGGGGCTACACGAACGGGATTCTACAAAACATTCCCAGCGAGGGGCTAGATGGGTTAGGTTAGGTTATATTACGTTACAGACGTATATAATGTTCCCACCTTGAAGTAGGGGCCGACCTGCCAGGTATGTTGTAAAATACTACATCCGAGGTGTGAGGTTGCCTTAGGTTAGGATATATAACGGTATAGACGTATCTAATGTCCCCACGGAGAGGTACGGTCCGACACGAGATTCTGTAAAACATTACCAGCGAAGGACTAGATGAGTTAGGTTAGGTTATATTACGTTATAGATGTATATAATGTTACCGCCGAGACGTACGGGGCTACACGAACGGGATTCTACAAAACATTCCCAGCGAGGGGCTAGATGGGTTAGGTTAGGTTATATTACGTTATAGACGTATATATTGTTCCCACCTAGAAGTAGGGGCCGACCTGCCAGTAATGTTGTAAAATACTACATCCGAGGTGTGGGGTTGCCTTAGGTTAGGATATATAACTTTATAGACGTATCTAATGTCCCCACGGAGAGGTACGGTCCGACACGAGATTCTGTAAAACATAACCAGCGAAGGACTAGATGGGTTAGGTTAGGTTATATTACGTTGTAGACGTATATAATGTTCCCACCGAGAAGTAGGGGCCGACCCGCTAGGAATGTTGTAAAATACTACATCCGAGGTGTGAGGTTGCCTTTGGTTAGGATGTATAACGTTATAGACGTATATAATGTTCCCACGGAGAGGTACGGACCGACACGACCGGGATTCTGTAAAACATTACCAGCGAGGTTCTAGATGGGTTGGGTTAGGTTATAGTACATTATAGACGTATATAATGTTCCCAACGAGAAGCAGGGGCCGACCCGCCAGGAATGTTGTAAAATACTACATTCGAGAAGTTAGGTTGCCTTAGGTTAGGATATATAACTTTATAGACGTATATAATGTTCCCACCGAGAAGTAGGGGCCGACCCGCCAGGCATGTTGTAAAATACTACATCCGAGATCTTAAGTTGCCTTAGGTTAGGATATATAACGTTATAGACATATATAATGTTCCCACCGAGACGTACGGGGCTACAAGTACGGGGTTCTACAAAATATTCCCAGCGAGGGGATAGATAGGTTAGGTTAGGTTATATTATGTTATAGACGTATATAATGTTCCCACCTGGAAGTAGGATCCGACCTGCCAGGAATGTTGTAAAATACTACATCCGAGGTGTTAGGCTGCCTTAGGTTAGGATATATAACGTTCTAGACGTATATAATGTTCCCACCGAGACGTACGGGTCAACACGAACGGGATTCTACAAAACATTCCCAGCGAGGGGCTAGATGTGTTAGGTTAGGTTATATTATGTTATAGACGTATATAATGTTCCCACCGAGGAGTAGGTGCCGACCCGCCAGGAATGTTGTAAAATACTACATCCGATGTATGAGGTTGCCTTAGGTTAGGATATATAACGAATTAGACGTATATAATGTTCCCACCGAGACGTACGGGGCTACACGAACGGGATTCTACAAAACATTCCCAGCGAGGGGATAGATAGGTTAGGTTAGGTTATATTACGTTATAGACGTGTATAATTTTGCCACCGAGACGTAGGTGTCAACACGAACGTGATTCTACAAAACATTCCCAGCGAGGGGCTAGATGTGTTAGGTTAGGTTATATAACGTTACAGACGTATATAATGTTCCCACCGACAAGTAGGTGCCGACCCGCCAGGAATGTTGTAAAATACTACATCCGAGGTGTGAGGTTGCCTTAGGTTAGGATATATAACGTTATAGACGTATATAATGTTCCCACCGAGACGTACGGGGCTACACGAACGGGATTCTACAAAACATTCCCAGCGAGGGGATAGATAGGTTAGGATAGGTTATATTACGTTATAGACATATATAACATGCAGACCGAGAACTAGGTGCCGACCCGCCAGGAATGTTGTAAAATACTACATCCGAGATGTTAGGTTCCCTTAGGTTAGGATATATAACGTTATAGACGTATAAAATGTTCCCACCTGGAAGTAGGGTCCGGCCTGCCAGGAATGTTGTAAAATATTACATCCGAGATGTTAGGCTGCCTTAGGTTAGGATATATAACTTTATAGCCGTATATAATGTTCCCACCGAGACGTACGGGGCTACACGAACGGGATTCTACAAAACATTCCCAGCGAGGAGATAGATGGGTTAGGTTAGGTTATATTACATTATAGACGTATATAATGTTCCCACCGAGAAGTAGGGGCCGACCCGCGAGGAATGTTGTAAAATACTACATCCGAGGACCTAGATTGCCTTAGGTTAGGATATATAACATTATAGACGTACATAATGTTCCCACGGAGAGGTACGGACCGACACGACCGGGATTCTGTAAAACATTACCAGCGAGGTTCTATATGGGTTGGGTTAGGTTATATTACATTATAGACGTATATAATGTTCCCACCGAGAAGCAGGGGCCGACCCGCCAGGAATGCTGTAAAATACTACATCCGAGATGTTAGGTTGCCTTAGGTTAGGATATATAACGTTATCGACGTATATAATGTTCCCACCGAGACGTACGGGGCTAAACGAACGGTTTTCTACAAAACATTCCCAGCGAGGGGCTAGATGGGTTAGGTTAGGTTATATTACAGTATAGACTTATATAATGTTCGCACCTAGATGTAGGGCCGACCCGCCAGGAATGTTGTAAAATACTACATCCGACGTGTGAGGTTGCCTTAGGTTAGGATGTATAACGTTATAGACGTGTCTGATGTCCCCACGGAGAGGTACGGTCCGACACGAGATTCTGTAAAACATTACCAGCGAAGGACTAGATGAGTTAGGTTAGGTTATATTACGTTATAGATGTATATAATGTTACCGCCGAGACGTACGGGGCTACACGAACGGGATTCTACAAAACATTCCCAGCGAGGGGCTAGATGGGTTAGGTTAGGTTATATTACGTTATAGACGTATATATTGTTCCCACCTAGAAGTAGGGGCCGACCTGCCAGTAATGTTGTAAAATACTACATCCGAGGTGTTAGGTTGCCTTAGGTTAGGATATATAACGTTATAGACGTATCTAATGTCCCCACGGAGAGGTACGGTCCGACACGAGATTCTGTAAAACATTACCAGCGAGGGGCTAGATGGGTTAGGTTAGGTTATATAACGTTATAGACGTATATAATGTTTCCAACTTGAAGTAGGGGCCGGCCCGCCTGGAATGTTGTAAAATACTACATCCGAGGAGTGAAGTTGCCTTAGGTTAGGATATATAACGTCATAGACGTATATAATGTTCCCACGGAGCGGTGCGGACCGACACTACAGGGATTCTGTAAAACATTATCAGCGAGGGCCTAGTTGGGTTACGTTAGGTTATATTACGTTATAGACGCATATAACGTTCCCACCGACAAGAAGGGGCCGACCCGCCAGGAATGTTGTAAAATACTACATCCGAGGTGTGAGGTTGCCTTAGGTTAGGATATATAACGTTATAGACGTATATAATGTTGCCACCGAGAAGTGGGGGCCGACCCGCGAGGAATGTTGTAAAATACTACATCCGAGGTGTTAGATTGCCTTAGGTTAGGATATATAACATTATAGACGTATATAATGCTCCCACCGAGACGTACGGGGCTACACGAACGGGATTCTACAAAACATTCCGAGCGAGGGGATAGATAGGTTAGATTAGGTTATATTACGTTGTAGACATATATAACGTGCAGACCGAGAACTAGGTGCCGACCCGCCAGGAATGTTGTAAAATACTACATCCGAGATGTTAGGTTCCCTTAGGTTAGGATATATAACGTTATAGACGTATGAAATGTTCCCACCGAGACATACGGGGCTGCACGAACGGGATTCTACAAAACATTCCCAGCGAGGGGATAGATAGGTTAGGTTAGGTTATATTACGTTATAGACGTATATAACGTCCCGACCGAGAAGTAGGGGCCGACCCGCCAGGAATGTTGTAAAATACTACATCCGAGATGTTAGGCTGCCTTAGGTTAGGATATATAACGTTCTAGACGTATATAATGTTCCCACCGAGACGTACGGGTCAACACGAACGGGATTCTACAAAACATTCCCAGCGAGGGGCTAGATGTGTTAGGTTAGGTTATATTATGTTATAGAGGTATATAATGTTCCCACCGAGGAGTAGGTGCCGACCCGCCAGGAATGTTGTAAGATACTACATCCGATGTATGAGGTTGCCTTATGTTAGGATATATAACGAATTAGACGTATATAATGTTCCCACCGAGACGTACGGGGCTACACGAACGGAATTGTACAAAACATTCCCAGCGAGAGGATAGGTGTGTTAGGTTAGGTTATATTACGTTATAGACGTATATAATGTTCCCACCTGGAAGTAGGGTCCGACCTGCCAGGAATGTTGTAAAATACTACATCCGAGATGTTAGCCTGCCTTAGGTTAGGATATATAACTTTATAGCCGTATATAATGTTCCCACCGAGACGTACGGGGCTACACGAACGGGATTCTACAAAACATTCCCAGCGAGGAGATAGATGGGTTAGGTTAGGTTATATTACGTTATAGACGTATATAACGTCCCGACCGAGATGTAGGGGCCGACCCGCCAGGAATTTTGTAAAATACTACATCCGAGGTGTGAGGTTGCCTTAGGTTAGGATATATAAGGTTATAGACGTATATAATTTTGCCACGGAGAAGTGGGGGCCGACCCGCGAGGAATGTTGTAAAATACTACATCCGAGGTGTTAGGTTGCCTTAGGTTAGGATATATAACGTTATAGACGTATATAATGTTCCCACGGAGAGGTACGGTCCGACACGGCCGGGATTCTGTAAAACATTACCAGCCAGGGGCTAGGTAGGTTAGATTAGGTTATATTACGTTATAGACACATATAATATTCCCACCGACAAGTAGGGGCCGACCCGCCAGGAATGTTGTAAAATACTACATCCGAGATGATTGGCTGCCTTATGTTAGGATATATAACGTTATAGACGTATATAATGTTCCCACCGAGACGTACGGGTCAACACGAACGGGATTCTACAAAACATTCCCAGCGAGGGACTAGATGGGTGAGGTTAGGTTATATTACGTTACAGACGTATATAATGTTCCCACCTTGAAGTAGGGGCCGACCTGCCAGGTATGTTGTAAAATACTACATCCGAGGTGTGAGGTTGCCTTAGGTTAGGATATATAACGGTATAGACGTATCTAATGTCCCCACGGAGAGGTACGGTCCGACACGAGATTCTGTAAAACATTACCAGCGAAGGACTAGATGGGTTAGGTTAGGTTATATTACGTTATAGACGTATATAATGTTGCCACCGAGAAGCAGGGGCCGACCCGCGAGGAATGTTGTAAAATACTACATCCGAGGTGTTAGATTGCCTTAGGTTAGGATATATAACATTATAGACGTATATAATGCTCCCACCGAGACGTACGGGGCTACACGAACGGGATTCTGTAAAACATTACCAGCGAAGGGCTAGATGGGTTACTTTAGGCTATATTACGGTATAGACGTATATAATGTTTCCACCGAGAAGCAGGGGCCGACCCGCCAGGAATGTTGTAAAATACTACATTCGAGAAGTTAGGTTGCCTTAGGTTAGGATATATAACGTTATAGACGTATATAATGTTCCCACCGAGACGTACGGGGCTACACGAACGGAATTCTACAAAACATTCCCAGCGAGAGGATAGATGTGTTAGGTTAGGTTATATTACGTTATAGACGTATATAATGTTCCCACCTGGAAGTAGGGTCCGACCTGCCAGGAATGTTGTAAAATACTACATCCGAGATGTTAGGTTGCTTTAGGTTAGGATATATAACGTTATAGACGTATATAATGTTCCCACCAAGACGTACGGGGCTACACGAACGGGATTCTACAAAACATTCCCAGCGAGGAGATAGATTGGTTAGGTTAGGTTATATTACGTTATAGACGTATATAACGTTCCGACCGAGAAGTAGGGGCCGACCCGCCAGGAATTTTGTAAAATACTACATCCGAGATGTTAGGCTGCCTTAGGTTAGGATATATAATGTTATAGACGAATATAATGTTCCCACCGAGACGTACGGGTCAACACGAACGGGATTCTACAAAACATTCCCAGCGAGGGGCTAGATGTGTTAGGTTAGGTTATATTATGTTATAGACGTATATAATGTTCCCACCGAGGAGTAGGTGCCGACCCGCCAGGAATGTTGTAAAATACTACATCCGATGTATGAGGTTGCCTTAGGTTAGGATATATAACGAATTAGACGTATATAATGTTCCCACCGAGACGTACGGGGCTACACGAACGGGATTCTACAAAACATTCCCAGCGAGGGGATAGATAGGTTAGGTTAGGTTATATTACGTTATAGACGTGTATAATTTTGCCACCGAGACGTAGGTGTCAACACGAACGTGATTCTACAAAACATTCCCAGCGAGGGGCTAGATGTGTTAGGTTAGGTTATATAACGTTATAGACGTATATAATGTTCCCACCGACAAGTAGGTGCCGACCCGCCAGGAATGTTGTAAAATACTACATCCGAGGTGTGAGGTTGCCTTAGGTTAGGATATATAACGTTATAGACGTATATAATGTTCCCACCGAGACGTACGGGGCTACACGAACGGGATTCTACAAAACATTCCGAGCGAGGGGATAGATAGGTTAGGTTAGGTTATATTACGTTGTAGACATATATAACGTGCAGACCGAGAACTAGGTGCCGACCCGCCAGGAATGTTGTAAAATACTACATCCGAGATGTTAGGTTCCCTTAGGTTAGGATATATAACGTTATAGACGTATGAAATGTTCCCGCCGAGACATACGGGGCTGCACGAACGGGATTCTACAAAACATTGCCAGCGAGGGGATAGATAGGTTAGGTTAGGTTATATTACGTTATAGACGTATATAACGTCCCGACCGAGAAGTAGGGGCCGACCCGCCAGGAATGTTGTAAAATACTACATCCGAGATGTTAGGCTGCCTTAGGTTAGGATATATAACGTTCTAGACGTATATAATGTTCCCACCGAGACGTACGGGTCAACACGAACGGGATTCTACAAAACATTCCCAGCGAGGGGCTAGATGTGTTAGGTTAGGTTATATTATGTTATAGACGTATATAATGTTCCCACCGAGGAGTAGGTGCCGACCCGCCAGGAATGTTGTAAAATACTACATCCGATGTATGAGGTTGCCTTAGGTTTGGATATATAACGAATTAGACGTATATAATGTTCCCACCGAGACGTACGGGGCTACACGAACGGAATTGTACAAAACATTCCCAGCGAGAGGATAGGTGTGTTAGGTTAGGTTATATTACGTTATAGACGTATATAATGTTCCCACCTGGAAGTAGGGTCCGACCTGCCAGGAATGTTGTAAAATACTACATCCGAGATGTTAGGCTGCCTTAGGTTAGGATATATAACTTTATAGCCGTATATAATGTTCCACCGAGACGTACGGGGCTACACGAACGGGATTCTACAAAACATTCCCAGCGTGGAGATAGATGGGTTAGGTTAGGTTATATTACATTATAGACGTATATAATGTTCCCACCGAGAAGTAGGGGCCGACCCGCCAGGAATGTTGTAAAATACTACATCCGAGAAGTTAGGTTGCTTTAGGTTAGGATATATAACGTTATAGACGTATATAATGTTCCCACCGAGACGTACGGGGATACACGAACGTGATTCTACAAAACATTCCCAGCGAGGGGATAGATAGGTTAGGTTAGGTTATATTACGTTATAGACGTATATAACGTCCCGACCGAGATGTAGGGGCCGACCCGCCAGGAATTTTGTAAAATACTACATCCGAGGTGTGAGGTTGCCTTAGGTTAGGATATATAACGTTATAGACGTATATAATGTTGCCACCGAGAAGTGGGGGCCGACCCGCGAGGAATGTTGTAAAATACTACATCCGAGGTGTTAGGTTGCCTTAGGTTAGGATATATAACGTTATAGACGTATATAATGTTCCCACGGAGAGGTACGGTCCAACACGGCCGGGATTCTGTAAAACATTACCAGCCAGGGGCTAGGTAGGTTAGATTAGGTTATATTACGTTATAGACACATATAATATTCCCACCGACAAGTAGGGGCCGACCCGCCAGGAATGTTGTAAAATACTACATCCGAGGTGTGAGGTTGCCTTTGGTTAGGATGTATAACGTTATAGACGTATATAACTTTCCCACGGAGAGGTACGGTCCGACACGGTCGGGATTCTGTAGAACATTACCAGCGAGGGGCTAGATGGGTTAGGTTAGGTTATATAACGTTATAGACGTATACAATGTTTCCAACTTGAAGTAGGGGCCGGCCCGCCAGGAATGTTGTAAAATACTACATCCGAGGTGTGAGCTTGCCTTAGGTTAGGATATATAACGTTATAGACGTATATAATGTTCCCACGGAGCGGTGCGGACCGACACGACCGGGATTCTGTAAAACATTATCAGCGAGGGCCTAGTTGGGTTACGTTAGGTTATATTACGTTATAGACGCATATAACGTTCCCACCGACAAGTAGGGGCCGACCCGCCAGGAATTTTGTAAAATACTACATCCGAGGTGTGAGGTTCCCTTAGGTTAGGATATATAACGTTATAGACGTATCTAATGTCCCCACGGAGAGGTACGGTCCGACACGAGATTCCGTAAAACATTACCAGCGAAGGACTAGATGGGTTAGGTTAGGTTATATTACGTTATAGACGTATATAATGTTCCCACCGAGAAGTAGGGGCCGACCCGCCAGGAATGTTGTAAAATACTACATCCGAGATGTTAAGGTGCCTTAGGTTAGGATATATACCGTTATAGACGTATATAATGTTCCCACCGAGACGTACGGGGCTACACGAACGGGATTCTACAAAACATTCCTAGCGAGTGGATAGATAGGTTAGGTTAGGTTATATTATGTTATAGACGTATATAATGTTCCCACCTTGAAGTAGGGGCCGACCTGCCAGGTATGTTGTAAAATACTACATCCGAGGTGTGAGGTTGCCTTACGTTAGGATATATATCGGTATAGACGTATCTAATGTCCCCACGGAGAGGTACGGTCCGACACGAGATTCTGTAAAACATTACCAGCGAAGGACTAGATGGGTTAGGTTAGGTTATATTACGTTATAGACGTATATAATGTTCCCACCGAGAAGTAGGGGCCGACCCGCTAGGAATGTTGTAAAATACTTCATCCGAGGTGTGAGTTTGCCTTAGGTTAGGATATATAACGTTATAGACGTATCTAATGTCCCCACGGAGAGGTACGGTCCGACACGAGATTCTGTAAAACATTACCAGCGTAGGACTAGATGTGTTAGGTTAGGTTATATTACGTTATAGACGTATACAATGTTCCCACCGAGAAGTAGTGGCCGACCCGCTAGGAATGTTGTAAAATACTACATCCGAGGTGTTAGGTTGCCTTTGGTTAGGATGTATAACGTTATAGACATATATAACGTTCCCACGGAGAGGTACGGGCCGACACTACCGGGATTCTGTAAAACATTACCAGCGAAGGGCTAGATGGTTTACTTTAGGCTATATTACGTTATAGACGTATATAATGTTCCCACCGAGAAGTAGGGGCCGACCCGACAGGAATGTTATAAAATACTACATCCGATGTATGAGGTTGCCTTAGGTTAGGATATATAACGAATTAGACGTATATAATGTTCCCACCGAGACGTACGGGGCTACACGAACGGGATTCTACAAAACATTCCCAGCGAGGGGATAGATAGGTTAGGTTAGGTTATATTACGTTATAGACGTGTATAATTTTGCCACCGAGACGTAGGTGTCAACACGAACGTGATTCTACAAAACATTCCCAGCGAGGGGCTAGATGTGTTAGGTTAGGTTATATAACGTTACAGACGTATATAATGTTCCCACCGACAAGTAGGTGCCGACCCGCCAGGAATGTTGTAAAATACTACATCCGAGGTGTGAGGTTGCCTTAGGTTAGGATATATAACGTTATAGACGTATATAATGTTCCCACCGAGACGTACGGGGCTACACGAACGGGATTCTACAAAACATTCCCAGCGAGGGGATAGATAGGTTAGGATAGGTTATATTACGTTATAGACATATATAACATGCAGACCGAGAACTAGGTGCCGACCCGCCAGGAATGTTGTAAAATACTACATCCGAGATGTTAGGTTCCCTTAGGTTAGGATATATAACGTTATAGACGTATAAAATGTTCCCACCTGGAAGTAGGGTCCGACCTGCCAGGAATGTTGTAAAATACTACATCCGAGATGTTAGGCTGCCTTAGGTTAGGATATATAACTTTATAGCCGTATATAATGTTCCCACCGAGACGTACGGGGCTACACGAACGGGATTCTACAAAACATTCCCAGCGAGGAGATAGATGGGTTAGGTTAGGTTATATTACATTATAGACGTATATAATGTTCCCACCGAGAAGTAGGGGCCGACCCGCGAGGAATGTTGTAAAATACTACATCCGAGGACCTAGATTGCCTTAGGTTAGGATATATAACATTATAGACGTATATAATGTTCCCACGGAGAGGTACGGACCGACACGACCGGGATTCTGTAAAACATTACCAGCGAGGTTCTATATGGGTTGGGTTAGGTTATGTTACATTATAGACGTATATAATGTTCCCACCGAGAAGCAGGGGCCGACCCGCCAGGAATGCTGTAAAATACTACATCCGAGATGTTAGGTTGCCTTAGGTTAGGATATATAACGTTATCGACGTATATAATGTTCCCACCGAGACGTACGGGGCTAAACGAACGGTTTTCTACAAAACATTCCCAGCGAGGGGCTAGATGGGTTAGGTTAGGTTATATTACAGTATAGACTTATATAATGTTCGCACCTAGATGTAGGGCCGACCCGCCAGGAATGTTGTAAAATACTACATCCGACGTGTGAGGTTGCCTTAGGTTAGGATGTATAACGTTATAGACGTGTCTGATGTCCCCACGGAGAGGTACGGTCCGACACGAGATTCTGTAAAACATTACCAGCGAAGGACTAGATGAGTTAGGTTAGGTTATATTACGTTATAGATGTATATAATGTTACCGCCGAGACGTACGGAGCTACACGAACGGGATTCTACAAAACATTCCCAGCGAGGGGCTAGATGGGTTAGGTTAGGTTATATTACGTTATAGACGTATATATTGTTCCCACCTAGAAGTAGGGGCCGACCTGCCAGTAATGTTGTAAAATACTACATCCGAGGTGTTAGGTTGCCTTAGGTTAGGATATATAACGTTATAGACGTATCTAATGTCCCCACGGAGAGGTACGGTCCGACACGGGATTCTGTAAAACATTACCAGCGAGGGGCTAGATGGGTTAGGTTAGGTTATATAACGTTATAGACGTATATAATGTTTCCAACTTGAAGTAGGGGCCGGCCCGCCTGGAATGTTGTAAAATACTACATCCGAGGAGTGAGGTTGCCTTAGGTTAGGATATATAACGTCATAGACGTATATAATGTTCCCACGGAGCGGTGCGGACCGACACTACAGGGATTCTGTAAAACATTATCAGCGAGGGCCTAGTTGGGTTACGTTAGGTTATATTACGTTATAGACGCATATAACGTTCCCACCGACAAGAAGGGGCCGACCCGCCAGGAATGTTGTAAAATACTACATCCGAGGTGTGAGGTTGCCTTAGGTTAGGATATATAACGTTATAGACGTATATAATGTTGCCACCGAGAAGTGGGGGCCGACCCGCGAGGAATGTTGTAAAATACTACATCCGAGGTGTTAGGTTGCCTTAGGTTAGGATATATAACGTTATAGACGTATATAATGTTCCCACGGAGAGGTACGGTCCAACACGGCCGGGATTCTGTAAAACATTACCAGCCAGGGGCTAGGTAGGTTAGATTAGGTTATATTACGTTATAGACACATATAATATTCCCACCGACAAGAAGGGGCCGACCCGCCAGGAATGTTGTAAAATACTACATCCGAGATGATTGGCTGCCTTATGTTAGGATATATAACGTTATAGACGTATATAATGTTCCCACCGAGACGTACGGGTCAACACGAACGGGATTCTACAAAACATTCCCAGCGAGGGACTAGATGGGTGAGGTTAGGTTATATTACGTTACAGACGTATATAATGTTCCCACCTTGAAGTAGGGGCCGACCTGCCAGGTATGTTGTAAAATACTACATCCGAGATGTTAGGCTGCCTTAGGTTAGGATATATAACTTTATAGCCGTATATAATGTTCCCACCGAGACGTACGGGGCTACACGAACGGGATTCTACAAAACATTCCCAGCGAGGAGATAGATGGGTTGGGTTAGGTTATATTACATTATAGACGTATATAATGTTCCCACCGAGAAGTAGGGGCCGACCCGCCAGGAATGTTGTAAAATACTACATCCGAGAAGTTAGGTTGCTTTAGGTTAGGATATATAACGTTATAGACGTATATAATGTTCCCACCGAGACGCACGGGGCTACACGAACGTGATTCTACAAAACATTCCCAGCGAGGGGATAGATAGGTTAGGTTAGGTTATATTACGTTATAGACGTATATAACGTCCCGACCGAGATGTAGGGGCCGACCCGCCAGGAATTTTGTAAAATACTACATCCGAGGTGTGAGGTTGCCTTAGGTTAGGATATATAACGTTATAGACGTATATAATGTTGCCACCGAGAAGTGGGGGCCGACCCGCGAGGAATGTTGTAAAATACTACATCCGAGGTGTTAGGTTGCCTTAGGTTAGGATATATAACGTTATAGACGTATATAATGTTCCCACGGAGAGGTACGGTCCAACACGGCCGGGATTCTGTAAAACATTACCAGCCAGGGGCTAGGTAGGTTAGATTAGGTTATATTACGTTATAGACACATATAATATTCCCACCGACAAGTAGGGGCCGACCCGCCAGGAATGTTGTAAAATACTACATCCGAGATGATTGGCTGCCTTATGTTAGGATATATAACGTTATAGACGTATATAATGTTCACACCGAGACGTACGGGTCAACACGAACGGGATTCTACAAAACATTCCCAGCGAGGGACTAGATGGGTGAGGTTAGGTTATATTACGTTACAGACGTATATAATGTTCCCACCTTGAAGTAGGGGCCGACCTGCCAGGTATGTTGTAAAATACTACATCCGAGGTGTGAGGTTGCCTTAGGTTAGGATATATAACGGTATAGACGTATCTAATGTCCCCACGGAGAGGTACGGTCCGACACGAGATTCTGTAAAACATTACCAGCGAAGGACTAGATGGGTTAGGTTAGGTTATATTACGTTATAGACGTATATAATGTTGCCACCGAGAAGCAGGGGCCGACCCGCGAGGAATGTTGTAAAATACTACATCCGAGGTGTTAGATTGCCTTAGGTTAGGATATATAACATTATAGACGTATATAATGCTCCCACCGAGACGTACGGGGCTACACGAACGGGATTCTGTAAAACATTACCAGCTAAGGGCTAGATGGGTTACTTTAGGCTATATTACGGTATAGACGTATATAATGTTTCCACCGAGAAGCAGGGGCCGACCCGCCAGGAATGTTGTAAAATACTACATTCGAGAAGTTAGGTTGCCTTAGGTTAGGATATATAACGTTATAGACGTATATAATGTTCCCACCGAGACGTACGGGGCTACACGAACGGAATTCTACAAAACATTCCCAGCGAGAGGATAGATGTGTTAGGTTAGGTTATATTACGTTATAGACGTATATAATGTTCCCACCTGGAAGTAGGGTCCGACCTGCCAGGAATGTTGTAAAATACTACATCCGAGATGTTAGGTTGCTTTAGGTTAGGATATATAACGTTATAGACGTATATAATGTTCCCACCAAGACGTACGGGGCTACACGAACGGGATTCTACAAAACATTCCCAGCGAGGAGATAGATTGGTTAGGTTAGGTTATATTACGTTATAGACGTATATAACGTTCCGACCGAGAAGTAGGGGCCGACCCGCCAGGAATTTTGTAAAATACTACATCCGAGATGTTAGGCTGCCTTAGGTTAGTATATATAATGTTATAGACGAATATAATGTTCCCACCGAGACGTACGGGTCAACACGAACGGGATTCTACAAAACATTCCCAGCGAGGGGCTAGATGTGTTAGGTTAGGTTATATTATGTTATAGACGTATATAATGTTCCCACCGAGGAGTAGGTGCCGACCCGCCAGGAATGTTGTAAAATACTACATCCGGTGTATGAGGTTGCCTTAGGTTAGGATATATAACGAATTAGACGTATATAATGTTCCCACCGAGACGTACGGGGCTACACGAACGGGATTCTACAAAACATTCCCAGCGAGGGGATAGATAGGTTAGGTTAGGTTATATTACGTTATAGACGTGTATAATTTTGCCACCGAGACGTAGGTGTCAACACGAACGTGATTCTACAAAACATTCCCAGCGAGGGGCTAGATGTGTTAGGTTAGGTTATATAACGTTATAGACGTATATAATGTTCCCACCGACAAGTAGGTGCCGACCCGCCAGGAATGTTGTAAAATACTACATCCGAGGTGTGAGGTTGCCTTAGGTTAGGATATATAACGTTATAGACGTATATAATGTTCCCACCGAGACGTACGGGGCTACACGAACGGGATTCTACAAAACATTCCGAGCGAGGGGATAGATAGGTTAGGTTAGGTTATATTACGTTGTAGACATATATAACGTGCAGACCGAGAACTAGGTGCCGACCCGCCAGGAATGTTGTAAAATACTACATCCGAGATGTTAGGTTCCCTTAGGTTAGGATATATAACGTTATAGACGTATGAAATGTTCCCGCCGAGACATACGGGGCTGCACGAACGGGATTCTACAAAACATTGCCAGCGAGGGGATAGATAGGTTAGGTTAGGTTATATTACGTTATAGACGTATATAACGTCCCGACCGAGAAGTAGGGGCCGACCCGCCAGGAATGTTGTAAAATACTACATCCGAGATGTTAGGCTGCCTTAGGTTAGGATATATAACGTTCTAGACGTATATAATGTTCCCACCGAGACGTACGGGTCAACACGAACGGGATTCTACAAAACATTCCCAGCGAGGGGCTAGATGTGTTAGGTTAGGTTATATTATGTTATAGACGTATATAATGTTCCCACCGAGGAGTAGGTGCCGACCCGCCAGGAATGTTGTAAAATACTACATCCGATGTATGAGGTTGCCTTAGGTTTGGATATATAACGAATTAGACGTATATAATGTTCCCACCGAGACGTACGGGGCTACACGAACGGAATTGTACAAAACATTCCCAGCGAGAGGATAGGTGTGTTAGGTTAGGTTATATTACGTTATAGACGTATATAATGTTCCCACCTGGAAGTAGGGTCCGACCTGCCAGGAATGTTGTAAAATACTACATCCGAGATGTTAGGCTGCCTTAGGTTAGGATATATAACTTTATAGCCGTATATAATGTTCCACCGAGACGTACGGGGCTACACGAACGGGATTCTACAAAACATTCCCAGCGTGGAGATAGATGGGTTAGGTTAGGTTATATTACATTATAGACGTATATAATGTTCCCACCGAGAAGTAGGGGCCGACCCGCCAGGAATGTTGTAAAATACTACATCCGAGAAGTTAGGTTGCTTTAGGTTAGGATATATAACGTTATAGACGTATATAATGTTCCCACCGAGACGTACGGGGATACACGAACGTGATTCTACAAAACATTCCCAGCGAGGGGATAGATAGGTTAGGTTAGGTTATATTACGTTATAGACGTATATAACGTCCCGACCGAGATGTAGGGGCCGACCCGCCAGGAATTTTGTAAAATACTACATCCGAGGTGTGAGGTTGCCTTAGGTTAGGATATATAACGTTATAGACGTATATAATGTTGCCACCGAGAAGTGGGGGCCGACCCGCGAGGAATGTTGTAAAATACTACATCCGAGGTGTTAGGTTGCCTTAGGTTAGGATATATAACGTTATAGACGTATATAATGTTCCCACGGAGAGGTACGGTCCAACACGGCCGGGATTCTGTAAAACATTACCAGCCAGGGGCTAGGTAGGTTAGATTAGGTTATATTACGTTATAGACACATATAATATTCCCACCGACAAGTAGGGGCCGACCCGCCAGGAATGTTGTAAAATACTACATCCGAGGTGTGAGGTTGCCTTTGGTTAGGATGTATAACGTTATAGACGTATATAACTTTCCCACGGAGAGGTACGGTCCGACACGGTCGGGATTCTGTAGAACATTACCAGCGAGGGGCTAGATGGGTTAGGTTAGGTTATATAACGTTATAGACTTATACAATGTTTCCAACTTGAAGTAGGGGCCGGCCCGCCAGGAATGTTGTAAAATACTACATCCGAGGTGTGAGCTTGCCTTAGGTTAGGATATATAACGTTATAGACGTATATAATGTTCCCACGGAGCGGTGCGGATCGACACGACCGGGATTCTGTAAAACATTATCAGCGAGGGCCTAGTTGGGTTACGTTAGGTTATATTACGTTATAGACGCATATAACGTTCCCACCGACAAGTAGGGGCCGACCCGCCAGGAATTTTGTAAAATACTACATCCGAGGTGTGAGGTTCCCTTAGGTTAGGATATATAACGTTATAGACGTATCTAATGTCCCCACGGAGAGGTACGGTCCGACACGAGATTCCGTAAAACATTACCAGCGAAGGACTAGATGGGTTAGGTTAGGTTATATTACGTTATAGACGTATATAATGTTCCCACCGAGAAGTAGGGGCCGACCCGCCAGGAATGTTGTAAAATACTACATCCGAGATGTTAAGGTGCCTTAGGTTAGGATATATACCGTTATAGACGTATATAATGTTCCCACCGAGACGTACGGGGCTACACGAACGGGATTCTACAAAACATTCCTAGCGAGTGGATAGATAGGTTAGGTTAGGTTATATTATGTTATAGACGTATATAATGTTCCCACCTTGAAGTAGGGGCCGACCTGCCAGGTATGTTGTAAAATACTACATCCGAGGTGTGAGGTTGCCTTACGTTAGGATATATATCGGTATAGACGTATCTAATGTCCCCACGGAGAGGTACGGTCCGACACGAGATTCTGTAAAACATTACCAGCGAAGGACTAGATGGGTTAGGTTAGGTTATATTACGTTATAGACGTATATAATGTTCCCACCGAGAAGTAGGGGCCGACCCGCTAGGAATGTTGTAAAATACTTCATCCGAGGTGTGAGTTTGCCTTAGGTTAGGATATATAACGTTATAGACGTATCTAATGTCCCCACGGAGAGGTACGGTCCGACACGAGATTCTGTAAAACATTACCAGCGTAGGACTAGATGTGTTAGGTTAGGTTATATTACGTTATAGACGTATACAATGTTCCCACCGAGAAGTAGTGGCCGACCCGCTAGGAATGTTGTAAAATACTACATCCGAGGTGTTAGGTTGCCTTTGGTTAGGATGTATAACGTTATAGACATATATAACGTTCCCACGGAGAGGTACGGGCCGACACTACCGGGATTCTGTAAAACATTACCAGCGAAGGGCTAGATGGTTTACTTTAGGCTATATTACGTTATAGACGTATATAATGTTCCCACCGAGAAGTAGGGGCCGACCCGACAGGAATGTTATAAAATACTACATCCGATGTATGAGGTTGCCTTAGGTTAGGATATATAACGAATTAGACGTATATAATGTTCCCACCGAGACGTACGGGGCTACACGAACGGGATTCTACAAAACATTCCCAGCGAGGGGATAGATAGGTTAGGTTAGGATATATTACGTTATAGACGTGTATAATTTTGCCACCGAGAGGTAGGTGTCAACACGAACGTGATTCTACAAAACATTCCCAGCGAGGGGCTAGATGTGTTAGGTTAGGTTATATAACGTTACAGACGTATATAATGTTCCCACCGACAAGTAGGTGCCGACCCGCCAGGAATGTTGTAAAATACTACATCCGAGGTGTGAGGTTGCCTTAGGTTAGGATATATAACGTTATAGACGTATATAATGTTCCCACCGAGACGTACGGGGCTACACGAACGGGATTCTACAAAACATTCCCAGCGAGGGGATAGATAGGTTAGGATAGGTTATATTACGTTATAGACATATATAACATGCAGACCGAGAACTAGGTGCCGACCCGCCAGGAATGTTGTAAAATACTACATCCGAGATGTTAGGTTCCCTTAGGTTAGGATATATAACGTTATAGACGTATAAAATGTTCCCACCTGGAAGTAGGGTCCGACCTGCCAGGAATGTTGTAAAATACTACATCCGAGATGTTAGGCTGCCTTAGGTTAGGATATATAACTTTATAGCCGTATATAATGTTCCCACCGAGACGTACGGGGCTACACGAACGGGATTCTACAAAACATTCCCAGCGAGGAGATAGATGGGTTAGGTTAGGTTATATTACATTATAGACGTATATAATGTTCCCACCGAGAAGTAGGGGCCGACCCGCGAGGAATGTTGTAAAATACTACATCCGAGGACCTAGATTGCCTTAGGTTAGGATATATAACATTATAGACGTATATAATGTTCCCACGGAGAGGTACGGACCGACACGACCGGGATTCTGTAAAACATTACCAGCGAGGTTCTATATGGGTTGGGTTAGGTTATGTTACATTATAGACGTATATAATGTTCCCACCGAGAAGCAGGGGCCGACCCGCCAGGAATGCTGTAAAATACTACATCCGAGATGTTAGGTTGCCTTAGGTTAGGATATATAACGTTATCGACGTATATAATGTTCCCACCGAGACGTACGGGGCTAAACGAACGGTTTTCTACAAAACATTCCCAGCGAGGGGCTAGATGGGTTAGGTTAGGTTATATTACAGTATAGACTTATATAATGTTCGCACCTAGATGTAGGGCCGACCCGCCAGGAATGTTGTAAAATACTACATCCGACGTGTGAGGTTGCCTTAGGTTAGGATGTATAACGTTATAGACGTGTCTGATGTCCCCACGGAGAGGTACGGTCCGACACGAGATTCTGTAAAACATTACCAGCGAAGGACTAGATGAGTTAGGTTAGGTTATATTACGTTATAGATGTATATAATGTTACCGCCGAGACGTACGGAGCTACACGAACGGGATTCTACAAAACATTCCCAGCGAGGGGCTAGATGGGTTAGGTTAGGTTATATTACGTTATAGACGTATATATTGTTCCCACCTAGAAGTAGGGGCCGACCTGCCAGTAATGTTGTAAAATACTACATCCGAGGTGTTAGGTTGCCTTAGGTTAGGATATATAACGTTATAGACGTATCTAATGTCCCCACGGAGAGGTACGGTCCGACACGAGATTCTGTAAAACATTACCAGCGAGGGGCTAGATGGGTTAGGTTAGGTTATATAACGTTATAGACGTATATAATGTTTCCAACTTGAAGTAGGGGCCGGCCCGCCTGGAATGTTGTAAAATACTACATCCGAGGAGTGAGGTTGCCTTAGGTTAGGATATATAACGTCATAGACGTATATAATGTTCCCACGGAGCGGTGCGGACCGACACTACAGGGATTCTGTAAAACATTATCAGCGAGGGCCTAGTTGGGTTACGTTAGGTTATATTACGTTATAGACGCATATAACGTTCCCACCGACAAGAAGGGGCCGACCCGCCAGGAATGTTGTAAAATACTACATCCGAGGTGTGAGGTTGCCTTAGGTTAGGATATATAACGTTATAGACGTATATAATGTTGCCACCGAGAAGTGGGGGCCGACCCGCGAGGAATGTTGTAAAATACTACATCCGAGGTGTTAGGTTGCCTTAGGTTAGGATATATAACGTTATAGACGTATATAATGTTCCCACGGAGAGGTACGGTCCAACACGGCCGGGATTCTGTAAAACATTACCAGCCAGGGGCTAGGTAGGTTAGATTAGGTTATATTACGTTATAGACACATATAATATTCCCACCGACAAGAAGGGGCCGACCCGCCAGGAATGTTGTAAAATACTACATCCGAGATGATTGGCTGCCTTATGTTAGGATATATAACGTTATAGACGTATATAATGTTCCCACCGAGACGTACGGGTCAACACGAACGGGATTCTACAAAACATTCCCAGCGAGGGACTAGATGGGTGAGGTTAGGTTATATTACGTTACAGACGTATATAATGTTCCCACCTTGAAGTAGGGGCCGACCTGCCAGGTATGTTGTAAAATACTACATCCGAGGTGTGAGGTTGCCTTAGGTTAGGATATATAACGGTATAGACGTATCTAATGTCCCCACGGAGAGGTACGGTCCGACACGAGATTCTGTAAAACATTACCAGCGAAGGACTAGATGGGTTAGGTTAGGTTATATTACGTTATAGACGTATATAATGTTGCCACCGAGAAGCAGGGGCCGACCCGCGAGGAATGTTGTAAAATACTACATCCGAGGTGTTAGATTGCCTTAGGTTAGGATATATAACATTATAGACGTATATAATGCTCCCACCGAGACGTACGGGGCTACACGAACGGGATTCTACAAAACATTCCCAGCGAGGGGCTAGATGTGTTAGGTTAGGTTATATTATGTTATAGACGTATATAATGTTCCCACCGAGGAGTAGGTGCCGACCCGCCAGGAATGTTGTAAAATACTACATCCGATGTATGAGGTTGCCTTAGGTTAGGATATATAACGAATTAGACGTATATAATGTTCCCACCGAGACGTACGGGGCTACACGAACGGGATTCTACAAAACATTCCCAGCGAGGGGATAGATAGGTTAGGTTAGGTTATATTACGTTATAGACGTGTATAATTTTGCCACCGAGACGTAGGTGTCAACACGAACGTGATTCTACAAAACATTCCCAGCGAGGGGCTAGATGTGTTAGGTTAGGTTATATAACGTTATAGACGTATATAATGTTCCCACCGATAAGTAGGTGCCGACCCGCCAGGAATGTTGTAAAATACTACATCCGAGGTGTGAGGTTGCCTTAGGTTAGGATATATAACGTTATAGACGTATATAATGTTCCCACCGAGACGTACGGGGCTACACGAACGGGATTCTACAAAACATTCCGAGCGAGGGGATAGATAGGTTAGGTTAGGTTATATTACGTTGTAGACATATATAACGTGCAGACCGAGAACTAGGTGCCGACCCGCCAGGAATGTTGTAAAATACTACATCCGAGATGTTAGGTTCCCTTAGGTTAGGATATATAACGTTATAGACGTATGAAATGTTCCCGCCGAGACATACGGGGCTGCACGAACGGGATTCTACAAAACATTGCCAGCGAGGGGATAGATAGGTTAGGTTAGGTTATATTACGTTATAGACGTATATAACGTCCCGACCGAGAAGTAGGGGCCGACCCGCCAGGAATGTTGTAAAATACTACATCCGAGATGTTAGGCTGCCTTAGGTTAGGATATATAACGTTCTAGACGTATATAATGTTCCCACCGAGACGTACGGGTCAACACGAACGGGATTCTACAAAACATTCCCAGCGAGGTGCTAGATGTGTTAGGTTAGGTTATATTATGTTATAGACGTATATAATGTTCCCACCGAGGAGTAGGTGCCGACCCGCCAGGAATGTTGTAAAATACTACATCCGATGTATGAGGTTGCCTTAGGTTTGGATATATAACGAATTAGACGTATATAATGTTCCCACCGAGACGTACGGGGCTACACGAACGGAATTGTACAAAACATTCCCAGCGAGAGGATAGGTGTGTTAGGTTAGGTTATATTACGTTATAGACGTATATAATGTTCCCACCTGGAAGTAGGGTCCGACCTGCCAGGAATGTTGTAAAATACTACATCCGAGATGTTAGGCTGCCTTAGGTTAGGATATATAACTTTATAGCCGTATATAATGTTCCACCGAGACGTACGGGGCTACACGAACGGGATTCTACAAAACATTCCCAGCGAGGAGATAGATGGGTTAGGTTAGGTTATATTACATTATAGACGTATATAATGTTCCCACCGAGGAGTAGGGGCCGACCCGCCAGGAATGTTGTAAAATACTACATCCGAGAAGTTAGGTTGCTTTAGGTTAGGATATATAACGTTATAGACGTATATAATGTTCCCACCGAGACGTACGGGGATACACGAACGTGATTCTACAAAACATTCCCAGCGAGGGGATAGATAGGTTAGGTTAGGTTATATTACGTTATAGACGTATATAACGTCCCGACCGAGATGTAGGGGCCGACCCGCCATGAATTTTGTAAAATACTACATCCGAGGTGTGAGGTTGCCTTAGGTTAGGATATATAACGTTATAGACGTATATAATGTTGCCACCGAGAAGTGGGGGCCGACCCGCGAGGAATGTTGTAAAATACTACATCCGAGGTGTTAGGTTGCCTTAGGTTAGGATATATAACGTTATAGACGTATATAATGTTCCCACGGAGAGGTACGGTCCAACACGGCCGGGATTCTGTAAAACATTACCAGCCAGGGGCTAGGTAGGTTAGATTAGGTTATATTACGTTATAGACACATATAATATTCCCACCGACAAGTAGGGGCCGACCCGCCAGGAATGTTGTAAAATACTACATCCGAGGTGTGAGGTTGCCTTTGGTTAGGATGTATAACGTTATAGACGTATATAACTTTCCCACGGAGAGGTACGGTCCGACACGTTCGGGATTCTGTAGAACATTACCAGCGAGGGGCTAGATGGGTTAGGTTAGGTTATATAACGTTATAGACGTATACAATGTTTCCAACTTGCAGTAGGGGCCGGCCCGCCAGGAATGTTGTAAAATACTACATCCGAGGTGTGAGCTTGCCTTAGGTTAGGATATATGACGTTATAGACGTATATAATGTTCCCACGGAGCGGTGCGGACCGACACGACCGGGATTCTGTAAAACATTATCAGCGAGGGCCTAGTTGGGTTACGTTAGGTTATATTACGTTATAGACGCATATAACGTTCCCACCGACAAGTAGGGGCCGACCCGCCAGGAATTTTGTAAAATACTACATCCGAGGTGTGAGGTTCCCTTAGGTTAGGATATATAACGTTATAGACGTATCTAATGTCCCCACGGAGAGGTACGGTCCGACATGAGATTCCGTAAAACATTACCAGCGAAGGACTAGATGGGTTAGGTTAGGTTATATTACGTTATAGACGTATATAATGTTCCCACCGAGAAGTAGGGGCCGACCCGCCAGGAATGTTGTAAAATACTACATCCGAGATGTTAAGGTGCCTTAGGTTAGGATATATACCGTTATAGACGTATATAATGTTCCCACCGAGACGTACGGGGCTACACGAACGGGATTCTACAAAACATTCCTAGCGAGTGGATAGATAGGTTAGGTTAGGTTATATTATGTTATAGACGTATATAATGTTCCCACCTTGAAGTAGGGGCCGACCTGCCAGGTATGTTGTAAAATACTACATCCGAGGTGTGAGGTTGCCTTACGTTAGGATATATATCGGTATAGACGTATCTAATGTCCCCACGGAGAGGTACGGTCCGACACGAGATTCTGTAAAACATTACCAGCGAAGGACTAGATGGGTTAGGTTAGGTTATATTACGTTATAGACGTATATAATGTTCCCACCGAGAAGTAGGGGCCGACCCGCTAGGAATGTTGTAAAATACTTCATCCGAGGTGTGAGTTTGCCTTAGGTTAGGATATATAACGTTATAGACGTATCTAATGTCCCCACGGAGAGGTACGGTCCGACACGAGATTCTGTAAAACATTACCAGCGTAGGACTAGATGTGTTAGGTTAGGTTATATTACGTTATAGACGTATACAATGTTCCCACCGAGAAGTAGTGGCCGACCCGCTAGGAATGTTGTAAAATACTACATCCGAGGTGTTAGGTTGCCTTTGGTTAGGATGTATAACGTTATAGACATATATAACGTTCCCACGGAGAGGTACGGGCCGACACTACCGGGATTCTGTAAAACATTACCAGCGAAGGGCTAGATGGTTTACTTTAGGCTATATTACGTTATAGACGTATATAATGTTCCCACCGAGAAGTAGGGGCCGACCCGACAGGAATGTTATAAAATACTACATCCGAGGTGTTAGGTTGCCTTAGGTTAGGATATATAACGTTATAGACGTATATAATGTTCACACCGAGACGTACGGGGCTACACAAACGGGATTCTACAAAACATTCCCAGCGAGGGACTAGATGGGTGAGGTTAGGTTATATTACGTTACAGACGTATATAATGTTCCCACCGAGAAGTAGGGGCCGACCCGCTAGGAATGTTGTAAAATACTACATTCGAGGTGTGAGGTTGCCTTAGGTTAGGATATATAACGTTATAGACGTATCTAATGTCCCCACGGAGAGGTACGGTCCGACACGAGATTCTGTAAAACATTACCAGCCAGGGGCTAGGTAGGTTAGATTAGGTTATATTACGTTATAGACACATATAATATTCCCACCGACAAGTAGGGGCCGACACGCCAGGAATGTTGTAAAATACTACATCCGCGATGTTAGGTTGCCTTAGGTTAGGATTATAACGTTATAGACGTATATAATGTTCCCACGGAGAGGAACGGGCCGACACGACCGGGATTCTGTAAAACATTACCAACGAAGGGCTAGATGGGTTACGTTAGGTTATATTACGTTATAGACGTATATAATGTTCCCACCGAGAAGTAGGGGCCGACCCGCCAGTAATGATGTAAAATACTACATCCGAGATGTTAGATTGCCTTAGGTTAGGATATATTACGTTATAGACGTATAGAATGTTCCCACCGAGACGTACGGGGCTACACGAACGGGATTCTACAAAACATTCCCAGCGAGGAGATAGATGGGTTAGGTTAGGTTATATTACATTATAGACGTATATAATGTTCCCACCGAGAAGTAGGGGCCGACCCGCCAGGAATGATGTAAAATACTACATCCGAGATGTTAGGTTGCTTTAGGTTAGGATATATAACGTTATAGACGTATATAATGTTCCCACCGAGACGTACGGGGCTACACGAACGGGATTCTACAAAACATTCCCAGCGAGTGGATAGATAGGTTAGGTTAGGTTATATTATGTTATAGACGTATATAATGTTCCCACCGAGGAGTAGGTGCCGACACGCCAGGAATATTGTAAAATACGACATCCGGGGTGTGAGGTTGCCTTAGGTTAGGATGTATAACGTTATAGGCGTATATAATGTTCCCGCGGAGCGGTACGGTCCCACACGGCCGGGATTCTGTAAAACATTACCAGCCAGGGGCTAGGTTGGTTAGGTTAGGTTATACTACGTTATAGACGCATATAATGTTCCCACCGAGAAGTAGGGGCCGACCCGGCAGTAATGATGTAAAATACTATATCCGAGATGTTAGATTGCCTTAGGTTAGGATATATAAAGTTATAGACGTATATAATGATCCCACGGAGAGGTACGGGCCGACGCGACCGGGATTCTGTAAAACAATACCAGCGTGGGGATAGATAGGTTAGGCTAGGTTTTATTACGTTATAAACGCATATAATGTTCCCACCGAGAAGTAGAGGCCGACCCGCCAGTAATGATGTAAAATACTACATCCGAGATGTTAGATTGCCTTAGGTTAGGATTATAACGTTATAGACGTATATAATGTTCCCACCGAGACGTACGGGGCTACACGAACGGGATTCTACAAAACATTCCCAGCGAGGGGCTAGATGGGTGAGGTTAGGTTATATTACGTTATAGACGTATATATTGTTCCCACCTAGAAGTAGGGGCCGGCCCGCCAGGAATGTTGTAAAATACTACATCCGAGGTGTGAGGTTGCCTTAGGTTAGGATACATAACGTTGTAGACGTATATAATGTTCCCACGGAGAGATACGGGCCGACACTACCTTGATTCTGTAAAACATTACCAGCGAGGTGCTAGATAGGTTAGGTTAGGTTATATTACGTTATAGACGTATAGAATGTTCCTACCGAGAAGTAAGGGCCGACCCGCCAGGAATGTTGTAAAATACTACATCCGCGGTGTTAGGTTGCCTCAAGTGAGGATTATAACGTTATAGACGTATATAATGTTCCCTCGGAGAGGTACGGTTCCAACCGGCCGGGATTCTGTAAAACATTACCAACGAAGGGCTAGATGGGTTATGTTAGGTTATGTTACGTTATAGACGTATATAATGTTCCCACAGAGAAGTATCGGCCCACCCGCCAGGATAGTTGTAAAATACTACATCCGAGGTGTTAGGTTGCCTTAGCTTAGGATTATAATGTTATAGAAGTATATAATGTTCCCACGGAGAGGTACGGCACCACACGGCCGGGATTCTGTAAAACATTACCAGCCAGGGGAAAGGATGGTTAGGTTAGGTTATATTACGTTATAGACGCATGTAATGTTCCCACCGAGAAGTAGGGGCCGACCCGCCAGTAATGATGTAAAATACTACATCCGAGATGTTAGATTGCCTTAGGTTAGGATATATTACGTTATAGACGTATAGAATGTTCCCACCGCGACGCACGGGGCTACAAGAACGGGATTCTACAAAACATTCCCAGCGAGTCGATAGATAGGTTAGGTTAGGTTATATTATGTTATAGACGTATATGATGTTCCCACCTTGAAGTAGGGGCCGACCTGCCAGGTATGTTGTAAAATACTACATCCGAGGTGTGAGGTTGCCTTACGTTAAGATATATAACGGTATAGACGTATCTAATGTCCCCACGGAGAGGTACGGTCCGACACGAGATTCTGTAAAACATTACCAGCGAAGGACTAGATTGGTTAGGTTAGGTCATGTTACGTTATAGACGCATATAATGTTCCCACCGAGAAGTAGGGGCCGACCCGCCAGTAATGTTGTAAAATACTACATCCGAGGTGTGATGTTGCCTTAGGTTAGGATATATAACATTATAAACGTATATAATGTTCCCACGGAGAAGTACGGGCCGACACGTCCGGGATTCTGTAAAACATTACCAGCGAATGGCTAGATGGGTTATGTTAGGTTATATTACGCTATAGACGTATATAATGTACCCACGGAGAGGTACTGGCCAACACGACCGGGATTCTGTAAAACATTACCAGCGTGGGGATAGATAGGTTAGGTTAGGTTATATTACGTTATAGACGCATATAATGTTCCCACCGAGAAGTAGGGGCCGACCTGCCAGGAATGTTGTAAAATACTAGATCCGAGATGTTAGATTGCCTTAGGTTATGATATGTAACGTTATAGACGTATACAATGTTCCCACCGAGACGTACGGGGCTACACGAACGGGATTCTACAAAACATTCCCAGCGAGGGGCTAGATGGGTTAGGTTAGGTTATATTACGTTATAGACGTATATAATGTTCCCACCTAGAAGTAGGGGCCGACCTACCAGGAATGTTGTAAAATAATACATCCGTGGTGTGAGGTTGCCTTAGGTTAGGGTATATAACGTTATAGACGTATCTAATGTCCCCACGGAGAGGTACGGTCTGACACGAATGAGATTCTGTAAAACATTACCAGCGAAGGGCAAGATGGATTTGCTTAGTTTATATTACGTTATAGACGCATATATTGTTCCCACCGAGAAGTAGGGGCCCACCCGCCAGCAATGTTGTAAAATACTACATCCGAGATGTTAGATTGCCTTAGGTTAGGATACATTACGCTATAGACGTATATAATGTTCCCACGGAGAGGTACGGTCCCACACGGCCGAGATTCTGTAAAACATTACCAGCCAGGGGCTAGGTTGGTTAGGTTAGGCTATATTACGTTATAGACGCATATAATGTTCCCACCGAGAAGTAGGGGCCGACCCGGCAATAATGATGTAAAATACTACATCCGAGATGTTAGATTGCCATAGGTTAGGATATATAACGTTATAGACGTATATAATGTTCCCACGGAGAAGTACGGGCCGACACGACCGGGATTCTGTAAAACATTACCAGCGAAGGGCTAGATGGGTTACGTTAGGTTATATTACGTTATAGACGTATATAATGTTCCCACCGAGAAGTTGTGGCCGATCCGCCAGGAATGTTGTAAAATACTACACCCGAGGTGTTAGGTTGCCTTAGGTTAGAATATATAACGTTATGGACGTATATAATGTTCCCACGGCGAGGTACGGTCCGACTCGGCCGGTATTCTGTAAAACATTACCAGCCAGGTGCTAGGTTGGTTAGGATAGGCTATATTACGTTATGGACGCATATAATGTTCCCACCGAGAAGTAGGGGCCGAACCGCCAGTAATGATGTAAAATACTACATCCGAGATGTTAGATTGCCTTAGGTTAGGATATATAACGTTATAGACGTATATAATGTTCCCAGGGAGAGGTACGGACCAACACGACCGGGATTCTGTAAAACATTACCAGCGAAGAGCTAGATGGGTTACGTTAGGTTATATTACGTTATAGACGTATATAATGTTCCACCGAGAAGTTGGGGCCGATCCGCCAGGAATGTTGTAAAATACTACACCCGAGGTGTTAGGTTGCCTTAGGTTAGAATATATAACGTTATGGACGTATATAATGTTCCCACGGCGCGGTACGGTCCGACTGGGCCGGTATTCTGTAAAACATTACCAGCCAGGTGCTAGGTTGGTTAGGATAGGCTATATTACGTTATAGACGCATATAATGTTCCCACCGAGAAGTAGGGGCCGAACCGCCAGTAATGATGTAAAATACTACATCCGAGATGTTAGATTGCCTTAGGTTAGGATATATAACGTTATAGACGTATATAATGTTCCCACGGAGAGGTACGGTCCCAACCGGCCGGGATTCTGTAAAACATTACCAGCGAAGGGCAAGATGGGTTAGGTTAGGTCATGTTACGTTATAGACGCATATAATGTTCCCACCGAGAAGTAGGGGCCGACCCGCCAGTAATGTTGTAAAATACTACATCCGAGATGTTAGATTGCCTTAGGTTATGATATGTAACGTTATAGACGTATATAATGTTCCCACCGAGACGTACGGGGCTACACGAACGGGATTCTACAAAACATTCCCAGCGAGGGGCTAGATGGGTTAGGTTAGGTTATATTACGTTATAGACGTATATAATGTTCCCACCTAGAAGTAGGGGCCAACCTACCAGGAATGTTGTAAAATACTACATCCGTGGTGTGAGGTTGCCTTAGGTTAGGGTATATAACGTTATAGACGTATCTAATGTCCCCAGGGAGAGGTACGGTCCGACACGAATGAGATTCTGTAAAACATTACCAGCGAAGGGCAAGATGGGTTTGGTTAGTTTATATTACGTTATAGACGCATATATTGTTCCCACCGAGAAGTAGGGGCCCACCCGCCAGCAATGTTGTAAAATACTACATCCGAGATGTTAGATTGCCTTAGGTTAGGATATATTACGCTATAGACGTATATAATGTTCCCACGGAGAGGTACGGTCCCACACGGCCGGGATTCTGTAAAACATTACCAGCGAGGGGCTAGGTTGGTTAGGTTAGGCTATATTACGTTATAGACGTATATAATGTTCCCACCGAGAAGTTGGGGCCGATCCGCCAGGAATGTTGTAAAACACTACATCCGAGGTGTTAGGTTGCCTTAGGTTAGAATATATAACGTTATGGACGCATATAATGTTCCCACGGCGAGGTACGGTCCGACTCGGCCGGGATATTGTAAAACATAACCAGACAGGGGCTAGGTGGGTTAGGTTAGGTTATATTACGTTATAGACGTATATAACGTTCACACCGGCAAGTAGTGGCCGAACCGCCAGGAATGATGTAAAATACTACATCCGAGATGTTAGATTGCCTTAGGTTAGGATATATAACGTTATAGACGTATATAATGTTCCCACGGAGAAGTACGGTCCGACTCGGCCGGTATTCTGTAAAACATTACCAGACAGGAGCTAGGTGGGTTAGGTTAGGTTATATTGCGTTATAGACGTATAGAATGTTCCTACCGAGATGTAGGGGCCGACCCGCCAGGAATGTTGTGAAATACTACATCCGCGGTGTTAGGTTGCCTTAGGTTATGATTATAACGTTATAGACGTATAGAATGTTCCCACGGAGAGGTACGGTCCCAGCCGGCCGGGATTCTGTAAAACATTACCAGCGAATGGCTAGATGGGTTATATTAGGTTATATTACGTTAGAGACGTATATAATGTTCCCACCGAGACGTATGGACCCACCCGCCAGGAATGTTGCAAAATACTACATCCGAGGTGTTAGGTTGCCTTAGCTTAGGATTATAACGTCATAGACATATATAATGTTCCCACGGAGAGGTACGGTCCCACACGGCCGGGATTCTGTAAAACATTACTAGCCAGGTGCTAGGTTGGTTAGGATAGGCTATATTACGTTATAGACGCATATAATGTTCCCAACGAGAAGTAGGGGCCGAACCGCCAGTAATGATGTAAAATACTACATCCGAGATGTTAGATTGCCTTAGGTTAGGATATATAACGTTATAGACGTATATAATGTTCCCACGGAGATGTACGGTCCCAACCGGCCGGGATTCTGTAAAACATTACCAGCGAAGGTCATGTTACGTTATAGACGCATATAATGTTCCCACCGAGAAGTAGGGGCCGACCCGCCAGTAATGTTGTAAAATACTACATCCGAGGTGTGATGTTGCCTTAGGTTAGGATATATAACATTATAGACGTATATAATGTTCCCACGGAGAAGTACGGGCCGACACGGCCGGTATTCTGTAAAACATTACCCGCGAATGGCTAGATGGGTTATGTTAGGTTATATTACGCTATAGACGTATATAATGTACCCACGGAGAGGTACTGGCCAACACGACCGGGATTCTGTAAAACATTACCAGCGTGGGGATAGATAGGTTAGGTTAGGTTATATTACGTTATAGACGCATATAATGTTCCCACCGAGAAGTAGGGGCCGACCTGCCAGGAATGTTGTAAAATACTAGATCCGAGATGTTAGATTGCCTTAGGTTATGATATGTAACGTTATAGACGTATATAATGTTCCCACCGAGACGTACGGGGCTACACGAACGGGATTCTACAAAACATTCCCAGCGAGGGGCTAGATGGGTTAGGTTAGGTTACATTACGTTATAGACGTATATAATGTTCCCACCTAGAAGTAGGGGCCGACCTACCAGGAATGTTGTAAAATACTACATCCGTGGTGTGAGGTTGCCTTAGGTTAGGGTATATAACGTTATAGACGTATCTAATGTCCCCACGGAGAGGTACGGTCCGACACGAATGAGATTCTGTAAAACATTACCAGCGAAGGGCAAGATGGGTTTGGTTAGTTTATATTCCGTTATAGACGCATATATTGTTCCCACCGAGAAGTAGGGGCCCACCCGCCAGCAATGTTGTAAAATACTACATCCGAGATGTTAGATTGCCTTAGGTTAGGATATATTACGCTATAGACGTATATAATGTTCCCACCGAGAAGTAGGGGCCGACCCGCCAGTAATGATGTAAAATACTACATCCGAGATGTTAGATTGCCTTAGGTTAGGATTATAACGTTATAGACGTATATAATGTTCCCACGGAGAGGTACGGTCCCACACGGCCGGGATTCTGTAAAACATTACCAGCGAAGGGCAAGATGGGTTAGGTTAGGTCATGTTACGTTATAGACGCATATAATGTTCCCACGGAGAAGTAGGGGCCGACCCGCCAGTAATGTTGTAAAATACTACATTCGAGGTGTGATGTTGCCTTAGGTTAGGATATATAACGTTATAGACGTATATAATGTTCCCACGGAGAAGTACGTGCCTACACGGCCGGGATTCTGTAAAACATTACCAGCGAATGGCTAGATGGGTTATGTTAGGTTATATTACGTTATAGACGTATATAATGTTCCCACCGAGAAGTATGGGCCCACCCGCAAGTAATGATGTAAAATACTACATCCGAGATGTTAGATTGCCTTAGGTTAGGATATATAACGTTATAGACGTATAGAATGTTCCCACGGAGAGGTACGGGCCAACACGACCGGGATTCTGTACAACATTACCAGCGTGGGGATAAATAGGTTGGGTTACGTTATATTACGTTATAGACGTATATAATGTTCCTACCGAGAAGTAGGGGCCGACCCGCCAGGAATGTTGTAAAATACTACACCCGAGGTGTTAGGTTGCCTAAGGTTAGAATATATAACGTTATGGACGTATATAATGTTCCCACGGCGAGGTATGGTCCGACTCGGCCGGTATTCTGTAAAACATTACCAGACAGGGGCTAGGTGGGTTAGGTTAGGTTATATTACGTTATAGACGTATAGAATGTTCCTACCGAGATGTAGGGTCCGACCCGCCAGGAATGTTGTAAAATACCACATCCGAGGTGTGAGGTTGCCTTAGGTTAGGATATATAACGTTATAGACGTATCTAATGTCCCCACGGAGAGGTACGGTCAGACACGAACGGGATTCTGTATAACATTACCAGCGAAGGGCTAGATGGGTTAGGTTAGGTTATATTACGTTATACACGTATATAATGTTCCCACCTAGAAGTAGGGGCCGGCCCGCCAGGAATGTTGTAAAATACTACATCCGAGGTGTGAGGTTGCCTTAGGTTAGGATATATAACGTTATAGACGTATAGAATGTTCCCACGGAGAGGTACGGGCCAACACGACCGGGATTCTGTACAACATTACCAGCGTGGGGATAAATAGGTTGGGTTTCGTTATATTACGTTACAGACGTATATAATGTTCCTACCGAGAAGTAGGGGCCGACCCGCCAGGAATGTTGTAAAATACTACATCCGCGGTGTTAGGTTGCCTTAGGTTAGGATTATAACGTTATAGACGTATATAATGTTCCCTCGGAGAGGTACGGTCCCAACCGGCCGGGATTCTGTAAAACATTACCAACGAAGGGCTAGATGGGTTATGTTAGGTTATGTTACGTTATAGACGTATATAATGTTCCCACCGAGAAGTATGGGCCCACCCGCCAGGAATGTTGTAAAATACTACATCCGAGGTGTTAGGTTGCCTTAGCTTAGGATTATAACGTTATAGACGTATATAATGTTCCCACGGAGAGATAAGGTCCCACACGGCCGGGATTCTGTAAAACATTACCAGCCAGGGGCTAGGTGGGTTAGGTTAGGTTATATTACGTTATAGACGTATAGAATGTTCCTACCGAGATGTAGGGCCGACCCGCCAGGAATGTTGTAAAATACTACATCCGCGGTGTTAGGTTGCCTTAGGTTAGGATTATAACGTTATAGACGTATATAATGTTCCCACGGAGAGGTACGGTCCCAACCGGCCGGGATTCTGTAAAGCATTACCAGCGAATGGCTAGATGGGTTATATTAGGTTATATTACGTTATAGACGTATATAATGTTCCCACCGAGAAGTTGGGGCCCACCCGCAAGTAATGATGTAAAATACTACATCCGAGATGTTAGATTGCCTTAGGTGAGGATATATAACGTTATAGACGTATAGAATGTTCCCACGGAGAGGTACGGGCCAACACGACCGGGATTCTGTACAACATTACCAGCGTGGGGATAAATAGGTTGGGTTACGTTATATTACGTTATAGACGTATATAATGTTCCTACCGAGAAGTAGGGGCCGACCCGCCAGGAATGTTGTAAAATACTACATCCGCGGTGTTAGATTGCCTTAGGTTAGGATTATAACGTTATAGACGTATATAATGTTCCCTCGGAGAGGTACGGTCCCAACCGGCCGGGATTCTGTAAAACATTACCAGCGAATGGCTAGATGGGTTATGTTAGGTTATATTACGCTATAGACGTATATAATGTTCCCACCGAGAAGTATGGGCCCACCCGCAAGTAATGATGTAAAATACTACATCCGAGATGTTAGATTGCCTTAGGTTAGGATATATAACGTTATAGACGTACAGAATGTTCCCACGGAGAGGTACGGGCCAACACGACCGGGATTCTGTACAACATTACCAGCGTGGGGATAAATAGGTTGGGTTACGTTATATTACGTTATAGACGTATATAATGTTCCTACCGAGAAGTAGGGGCCGACCCGCCAGGAATGTTGTAAAATACTACATCCGCGGTGTTAGATTGCCTTAGGTTAGGATTATAACGTTATAGACGTATATAATGTTCGCTCGGAGAGGTACGGTCCCAACCGGCCGGGATTCTGTAAAACATTACCAACGAAGGGCTAGATGGGTTATGTTAGGTTATGTTACGTTATAGACGTATATAATGTTCCAACCGAGAAGTATGGGCCCACCCGCCAGGAATGTTGTAAAATACTACATCCGAGGTGTTAGGTTGCCTTAGCTTAGGATTATAACCTTATAGACGTATATAATGTTCCCACGGAGAGATAAGGTCCCACACGGCCGGGATTCTGTAAAACATTACCTGCCAGGGGCTAGGTTGCTTAGGTTAGGCTATATTACGTTATAGACGCATATAATGTTCCCACCGAGAAGTAGGGGCCGACCCGCCAGTAATGATGTAAAATACTACATCCGAGATGTTAGATTGCCTTAGGTTAGGATATATAACGTTATAGACGTATATAATGTTCCCATGGAGAGGTACGGGCCAACACGACCGGGATTCTGTAAAACATTACCAGCGAAGGGCTAGATGGGTTACGTTAGGTTATATTACGTTATAGATGTATATAATGTTCCCACCGAGAAGTTGGGGCCGATCCGCCAGGAATGTGGTAAAATACTACACCCGAGGTGTTAGGTTGCCTTAGGTTAGAATATATAACGTTATGGACGTATATAATGTTCCCACGGCGAGGTATGGTCCGACTCGGCCGGTATTCTGTAAAACATTACCAGACAGGAGCTAGGTGGGTTAGGTTAGGTTATATTACGTTATAGACGTATAGAATGTTCCTACCGAGATGTAGGGGCCGACCCGCCAGGAATGTTGTAAAATACCACATCCGAGGTGTGAGGTTGCCTTAGGTTAGGATATATAACGTTATAGACGTATCTAATGTCCCCACGGAGAGGTACGGTCAGACACGAACGGGATTCTGTATAACATTACCAGCGAAGGGCTAGATGGGTTAGGTTAGGTTATATTACGTTATACACGTATATAATGTTCCCACCTAGAAGTAGGGGCCGGCCCGCCAGGAATGTTGTAAAATACTACATCCGAGGTGTGAGGTTGCCTTAGGTTAGGATATATAACGTTATAGACGTATAGAATGTTCCCACGGAGAGGTACGGGCCAACACGACCGGGATTCTGTACAACATTACCAGCGTGGGGATAAATAGGTTGGGTTTCGTTATATTACGTTACAGACGTATATAATGTTCCTACCGAGAAGTAGGGGCCGACCCGCCAGGAATGTTGTAAAATACTACATTCGCGGTGTTAGGTTGCCTTAGGTTAGGATTATAACGTCATAGACGTATATAATGTTCCCTCGGAGAGGTACGGTCCCAACCGGCCGGGATTCTGTAAAACATTACCAACGAAGGGCTAGATGGGTTATGTTAGGTTATGTTACGTTATAGACGTATATAATGTTCCCACCGAGAAGTATGGGCCCACCCGCCAGGAATGTTGTAAAATACTACATCCGAGGTGTTAGGTTGCCTTAGCTTAGGATTATAACGTTATAGACGTATATAATGTTCCCACGGAGAGATAAGGTCCCACACGGCCGGGATTCTGTAAAACATTACCAGCCAGGGGCTAGGTGGGTTAGGTTAGGTTATATTACGTTATAGACGTATAGAATGTTCCTACCGAGATGTAGGGGCCGACCCGCCAGGAATGTTGTAAAATACTACATCCGCGGTGTTAGGTTGCCTTAGGTTAGGATTATAACGTTGTAGACGTATATAATGTTACCACGGAGAGGTACGGTCCCAACCGGCCGGGATTCTGTAAAGCATTACCAGCGAATGGCTAGATGGGTTATATTAGGTTATATTACGTTATAGACGTATATAATGTTCCCACCGAGAAGCTGGGGCCCACCCGCCAGGAATGTTGTAAAATACTACATCCGAGGTGTTAGGTTGCCTGAGCTTAGGATTATAACGTTATAGACGTATATAATGTTTCCACGGAGAGGTACGGTCCCACACGGCCGGGATTCTGTAAAACATTACCAGCCAGGGGATAGGTTGACTAGGTTAGGGTATATTACGTTATAGACGCATATAATGTTCCCACCGAGAAGTAGGGGCCGACCCGGCAGTAATGATGTAAAATACTACATCCGAGATGTTAGATTGCCATAGGTTAGGATATATAACGTTATAGACGTATATAATGTACCCACGGAGAGGTACGGTCCCAACCGGCCGGGATTCTGTAAAACATTACCAGCGAAGGGCAAGATGGGTTAGGTTAGGTCATGTTACGTTATAGACGCATATAATGTTCCCACCGAGAAGTAGGGGCCGACCCGCCAGTAATGTTGTAAAATACTACATCCGAGGTGTGATGTTGCCTTAGGTTAGGATATATAACATTATAGACGTATATAATGTTCCCACGGAGAAGTACGGGCCGACACGACCGGGATTCTGTAAAACATTACCAGCGAATGGCTAGATGGGTTATGTTAGGTTATATTACGCTATAGACGTATATAATTTTCCAACGGAGAGGTAAGGGCCGACACGATAGGGATTCTGTTAGACATTACCAGCGAGGGGCTAGATGGGTTAGGTTAGGTTATATTACGTTATAGACGTATATAACGTTCACACCGGCAAGTAGTGGCCGACCCGACAGGATTGTTGTAAAATACTAAATCCGAGGTGTTAGGTTGCCTTAGGTTAGGATTATAACGTTATAGACGTACATAATGTTCGCACGGATAGGTACGGTCCCACACGGCCGGCATTCTGTAAAACATTACCAGCCAGGGGCTAGGTTGGTTAGGTTGGGTTATATTAGGTTATAGACGCCTATAATGTTCCCACCGAGAAGTAGGGGCCGACCCGCCAGTAATGATGTAAAATACTACATCCGAGATGTTAGATTGCCTTAGGTTAGGATATATAACGTTATAGACGTATATGATGTCCCCACGGAGAGGTACGTGCCAACACGACCGGGATGCTGTAAAACATTACCAGCGTGGGGATAGATAGGTTACGTTAGGTTATATTACGTTATAGACGTATATAATGTTCCCACCGAGAAGTAGGAGCCGAACCGCCAGGAATGTTGTAAAATACCACATCCGAGGTGTGAGGTTGCCTTAGGTTAGGATATATAACGTTATAGACGTATCTAATGTCCCCACGGAGAGGTACGGTCAGACACGAACGGGATTCTGTATAACATTACCAGCGAAGGGCTAGATGGGTTAGGTCAGGTTATATTACGTTATACACGTATATAATGTTCCCACCTAGAAGTAGGGGCCGGCCCGCCAGGAATGTTGTAAAATACTACATCCGAGGTGTGAGGTTGCCTTAGGTTAGGATATATAACGTTATAGACGTATAGAATGTTCCCACGGAGAGATAAGGTCCCACACGGCCGGGATTCTGTAAAATATTACCAGCCAGGGGCTAGGTTGCTTAGGTTAGGCCATATTACGTTATAGACGCATATAATGTTCCCACCGAGAAGTAGGGGCCGACCCGCCAGTAGTGATGTAAAATACTACATCCGAGATGTTAGATTGCCTTAGGTTAGGATATATAACGTTATAGACGTATATAATGTTCCCATGGAGAGGTACGGGCCAACACGACCGGGATTCTGTAAAACATTACCAGCGAAGGGCTAGATGGGTTACGTTAGGTTATATTACGTTATAGATGTATATAATGTTCCCACCGAGAAGTTGGGGCCGATCCGCCAGGAATGTGGTAAAATACTACACCCGAGGTGTTAGGTTGCCTTAGGTTAGAATATATAACGTTATGGACGTATATAATGTTCCCACGGCGAGGTACGGTCCGACTCGGCCGGGATTCTGTAAAACATTACCAGACAGGGGCTAGGTGGGTTAGGTTAGGTTATATTACGTTATAGACGTATAGAATGTTCCTACCGAGATGTAGGGGCCGACCCGCCAGGAATGTTGTAAAATACTACATCCGCGGTGTTAGGTTGCCTTAGGTTAGGATTATAACGTTATAGACGTATATAATGTTCCCACGGAGAGGTACGGTCCCAACCGGCCGGGATTCTGTAAAGCATTACCAGCGAATGGCTAGATGGGTTATATTAGGTTATATTACGTTATAGACGTATATAATGTTCCCACCGAGACGTTGGGGCCGATCCGCCAGGAATGTTGTAAAATACTACACCCGAGGTGTTAGGTTGCCTTAGGTTAGAATATATAACGTTATGGACGTATATAATGTTCCCACGGCGAGGTATGGTCCGACTCGGCCGGTATTCTGTAAAACATTACCAGACAGGGGCTAGGTGGGTTAGGTTAGGTTATATTACGTTATAGACGTATAGAATGTTCCTACCGAGATGTAGGGGCCGACCCACCAGGAATGTTGTAAAATACTACATCCGCGGTGTTAGGTTGCCTTAGGTTAGGATATATAACGTTATAGACGTATCTAATGTCCCCACGGAGAGGTACGGTCAGACACGAACGGGATTCTGTATAACATTACCAGCGAAGGGCTAGATGGGTTAGGTTAGGTTATATTACGTTATACACGTATATAATGTTCCCACCTAGAAGTAGGGGCCGGCCCGCCAGGAATGTTGTAAAATACTACATCCGACGTGTGAGGTTGCCTTAGGTTAGGATATATAACGTTATAGACGTATAGAATGTTCCCACGGAGAGATAAGGTCCCACACGGCCGGGATTCTGTAAAACATTACCAGCCAGGGGCTAGGTTGCTTAGGTTAGGCTATATTACGTTATAGACGCATATAATGTTCCCACCGAGAAGTAGGGGCCGACCCGGCAGTAATGATGTAAAATACTACATCCGAGATGTTAGATTGCCATAGGTTAGGATATATAACGTTATAGACGTATATAATGTACCCACGGAGAGGTACGGTCCCAACCGGCCGGGATTCTGTAAAACATTACCAGCGAAGGGCAAGATGGGTTAGGTTAGGTCATGTTACGTTATAGACGCATATAATGTTCCCACCGAGACGTTGGGGCCGATCCGCCAGGAATGTGGTAAAATACTACATCCGCGGTGTTAGGTTGCCTTAGGTTAGGATTATAACGTTATAGACGTATATAATGTTCCCACGGAGAGGTACGGTCCCAACCGGCCGGGATTCTGTAAAGCATTACCAGCGAATGGCTAGATGGGTTATATTAGGTTATATTACGTTATAGACGTATATAATGTTCCCACCGAGAAGTTGGGGCCCACCCGCCAGGAATGTTGTAAAATACTACATCCGAGGTGTTAGGTTGCCTTAGCTTAGGATTATAACGTTATAGACGTATATAATGTTTCCACGGAGAGGTACGGCCCCACACGGCCGGGATTCTGTAAAACATTACCAGCCAGGGGCTAGGTTGATTAGGTTAGGCTATATTACGTTATAGACGCATATAATGTTTCCACCGAGAAGTAGGGGCCGACCCGGCAGTAATGATGTAAAATACTACATCCGAGATGTTAGATTGCCATAGGTTAGGATATATAACGTTATAGACGTATATAATGTACCCACGGAGAGGTACGGTCCCAACCGGGCGGGATTCTGTAAAACATTACCAGCGAAGGGCAAGATGGGTTAGGTTAGGTCATGTTACGTTATAGACGCATATAATGTTCCCACCGAGAAGTAGGGGCCGATCCGCCAGGAATGTTGTAAAATACTACACCCGAGGTGTTAGGTTGCCTTAGGTTAGAATATATAACGTTATGGACGTATATAATGTTCCCACGGCGAGGTACGGTCCGACTCGGCCGGGATTCTGTAAAACATTACCAGACAGGGGCTAGGTGGGTTAGGTTAGGTTATATTACGTTATAGACGTATAGAATGTTCCTACCGAGATGTAGGGGCCGACCCGCCAGGAATGTTGTAAAATACTACATCCGCGGTGTTAGGTTGCCTTAGGTTAGGATTATAACGTTTAGACGTATATAATGTTCCCTCGGAGAGGTACGGTCCCAACCGGCCGGGATTCTGTAAAGCATTACCAGCGAATGGCTAGATGGGTTATATTAGGTTATATTACGTTATAGACGTATATAATGTTCCCAGAGAGGTACGGGCCAACACGACCGGGATTCTGTAAAACATTACCAGCGTGGGGATAGATAGGTTAGGTTAGGTTATATTACGTCATACACGTATATAATGTTCCCACCTAGAAGTAGGGGCCGGCCCGCCAGGAATGTTGTAAAATACTACATCCGAGATGTTAGATTGCCTTAGGTTGGGATATATTACGCTATAGACGTATATAATGTTCCCACGGAGAGGTACCGGCCGACACGACCGGGATACTGTAAATCATTACCAGCTAGGGGCTAGATGAGTCAGGTTAGGTTATATTACGTTATAGACGTATATAATGTTCCCACCTAGCAGTAGGGGTCGACCTACCAGGAATGTTGTAAAATACTACATCCGTGGTGTGAGGTTGCCTTAGGTTAGGGTATATAACGTTATAGACGTATCTAATGTCCCCACGGAGAGCTACGGTCCGACACGAATGAGATTCTGTAAAACATTACCAGCGAAGGGCAAGATGGGTTTGGTTACTTTATATTACGTTATAGACGCATATATTGTTCCCACCGAGAAGTAGGGGCCCACCCGCCAGCAATGTTGTAAAATACTACATCCGAGGTTTGAGGTTGCCTTAGGTTAGGATATATAAGGTTATAGACGTATCTAATATCCCCACGGAGAGGTACGGTCCGACACGAGTGGGATTCTGTAAAACATTACCAGCCAGGGGCTAGGTTGGTTAGGTAAGGCTATATTACGTTATAGACGCATATAATGTTCCCACCGAGTAGTAGGGGCCGACCCGGCAGTAATGATGTAAAATACTACATCCGAGATGTTAGATTGCCATAGGTTAGGATATATAACGTTATAGACGTATATAATGTTCCCACGGAGAAGTACGGGCCGACACGACCGGGATTCTGTAAAACATTACCAGCGAAGGGCTAGATGGGTTACGTTAGGTTATATTACGTTATAGACGTATATAATGTTCCCACCGAGAAGTTGGGGCCGATCCGCCAGGAATGTTGTAAAATACTACACCCGAGGTGTTAGGTTGCCTTAGGTTAGAATATATAACGTTATGGACGTATATAATGTTCCCACGGCGAGGTATGGTCCGACTCGGCCGGTATTCTGTAAAACATTACCAGACAGGGGCTAGGTGGGTTAGGTTAGGTTATATTACGTTATAGACGTATAGAATGTTCCCACCGAGAAGTATAGACCCACCCTCCAGGAATGTTGCAAAATACTACATCCGAGGTGTTAGGTTGCCTTAGCTTAGGATTATAACGTCATAGACATATATAATGTTCCAACGGAGAGGTACGGTCCCACACGGCCGGGATTCTGTAAAACATTACCAGCCAGGTGCTAGGTTGGTTAGGATAGGCTATATTACGTTATAGACGTATATAATGTTCCCACCGAGAAGTAGGGGCCGACCCGCCAGGAATGTTGTAAAATACTACATCCGAGGTGTGATGTTGCCTTAGGTTAGGATATATAACATTATAGACGTATATAATGTTCCCACGGAGAAGTACGGGCCGACACGGCCGGGATTCTGTAAAACATTACCAGCGAATGGCTAGATGGGTTATGTTAGGTTATATTACGCTATAGACGTATATAATGTTCCAACGGAGAGGTACGGGCCGACACGATAGGGATTCTGTAAGACATTACCAGCGAGGGGCTAGATGGGTTAGGTTAGGTTATATTACGTTATAGACGTATATAACGTTCACACCGGCATGTAGTGGCCGACCCGACAGGATTGTTGTAAAATACTAAATCCGAGGTGTTAGGTTGCCTTAGGTTAGGATTATAACGTTATAGACGTACATAATGTTCCCACGGATAGGTACGGTCCCTCACGGCCGGCATACTGTAAAACATTACTAGCCAGGGGCTAGGTTGGTTAGGTTGGGTTATATTAGGTTACAGACGCTTATAATGTTCCCACCGAGAAGTAGGGGCCGACCCGCCAGGAATGTTGTAAAATACTACACCCGAGGTGTTAGGTTGCCTTAGGTTAGGATATATAACGTTGTAGACGTATATAATGTTCCCACGGAGAGGTACGGTCCCAACCGGCCGGGATTCTGTAAAACATTACCAACGAAGGGCTAGATGGGTTATGTTAGGTTATATTACGTTATAGACGTATATAATGTTCCCACCGAGAAGTAGGGGCCGACCCGCCAGTAATGTTGTAAAATACTACATTCCAGGTGTGATGTTGCCTTAGGTTAGGATATATAACATTATAGACGTATATAATGTTCCCACGGAGAAGTACGGGCCGACACGGCCGGGATTCTGTAAAACATTACCAGCGAATGGCTAGATGGGTTATGTTAGGTTATATTACGCTATAGACGTATATAATGTACCCACGGAGAGGTACTGGCCAACACGACCGGGATTCTGTAAAACATTACCAGCGTGGGGATAGATAGGTTAGGTTAGGTTATATTACGTTATAGACGCATATAATGTTCCCACCGAGAAGTAGGGGCCGACCTGCCAGGAATGTTGTAAAATACTAGATCCGAGATGTTAGATTGCCTTAGGTTATGATATGTGACGTTATAGACGTATATAATGTTCCCACCGAGACGTACGGGGCTACACGAACGGGATTCTACAAAACATTCCCAGCGAGGGGCTAGATGGGTTAGGTTAGGTTATATTACGTTATAGACGTATATAATGTTCCCACCTAGAAGTAGGGGCCGACCTACCAGGAATGTTGTAAAATACTACATCCGTGGTGTGAGGTTGCCTTAGGTTAGGGTATATAGCGTTATAGACGTATCTAATGTCCCCACGGAGAGGTACGGTCCGACACGAATGAGATTCTGTAAAACATTACCAGCGAAGGGCAAGATGGGTTTGGTTAGTTTATATTACGTTATAGACGCATATATTGTTCCCACCGAGAAGTAGGGGCCCACCCGCCAGCAATGTTGTAAAATACTACATCCGAGATGTTAGATTGCCTTAGGTTAGGATATATTACGCTATAGACGTATATAATGTTCCCACGGAGAGGTACGGTCCCACACGGCCGGGATTCTGTAAAACATTACCAGCCAGGGGCTAGGTTGGTTAGGTTACGCTATATTACGTTATAGACGCATATAATGTTCCCACCGAGAAGTAGGGGCCGACCCGGCAGTAATGATGTAAAACACTACATCCGAAATGTTAGATTGCCATAGGTTAGGATATATAACTTTACAGACGTATATAATGTTCCCACGGAGAAGTACGGGCCGACACGACCGGGATTCTGTAAAACATTACCAGCGAAGGGCTAGATGGGTTACGTTAGGTTATATTACGTTATAGACGTATATAATGTTCCCACCGAGAAGTTGGGGCCGATCCGCCAGGAATGTTGTAAAATACTACACCCGAGGTGTTAGGTTGCCTTAGGTTAGAATATATAACGTTATGGACGTATATAATGTTCCCACGGCGAGGTACGGTCCGACTCGGCCGGGATTCTGTAAAACATTACCAGACAGGGGCTAGGTGGGTTAGGTTAGGTTATATTACGTTATAGACGTATAGAATGTTCCTACCGAGATGTAGGGGCCGACCCGCCAGGAATGTTGTAAAATACTACATCCGCGGTGTTAGGTTGCCTTAGGTTAGGATTATAACGTTATAGACGTATATAATGTTCCCACGGAGAGGTACGGTCCCAACCGGCCGGGATTCTGTAAAACATTACCAGCCAGGTGCTAGGTTGGTTAGGATAGGCTATATTACGTTATAGACGCATATAATGTTCCCACCGAGAAGTAGGGGTCGAACCGCCAGTAATGATGTAAAATACTACATCCGAGATGTTAGATTGCCTTAGGTTAGGATATATAACGTTATAGACGTACATAATGTTACCACGGAGAAGTACGGGCCGACACGGCCGGGATTCTGTAAAACATTACCAGCGAATGGCTAGGTGGGATATGTTAGGATATATAACGTTATAGACGTATATAATGTTCCCAGAGAGGTACGGGCCAACACGACCGGGATTCTGTAAAACATTACCAGCGTGGGGATAGATAGGTTAGGTTAGGTTATATTACGTCATACACGTATATAATGTTCCCACCTAGAAGTAGGGGCCGGCCCGCCAGGAATGTTGTAAAATACTACATCCGAGATGTTAGATTGCCTTAGGTTGGGATATATTACGCTATAGACGTATATAATGTTCCCACGGAGAGGTACCGGCCGACACGACCGGGATACTGTAAATCATTACCAGCTAGGGGCTAGATGAGTCAGGTTAGGTTATATTACGTTATAGACGTATATAATGTTCCCACCTAGCAGTAGGGGTCGACCTACCAGGAATGTTGTAAAATACTACATCCGTGGTGTGAGGTTGCCTTAGGTTAGGGTATATAACGTTATAGACGTATCTAATGTCCCCACGGAGAGGTACGGTCCGACACGAATGAGATTCTGTAAAACATTACCAGCGAAGGGCAAGATGGGTTTGGTTACTTTATATTACGTTATAGACGCATATATTGTTCCCACCGAGAAGTAGGGGCCCACCCGCCAGCAATGTTGTAAAATACTACATCCGAGATGTTAGATTGCCATAGGTTGGGATATATAACGTTATAGACGTATATAATGTTCCCACGGAGAAGTACGGGCCGACACGACCGGGATTCTGTAAAACATTACCAGCGAAGGGCTAGATGGGTTACGTTAGGTTATATTACGTTATAGACGTATATAATGTTCCCACCGAGAAGTTGGGGCCGATCCGCCAGGAATGTTGTAAAATACTACACCCGAGGTGTTAGGTTGCCTTAGGTTAGAATGTATAACATTATGGACGTATATAATGTTCCCACGGCGAGGTACGGTCCGACTCGGCCGGGATTCTGTAAAACATTACCAGACAGGGGCTAGGTGGGTTAGGTTAGGTTATATTACGTTATAGACGTATAGAATGTTCCTACCGAGATGTAGGGGCCGACCCGCCAGGAATGTTGTAAAATACTACATCCTACGGTGTTAGGTTGCCTTAGGTTAGGATTATAACGTTATAGACGTATATAATGTTCCCACGGAGAGGTACGGTCCCAACCGGCCGGGATTCTGTAAAACATTACCAGCCAGGTGCAAGGTTGGTTAGGATAGGCTATATTACGTTATAGACGCATATAATGTCTCCACCGAGAAGTAGGGGTCGAACCGCCAGTAATGATGTAAGATACTACATCCGAGATGCTAGATTGCCTTAGGTTAGGATATATAACGTTATAGACGTATATAATGTTCCCACGGAGAAGTACGGGCCGACACGGCCGGGATTCTGTAAAACATTACCAGCGAATGGCTAGATGGGTTATGTTAGGATATATAACGTTAGAGACGTATATAATGTTCCCAGAGAGGTACGGGCCAACACGACCGGGATTCTGTAAAACATTACCAGCGTGGGGATAGATAGGTTAGGTTAGGTTATATTACGTCATACACGTATATAATGTTTCCACCTAGAAGTAGGGGCCGGCCCGCCAGGAATGTTGTAAAATACTACATCCGAGATGTTAGATTGCCATAGGTTGGGATATATTACGCTATAGACGTATATAATGTTCCCACGGAGAGGTACGGGCCGACACGGCCGGGATTCTGTAAAACATTACCAGACAGGGGCTAGGTGGGTTAGGTTAGGTTATATTGCGTTATAGACGTATAGAATGTTCCTACCGAGATGTAGGGGCCGATCCGCCAGGAATTTTGTAAAATACTACATCCGCGGTGTTAGGTTGCCTTAGGTTAGGATTATAACGTTATATACGTATATAATGTTCCCACGGAGAGGTACGGTCCCAACCGGCCGGGATTCTGTAAAACATTACCAGCCAGGGGCTAGGTTGGTTAGGTTAGGCTATATTACGTTATAGACGCATATAATGTTCCAACCGAGAAGTAGGGGCCGACCTGCCAGGAATGTTGTAAAATACTAGATCCGAGATGTTAGATTGCCTTAGGTTATGATATGTAACGTTATAGACGTATATAATGTTCCCACCGAGACGTTCGGGGCTACACGAACGGGATTCTACAAAACATTCCCAGCGAGGGGCTAGATGGGTTAGGTTAGGTTATATTACGTTATAGACGTATATAATGTTCCCACCGAGAAGTTGGGGCCGATCCGCCAGGAATGTTGTAAAATACTACACCCGAGGTGTTAGGTTGCCTTAGGTTAGAATATATAACGTTATGGACGTATATAATGTTGCCACGGCGAGGTACGGTCCGACTCGGCCGGGATTCTGTAAAACATTACCAGACAGGGGCTAGGTGGGTTAGGTTAGGTTATATTACGTTATAGACGTATAGAATGTTCCTACCGAGATGTAGGGGCCGACCCGCCAGGAATGTTGTAAAATACTACATCCGCGGTGTTAGGTTGCCTTAGGTTAGGATTATAACGTTATAGACGTATATAATGTTCCCACAGAGAGGTACGGTCCCAACCGGCCGGGATTCTGTAAAACATTACCAGCCATGTGCTAGGTTGGTTAGGATAGGCTATATTACGTTATAGACGCATATAATGTTCCCACCGAGAACTAGGGGTCGAACCGCCAGTAATGATGTAAAATATTACATCCGAGATGTTAGATTGCCTTAGGTTAGGATATATAACGTTATAGACGTATATAATGTTACCACGGAGAAGTACGGGCCGACACGGCCGGGATTCTGTAAAACATTACCAGCGAATGGCTAGGTGGGATATGTTAGGATATATAACGTTATAGACGTATATAATGTTCCCAGAGAGGTACGGGCCAACACGACCGGGATTCTGTAAAACATTACGAGCGTGGGGATAGATAGGTTAGGTTAGGTTATATTACGTCATACACGTATATAATGTTCCCACCTAGAAGTAGGGGCCGGCCCGCCAGGAATGTTGTAAAATACTACATCCGAGATGTTAGATTGCCTTAGGTTGGGATATATTACGCTATAGACGTATATAATGTTCCCACGGAGAGGTACCGGCCGACACGACCGGGATACTGTAAATCATTACCAGCTAGGGGCTAGATGAGTCAGGTTAGGTTATATTACGTTATAGACGTATATAATGTTCCCACCTAGAAGTAGGGGCCGACCTACCAGGAATGTTGTAAAATACTACATCCGTGGTGTGAGGTTGCCTTAGGTTAGGGTATATAACGTTATAGACGTATCTAATGTCCCCACGGAGAGGTACGGTCCGACACGAATGAGATTCTGTAAAACATTACCAGCGAAGGTCAAGATGGGTTCGGTTACTTTATATTACGTTGTAGACGCATATATTGTTCCCACCGAGAAGTAGGGGCCGACCCGGCAGTAATGATGTAAAATACTACATCCGAGATGTTAGATTGCCATAGGTTAGGATATATAACGTTATAGACGTATATAATGTTCCCACGGAGAAGTACGGGCCGACACGACCGGGATTCTGTAAAACATTACCAGCGAAGGGCTAGATGGGTTACGTTAGGTTATATTACGTTATAGACGTATATAATGTTCCCACCGAGAAGTAGGGGCCGACCCGCCAGGAATGTTGTAAAATGCTACATACGAGATGTGAGGTTGCCTTAGGTTAGGATATATAACGTTATAGACGTATATAATGTTCCCACGGGGAGGTACGGGCCGACACGACCGGGATTCTACAAAACATTCCCAGCGAGGGGCTAGATGGGTTAGGTTAGGTTATATTACGTTATAGACGTATATAATGTTCCCACCGAGAAGTAGGGGCCGACCCGCCAGGAATGTTGTAAAATACTACATCCGCGGTGTTAGGTTGCCTTAGGTTAGGATTATAACGTTATAGACGTATATAATGTTTCCACGGAGAGGTACGGTCCCAACCGGCCGGGATTCTGTAAAACATTACCAGCCAGGTGCTAGGTTGGTTAGGATAGGCTATATTACGTTATAGACGCATATAATGTTCCCACCGAGAAGTAGGGGTCGAACCGCCAGTAATGATGTAAAATACTACATCCGAGATGTTAGATTGCCTTAGGTTAGGATATATAACGTTATAGACGTATATAATGTTCCCACGGAGAAGTACGGGCCGACACGACCGGGATTCTGTAAAATATTACCAGCGAAGGGCTAGATGGGTTACGTTAGGTTATATTACGTTATAGACGTATACAATGTTCCCACCGAGAAGTTGGGGCCGCTCCGCCAGGAATGTTGTAAAATACTACACCCGAGGTGTTAGGTTGCCATAGGTTAGAATATATAACGTTATGGACGTATATAATGTTCCCACGGCGAGGTACGGTCCGACTCGGCCGGGATTCTGTAAAACATTACCAGACAGGGGCTAGGTGGGTTAGGTTAGGTTATATTACGTTATAGACGTATAGAATGTTCCTACCGAGATGTAGGGGCCGACCCGCCAGGAATGTTGTAAAATACTACATCCGCGGTGTTAGGTTGCCTTAGGTTAGGATTATAACGTTATAGACGTATATAATGTTCCCACGGAGAGGTACTGTCCCAACCGGCCGGGATTCTGTAAAACATTACCAGCCAGGGGCTACGTTGGTTAGGTTAGGCTATATTACGTTATAGACGCATATAATGTTCCAACCGAGAAGTAGGGGCCGACCTGCCAGGAATGTTGTAAAATACTAGATCCGAGATGTTAGATTGCCTTAGGTTATGATATGTAACGTTATAGACGTATATAATGTTCCCACCGAGACGTACGGGGCTACACGAACGGAATTCTACAAAACATTCCCAGCGAGGGGCTAGATGGGTTAGGTTAGGTTATATTACGTTATAGACGTATATTATGTTCCCACCTAGAAGTAGGGTCCGACCTACCAGGAATGTTGTAAAATACTACATCCGTGGTGTGAGGTTGCCTTAGGTTAGGGTATATAACGTTATAGACGTATCTAATGTCCCCACGGAGAGGTACGGTCCGACACGAATGAGATTCTGTAAAACATTACCAGCGAAGGGCAAGATGGGTTTGGTTACTTTATATTACGTAATAGACGCATATATTGTTCCCACCGAGAAGTAGGGGCCCACCCGCCAGCAATGTTGTAAAATACTACTTCCGAGATGTTAGATTGCCTTAGGTTAGGATATATTACGCTATAGACGTATATAATGTTCCCACGGAGAGGTACGGTCCCACACGGCCGGGATTCTGTAAAACATTACCAGCCAGGGGCTAGGTTGGTTAGGTTAGGCTATATTACGTTATAGACGCATATAATGTTCCCACCGAGAAGTAGGGGCCGACCCGGCAGTAATGATGTAAAACACTACATCCGAAATGTTAGATTGCCATAGGTTAGGATATATAACGTTACAGACGTATATAATGTTCCCACGGAGAAGTACGGGCCGACACGACCGGGATTCTGTAAAACATTACCAGCGAAGGGCTAGATGGGTTACGTTAGGTTATATTACGTTATAGACGTATATAATGTTCCCACCGAGAAGTTGGGGCCGATCCGCCAGGAATGTTGTAAAATACTACACCCGAGGTGTTAGGTTGCCTTAGGTTAGGATCATAACGTTATAGACGTATATAATGTTCCCACGGAGAGGTACGGTCCCAACCGGCCGGGATTCTGTAAAACATTACCAGCCAGGTGCTAGGTTGGTTAGGATAGGCTATATTACGTTATAGACGCATATAATGTTCCCACCGAGAAGTAGGGGTCGAACCGCCAGTAATGATGTAAAATACTACATCCGAGATGTTAGATTGCCTTAGGTTAGGATATATAACGTTATAGACGTATATAATGTTCCCAGGGAGAAGTACGGGCCGACACGACCGGGATTCTGTAAAACATTACCAGCGAAGGGCTAGATGGGTTACGTTAGGTTATATTACGTTATAGACGTATATAATGTTCCCACCGAGAAGTTGGGGCCGATCCGCCAGGAATGTTGTAAAATACTACACCCGAGGTGTTAGGTTGCCTTAGGTTAGAATATATAACGTTATGGACGTATATAATGTTCCCACGCCGAGGTACGGTCCGACTCGGCCGGGATTCTGTAAAACATTACCAGACAGGGGCTAGGTGGGTTAGGATAGGTTATATTACGTTATAGACGTATAGAATGTTCCTACCGAGATGAAGGGGCCGACCCGCCAGGAATGTTGTAAAATACTACATCCGCGGTGTTCGGTTGCCTTAGGTTAGGATTATAACGTTATAGACGTATATAATGTTCCCACGGAGAGGTACGGTCCCAACCGGCCGGGATTCTGTAAAACATTACCAGCGAATGGCTAGATGGGTTATGTTAGGATATATAACGTTATAGACGTATATAATGTTCCCAGAGAGGTACGGGCCAACAGGACCGGGATTCTGTAAAACATTACCAGCGTGGGGATAGATAGGTTAGGTTAGGTTATATCACGTCATACACGTATATAATGTTCCCACCTAGAAGTAGGGGCCGGCCCGCCAGGAATGTTGTAAAATACTACATTCGAGATGTTAGATTGCCTTAGGTTGGGATATATTACCCTATAGACGTATATAATGTTCCCACGGAGAGGTACGGGCCGACACGACCGGGATACTGTAAATCATTACCAGCTAGGGGCTAGATGAGTCAGGTTAGGTTATATTACGTTATAGACATATATAATGTTCCCACCGAGAGTTTGGGGCCGATCCGCCAGGAATGTTGTAAAATACTACACCCGAGGTGTTAGGTTGCCTTAGGTTAGAATATATAACGTTATGGACGTATATAATGTTCCCACGGCGAGGTACGGACCGACACGGCCGGGATTCTGTAAAACATTACCAGACAGGGGCTAGGTGGGTTAGGTTAGGTTATATTACGTTATAGACGTATAGAATGTTCCTACCGAGATGTAGGGGCCGACCCGCCAGGAATTTTGTAAAATACTACATCCGCGGTGTTAGGTTGCCTTAGGTTAGGATTATAACGTTATATACGTATATAATGTTCCCACGGAGAGGTACGGTCCCAACCGGCCGGGATTCTGTAAAACATTACCAGCCAGGGGCTAGGTTGGTTAGGTTAGGCTATATTACGTTATAGACGCATATAATGTTCCAACCGAGAAGTAGGGGCCGACCTGCCAGGAATGTTGTAAAATACTAGATCCGAGATGTTAGATTGCCTTAGGTTATGATATGTAACGTTATAGACGTATATAATGTTCCCACCGAGACGTACGGGGCTACACGAACGGGATTCTACAAAACATTCCCAGCGAGGGGCTAGATGGGTTAGGTTAGGTTATATTACGTTATAGACGTATATAATGTTCCCACCGAGAAGTTGGGGCCGATCCGCCAGGAATGTTGTAAAATACTACACCCGAGGTGTTAGGTTGCCTTAGGTTAGAATATATAACGTTATGGACGTATATAATGTTGCCACGGCGAGGTACGGTCCGACTCGGCCGGGATTCTGTAAAACATTACCAGACAGGGGCTAGGTGGGTTAGGTTAGGTTATATTACGTTATAGACGTATAGAATGTTCCTACCGAGATGTAGGGGCCGACCCGCCAGGAATGTTGTAAAATACTACATCCGCGGTGTTAGGTTGCCTTAGGTTAGGATTATAACGTTATAGACGTATATAATGTTCCCACAGAGAGGTACGGTCCCAACCGGCCGGGATTCTGTAAAACATTACCAGCCATGTGCTAGGTTGGTTAGGATAGGCTATATTACGTTATAGACGCATATAATGTTCCCACCGAGAACTAGGGGTCGAACCGCCAGTAATGATGTAAAATATTACATCCGAGATGTTAGATTGCCTTAGGTTAGGATATATAACGTTATAGACGTATATAATGTTACCACGGAGAAGTACGGGCCGACACGGCCGGGATTCTGTAAAACATTACCAGCGAATGGCTAGGTGGGATATGTTAGGATATATAACGTTATAGACGTATATAATGTTCCCAGAGAGGTACGGGCCAACACGACCGGGATTCTGTAAAACATTACCAGCGTGGGAATAGATAGGTTAGGTTAGGTTATATTACGTCATACACGTATATAATGTTCCCACCTAGTAGTAGGGGCCGGCCCGCCAGGAATGTTGTAAAATACTACATCCGAGATGTTAGATTGCCTTAGGTTGGGATATATTACGCTATAGACGTATATAATGTTCCCACGGAGAGGTACCGGCCGACACGACCGGGATACTGTAAATCATTACCAGCTAGGGGCTAGATGAGTCAGGTTAGGTTATATTACGTTATAGACGTATATAATGTTCCCACCTAGAAGTAGGGGCCGACCTACCAGGAATGTTGTAAAATACTACATCCGTGGTGTGAGGTTGCCTTAGGTTAGGGTATATAACGTTATAGACGTATCTAATGTCCCCACGGAGAGGTACGGGCCGACACGACCGGGATTCTGTAAAACATTACCAGCGAAGGGCTAGATGGGTTACGTTAGGTTATATTACGTTATAGACGTATATAATGTTCCCACCGAGAAGTAGGGGCCGACCCGCCAGGAATGTTGTAAAATGCTACATACGAGATGTGAGGTTGCCTTAGGTTAGGATATATAACGTTATAGACGTATATAATGTTCCCACGGGGAGGTACGGGCCGACACGACCGGGATTCTACAAAACATTCCCAGCGAGGGGCTAGATGGGTTAGGTTAGGTTATATTACGTTATAGACGTATATAATGTTCCCACCGAGAAGTTGGGGCCGATCCGCCAGGAATGTTGTAAAATACTACACCCGAGGTGTTAGGTTGCCTTAGGTTAGAATATATAACGTTATGGACGTATATAATGTTCCCACGCCGAGGTACGGTCCGACTCGACCGGGATTCTGTAAAACATTACCAGACAGGGGCTAGGTGGGTTAGGATAGGTTATATTACGTTATAGACGTATAGAATGTTCCTACCGAGATGAAGGGGCCGACCCGCCAGGAATGTTGTAAAATACTACATCCGCGGTGTTCGGTTGCCTTAGGTTAGGATTATAACGTTATAGACGTATATAATGTTCCCACGGAGAGGTACGGTCCCAACCGGCCGGGATTCTGTAAAACATTACCAGCGAATGGCTAGATGGGTTATGTTAGGATATATAACGTTATAGACGTATATAATGTTCCCAGAGAGGTACGGGCCAACAGGACCGGGATTCTGTAAAACATTACCAGCGTGGGGATAGATAGGTTAGGTTAGGTTATATCACGTCATACACGTATATAATGTTCCCACCTAGAAGTAGGGGCCGGCCGGCCAGGAATGTTGTAAAATACTACATTCGAGATGTTAGATTGCCTTAGGTTGGGATATATTACCCTATAGACGTATATAATGTTCCCACGGAGAGGTACGGGCCGACACGACCGGGATACTGTAAATCATTACCACCTAGGGGCTAGATGAGTCAGGTTAGGTTATATTACGTTATAGACATATATAATGTTCCCACCGAGAGTTTGGGGCCGATCCGCCAGGAATGTTGTAAAATACTACACCCGAGGTGTTAGGTTGCCTTAGGTTAGAATATATAACGTTATGGACGTATATAATGTTCCCACGGCGAGGTACGGACCGACACGGCCGGGATTCTGTAAAACATTACCAGACAGGGGCTAGGTGGGTTAGGTTAGGTTATATTACGTTATAGACGTATAGAATGTTCCTACCGAGATGTAGGGGCCGACCCGCCAGGAATTTTGTAAAATACTACATCCGCGGTGTTAGGTTGCCTTAGGTTAGGATTATAACGTTATATACGTATATAATGTTCCCACGGATAGGTACGGTCCCAACCGGCCGGGATTCTGTAAAACATTACCAGCCAGGGGCTAGGTTGGTTAGGTTAGGCTATATTACGTTATAGACGCATATAATGTTCCAACCGAGAAGTAGGGGCCGACCCGCCAGTAATGATGTAAAATACTACATCCGAGATGTTAGATTGCCTTAGGTTAGGATATATAACGTTATAGACGTATATAATGTTCCCACGGAGAGGTACGGTCCCAACCGGCCGGGATTCTGTAAAACATTACCAGCGAATGGCTAGATGGGTTATGTTAGGTTATATTACGCTATAGACGTATATAATGTTCCCACGGAGAGGTACGGGCCGACACGACAGGGATTCTGTAAGACATTACCAGCAAGGGGCTAGATGGGTTAGGTTAGGTTATATTACGTTATAGACGTATATAACGTTCACACCGGCAAGTAGTGGCCGACCCGACAGGATTGTTGTAAAATACTAAATCCGAGGTGTTAGGTTGCCTTAGGTTAGGGTATATAACGTTATAGACGTATCTAATGTCCCCACGGAGAGGTACGGTCCGACACGAATGAGATTCTGTAAAACATTACCAGCGAAGGGCAAGATGGGTTTGGTTACTTTATATTACGTTATAGACGCATATAATGTTCCCACCGAGAAGTAGGGGCCGACCCGGCAGTAATGATGTAAAATACTACATCCGAGATGTTAGATTGCCATAGGTTAGGATATATAACGTTATAGACGTATATAATGTTCCCACGGAGAAGTACGGTCCCAACCGTCCGGGATTCTGTAAAACATTACCAACCAGGGGCTAGGTTGGTTAGGTTGGGTTATATTAGGTTATAGACGCATATAAAGTTCCCACCGAGAAGTAGGGGCCGACCCGCCAGTAATGATGTAAAATACTACATCCGAGATGTTAGATTGCCTTAGGTTAGGATATATAACGTTATAGACGTATATGATGTCCTCACGGAGAGGTACGGGCCAACACGACCGGGATGCTGTAAAACATTACCAGCGTGGGGATAGATAGGTTACGTTAGGTTATATTACGTTATAGACGTATATAATGTTCCCACCGAGACGTACGGGGCTACACGAACGGGATTCTACAAAACATTCCCAGCGAGGGGCTAGATGGGTTAGGTTAGGTTATATTACGTTATAGACGTATATAATGTTCCCACCTAGAAGTAGGGGCCGACCTACCAGGAATGTTGTAAAATAATACATCCGTGGTGTGAGGTTGCCTTGGGTTAGGGTGTATAACGTTATAGACGTATCTAATGTCCCCACGGAGAGGTACGGTCCGACACGAATGAGATTCTGTAAAACATTACCAGCGAAGGGCTAGATGGGTTAGGTTAGGTTAGATTACGTTATAGACGTATATAATGTTCCCACCGTGAGGTAGGCGCCGACCTGCCAGGAATTTTGTAAAATACTACATCCGAGGTGTGAGGTTGCCTTAGGTTAGGATATATAACGTTATGGACGTATATAATGTTCCCAGAGAGGTACGGGCCAACACGACCGGAATTCTGTAAAACATTACCAGCGTGGGGATAGATAGGTTAGGTTAGGTTATATTACGTTATACACGTATATAATGTTCCCACCTAGAAGTAGGAGCCGGCCCGCAAGGAATGTTGTAAAATACTACATCCGAGATGTTAGATTGCCTTAGGTTAGGATATATTACGCTATAGACGTATATAATGTTCCCACGGAGAGGTACCGGCCGATACGACCGGGATTCTGTAAATCATTACCAGCTAGGGGCTAGATGAGTTAGGTTAGGTTATATTACGTTATAGACATATATAATGTTCCCACCGAGAATTTGTGGCCGATCCGCCAGGAATGTTGTAAAATACTACACCCGAGGTGTTAGGTTGCCTTAGGTTAGGTTTATAACGTTATATACGTATATAATGTTCCCACGGAGAGGTACGGTCCCAACCGGCCGGGATTCTGTAAAACATTACCAGACAGGGGCTAGGTGGGTTAGGTTAGGTTATATTACGTTATAGACGTATAGAATGTTCCTACCGAGATGTAGGGGCCGACCCGCCAGGAATGTTGTAAAATACTACGTCCGCGGTGTTAGGTTGCCTTAGGTTAGGATTATAACGTTATAGACGTATATAATGTTCCCACGGAGAGGTACGGTCCCAACCGGCCGGGATTCTGTAAAACATTACCAGCCAGGTGCTAGGTTGGTTAGGATAGGCTATATTACGTTATAGACGCATATAATGTTCCCACCGAGAAGTAGGGGTCGAACCGCCAGTAATGATGTAAAATACTACATCCGAGATGTTAGATTGCCTTAGGTTAGGATATATAACGTTATAGACGTATATAATGTTCCCACGGAGAAGTACGGGCCGACACGACCGGGATTCTGTAAAACATTACCAGCGAAGGGCTAGATGGGTTACGTTAGGTTATATTACGTTATAGACGTATATAATGTTCCCACCGAGAAGTTGGGGCCGATCCGCCAGGAATGTTGTAAAATACTACACCCGAGGTGTTAGGTTGCCTTAGGTTAGAATATATAACGTTATGGACGTATATAATGTTCCCACGGCGAGGTACGGTCCGACTCGGCCGGGATTCTGTAAAACATTACCAGACAGGGGCTAGGTGGGTTAGGTTAGGTTATATTACGTTATAGACGTATAGAATGTTCCTACCGAGATGTAGGGGCCGACCCGCCAGGAATGTTGTAAAATACTACATCCGCGGTGTTAGGTTGCCTTAGGTTAGGATTATAACGTTATAGACGTATATAATGTTCCCACGGAGAAGTACGGGCCGACACGACCGGGATTCTGTAAAACATTACCAGCGAAGGGCTAGATGGGTTACGTTAGGTTATATTACGTTATAGACGTATATAATGTTCCCACCGAGAAGTTGGGGCCGATCCGCCAGGAATGTTGTAAAATACTACACCCGAGGTGTTAGGTTGCCTTAGGTTAGAATATATAACGTTATGGACGTATATAATGTTCCCACGCCGAGGTACGGTCCGACTCGGCCGGGATTCTGTAAAACATTACCAGACAGGGGCTAGGTGGGTTAGGATAGGTTATATTACGTTATAGACGTATAGAATGTTCCTACCGAGATGAAGGGGCCGACCCGCCAGGAATGTTGTAAAATACTACATCCGAGATGTTAGATTGCCATAGGTTAGGATATATAACGTTATAGACGTATATAATGTTCCCACGGAGAAGTACGGTCCCAACCGTCCGGGATTCTGTAAAACATTACCAACCAGGGGCTAGGTTGGTTAGGTTGGGTTATATTAGGTTATAGACGCATATAAAGTTCCCACCGAGAAGTAGGGGCCGACCCGCCAGTAATGATGTAAAATACTACATCCGAGATGTTAGATTGCCTTAGGTTAGGATATATAACGTTATAGACGTATATGATGTCCTCACGGAGAGGTACGGGCCAACACGACCGGGATGCTGTAAAACATTACCAGCGTGGGGATAGATAGGTTACGTTAGGTTATATTACGTTATAGACGTATATAATGTTCCCACCGAGAAGTAGGGGCCGACCCGCCAGGAATGTTGTAAAATACTACACCCGAGGTGTTAGGTTGCCTTAGGTTAGGATATATAACGTTATGGACGTATATAATGTTCCCACGGCGAGGTACGGTCCGACACGGCCGGGATTCTGTAAAACATTACCAGCCAGGGGCTAGGTGGGTTAGGTTAGGTTATATTGCGTTATAGATGCATATAATGTTCCCACCGAGAAGTAGGGGCCGACCTGCCAGAAATGTTGTAAAATACTAGATCCGAGATGTTAGATTGCCTTAGGTTAGGATATATAACGATATAGACGTATATGATGTCCCCACGGAGACGTACGGGGCTACACGAACGGGATTCTACAAAACATTCCCAGCGAGGGGCTAGATGGGTTAGGTTAGGTTAGATTACGTTATAGACGCATATATTGTTCCCACCGAGAAGTAGGGGCCCACCCGCCAGCAATGTTGTAAAATACTACATCCGAGGTTTGAGGTTGCCTTAGGTTAGGATATATAAGGTTATAGACGTATCTAATATCCCCACGGAGAGGTACGGTCCGACACGAATGGGATTCTGTAAAACATTACCAGCGAAGGGCTAGATGGGTTAGGTTAGGTTAGATTACGTTATAGACGTATATAATCTTCCCACCGTGAGGTAGGCGCCGACCTGCCAGGAATTTTGTAAAATACTACATCCGAGGTGTGAGGTTGCCTTAGGTTAGGATATATAACGTTATGGACGTATATAATGTTCCCAGAGAGGTACGGGCCAACACGACCGGAATTCTGTAAAACATTACCAGCGTGGGGATAGATAGGTTAGGTTAGGTTATATTACGTTATACACGTATATAATGTTCCCACCTAGAAGTAGGAGCCGGCCCGCAAGGAATGTTGTAAAATACTACATCCGAGATGTTAGATTGCCTTAGGTTAGGATATATTACGCTATAGACGTATATAATGTTCCCACGGAGAGGTACCGGCCGACACGACCGGGATTCTGTAAATCATTACCAGCTAGGGGCTAGATGAGTTAGGTTAGGTTATATTACGTTATAGACATATATAATGTTCCCACCGAGAATTTGTGGCCGATCCGCCAGGAATGTTGTAAAATACTACACCCGAGGTGTTAGGTTGCCTTAGGTTAGGATTATAACGTTATATACGTATATAATGTTCCCACGGAGAGGTACGGTCCCAACCGGCCGGGATTCTGTAAAACATTACCAGACAGGGGCTAGGTGGGTTAGGTTAGGTTATATTACGTTATAGACGTATAGAATGTTCCTACCGAGATGTAGGGGCCGACCCGCCAGGAATGTTGTAAAATACTACGTCCGCGGTGTTAGGTTGCCTTAGGTTAGGATTATAACGTTATAGACGTATATAATGTTCCCACGGAGAGGTACGGTCCCAACCGGCCGGGATTCTGTAAAACATTACCAGCCAGGTGCTAGGTTGGTTAGGATAGGCTATATTACGTTATAGACGCATATAATGTTCCCACCGAGAAGTAGGGGTCGAACCGCCAGTAATGATGTAAAATACTACATCCGAGATGTTAGATTGCCTTAGGTTAGGATATATAACGTTATAGACGTATATAATGTTCCCACGGAGAAGTACGGGCCGACACGACCGGGATTCTGTAAAACATTACCAGCGAAGGGCTAGATGGGTTACGTTAGGTTATATTACGTTATAGACGTATATAATGTTCCCACCGAGAAGTTGGGGCCGATCCGCCAGGAATGTTGTAAAATACTACACCCGAGGTGTTACGTTGCCTTAGGTTAGAATATATAACGTTATGGACGTATATAATGTTCCCACGGCGAGGTACGGTCCGACTCGGCCGGGATTCTGTAAAACATTACCAGACAGGGGCTAGGTGGGTTAGGTTAGGTTATATTACGTTATAGACGTATAGAATGTTCCTACCGAGATGTAGGGGCCGACCCGCCAGGAATGTTGTAAAATACTACATCCGCGGTGTTAGGTTGCCTTAGGTTAGGATTATAACGTTATAGACGTATATAATGTTCCCACGGAGAAGTACGGGCCGACACGACCGGGATTCTGTAAAACATTACCAGCGAAGGGCTAGGTGGGTTACGTTAGGTTATATTACGTTATAGACGTATATAATGTTCCCACCGAGAAGTTGGGGCCGATCCGCCAGGAATGTTGTAAAATACTACACCCGAGGTGTTAGGTTGCCTTAGGTTAGAATATATAACGTTATGGACGTATATAATGTTCCCACGCCGAGGTACGGTCCGACTCGGCCGGGATTCTGTAAAACATTACCAGACAGGGGCTAGGTGGGTTAGGATAGGTTATATTACGTTATAGACGTATAGAATGTTCCTACCGAGATGAAGGGGCCGACCCGCCAGGAATGTTGTAAAATACTACATCCGAGATGTTAGATTGCCATAGGTTAGGATATATAACGTTATAGACGTATATAATGTTCCCACAGAGAAGTACGGTCCCAACCGTCCGGGATTCTGTAAAACATTACCAACCAGGGGCTAGGTTGGTTAGGTTGGGTTATATTAGGTTATAGACGCATATAAAGTTCCCACCGAGAAGTAGGGGCCGACCCGCCAGTAATGATGTAAAATACTACATCCGAGATGTTAGATTGCCTTAGGTTAGGATATATAACGTTATAGACGTATATGATGTCCTCACGGAGAGGTACGGGCCAACACGACCGGGATGCTGTAAAACATTACCAGCGTGGGGATAGATAGGTTACGTTAGGTTATATTACGTTATAGACGTATATAATGTTCCCACCGAGAAGTAGGGGCCGACCCGCCAGGAATGTTGTAAAATACTACACCCGAGGTGTTAGGTTGCCTTAGGTTAGGATATATAACGTTATGGACGTATATAATGTTCCCACGGCGAGGTACGGTCCGACACGGCCGGGATTCTGTAAAACATTACCAGCCAGGGGCTAGGTGGGTTAGGTTAGGTTATATTGCGTTATAGATGCATATAATGTTCCCACCGAGAAGTAGGGGCCGACCTGCCAGAAATGTTGTAAAATACTAGATCCGAGATGTTAGATTGCCTTAGGTTAGGATATATAACGATATAGACGTATATGATGTCCCCACGGAGACGTACGGGGCTACACGAACGGGATTCTACAAAACATTCCCAGCGAGGGGCTAGATGGGTTAGGTTAGGTTAGATTACGTTATAGACGCATATATTGTTCCCACCGAGAAGTAGGGGCCCACCCGCCAGCAATGTTGTAAAATACTACATCCGAGGTTTGAGGTTGCCTTAGGTTAGGATATATAAGGTTATAGACGTATCTAATATCCCCACGGAGAGGTACGGTCCGACACGAATGGGATTCTGTAAAACATTACCAGCGAAGGGCTAGATGGGTTAGGTTAGGTTAGATTACGTTATAGACGTATATAATCTTCCCACCGTGAGGTAGGCGCCGACCTGCCAGGAATTTTGTAAAATACTACATCCGAGGTGTGAGGTTGCCTTAGGTTAGGATATATAACGTTATGGACGTATATAATGTTCCCAGAGAGGTACGGGCCAACACGACCGGAATTCTGTAAAACATTACCAGCGTGGGGATAGATAGGTTAGGTTAGGTTATATTACGTTATACACGTATATAATGTTCCCACCTAGAAGTAGGAGCCGGCCCGCAAGGAATGTTGTAAAATACTACATCCGAGATGTTAGATTGCCTTAGGTTAGGATATATTACGCTATAGACGTATATAATGTTCCCACGGAGAGGTACCGGCCGACACGACCGGGATTCTGTAAATCATTACCAGCTAGGGGCTAGATGAGTTAGGTTAGGTTATATTACGTTATAGACATATATAATGTTCCCACCGAGAATTTGTGGCCGATCCGCCAGGAATGTTGTAAAATACTACACCCGAGGTGTTAGGTTGCCTTAGGTTAGGATTATAACGTTATATACGTATATAATGTTCCCACGGAGAGGTACGGTCCCAACCGGCCGGGATTCTGTAAAACATTACCAGACAGGGGCTAGGTGGGTTAGGTTAGGTTATATTACGTTATAGACGTATAGAATGTTCCTACCGAGATGTAGGGGCCGACCCGCCAGGAATGTTGTAAAATACTACGTCCGCGGTGTTAGGTTGCCTTAGGTTAGGATTATAACGTTATAGACGTATATAATGTTCCCACGGAGAGGTACGGTCCCAACCGGCCGGGATTCTGTAAAACATTACCAGCCAGGTGCTAGGTTGGTTAGGATAGGCTATATTACGTTATAGAAGCATATAATGTTCCCACCGAGAAGTAGGGGTCGAACCGCCAGTAATGATGTAAAATACTACATCCGAGATGTTAGATTGCCTTAGGTTAGGATATATAACGTTATAGACGTATATAATGTTCCCACGGAGAAGTACGGGCCGACACGACCGGGATTCTGTAAAACATTACCAGCGAAGGGCTAGATGGGTTACGTTAGGTTATATTACGTTATAGACGTATATAATGTTCCCACCGAGAAGTTGAGGCCGATCCGCCAGGAATGTTGTAAAATACTACACCCGAGGTGTTAGGTTGCCTTAGGTTAGAATATATAACGTTATGGACGTATATAATGTTCCCACGGCGAGGTACGGTCCGACTCGGCCGGGATTCTGTAAAACATTACCAGACAGGGGCTAGGTGGGTTAGGTTAGGTTATATTACGTTATAGACGTATAGAATGTTCCTACCGAGATGTAGGGGCCGACCCGCCAGGAATGTTGTAAAATACTACATCCGCGGTGTTAGGTTGCCTTAGGTTAGGATTATAACGTTATAGACGTATATAATGTTCCCACGGAGAGGTACGGTCCCAACCGGCCGGGATTCTGTAAAACATTACCAGCCAGGTGCTAGGTTGGTTAGGATAGGCTATATTACGTTATAGACGCATATAATGTTCCCACCGAGAAGTAGGGGTCGAACCGCCAGTAATGATGTAAAATACTACATCCGAGATGTTAGATTGCCTTAGGTTAGGATATATAACGTTATAGACGTATATAATGTTCCCACGCAGAAGTACGGGCCGACACGACCGGGATTCTGTAAAACATTACCAGCGAAGGGCTAGATGGGTTACGTTAGGTTATATTACGTTATAGACGTATATAATGTTCCCACCGAGAAGTTGGGGCCGATCCGCCAGGAATGTTGTAAAATACTACACCCGAGGTGTTAGGTTGCCTTAGGTTAGAATATATAACGTTATGGACGTATATAATGTTCCCACGGCGAGGTACGGTCCGACTCGGCCGGGATTCTGTAAAACATTACCAGACAGGGGCTAGGTGGGTTAGGTTAGGTTATATTACGTTATAGACGTATAGAATGTTCCTACCGAGATGTAGGGGCCGACCCGCCAGGAATGTTGTAAAATACTACATCCGCGGTGTTAGGTTGCCTTAGGTTAGGATTATAACGTTATAGACGTATATAATGTTCCCACGGAGAGGTACGGTCCCAACCGGCCGGGATTCTGTAAAACATTACCAGCCAGGTGCTAGGTTGGTTAGGATAGGCTATATTACGTTATAAACGCATATAATGTTCCCACCGAGAAGTAGGGGTCGAACCGCCAGTAATGATGTAAAATACTACATCCGAGATGTTAGATTGCCTTAGGTTAGGATATATAACGTTATAGACGTATATAATGTTCCCACGGAGAAGTACGGGCCGACACGACCGGGATTCTGTAAAACATTACCAGCGAAGGGCTAGATGGGTTACGTTAGGTTATATTACGTTATAGACGTATATAATGTTCCCACCGAGAAGTTGGGGCCGATCCGCCAGGAATGTTGTAAAATACTACACCCGAGGTGTTAGGTTGCCTTAGGTTAGAATATATAACGTTATGGACGTATATAATGTTCCCACGGCGAGGTACGGTCCGACTCGGCCGGGATTCTGTAAAACATTACCAGACAGGGGCTAGGTGGGTTAGGTTAGGTTATATTACGTTATAGACGTATAGAATGTTCCTACCGAGATGTAGGGGCCGACCCGCCAGGAATGTTGTAAAATACTACATCCGAGATGTTAGATTGCCTTAGGTTAGGATATATAACGTTATAGACGTATATAATGTTCCCACGTAGAAGTACGGGCCGACACGGCCGGGATTCTGTAAAACATTACCAGCGAATGGCTAGATGGGTTATGTTAGGATATATAACGTTATAGACGTATATAATGTTCCCAGAGAGGTACGGGCCAACACAACCGGGATTCTGTAAAACATTACCAGCGTGGGGATAGATAGGTTAGGTTAGGTTATATTACGTCATACACGTATATAATGTTCCCACCTAGAAGTAGGGGCCGGCCCGCCAGGAATGTTGTAAAATACTACATTCGAGATGTTAGATTGCCTTAGGTTGGGATATATTACGCTATAGACGTATATAATGTTCCCACGGAGAGGTACGGGCCGACACGACCGGGATACTGTAAATCATTACCAGCTAGGGGCTAGATGAGTCAGGTTAGGTTATATTACGTTATAGACATATATAATGTTCCCACCGAGAATTTGGGGCCGATCCGCCAGGAATGTTGTAAAATACTACACCCGAGGTGTTAGGTTGCCTTAGGTTAGAATATATAACGTTATGGACGTATATAATGTTCCCACGGCGAGGTACGGACCGACACGGCCGGGATTCTGTAAAACATTACCAGACAGGGGCTAGGTGGGTTAGGTTAGGTTATATTACGTTATAGACGTATAGAATGTTCCTACCGAGATGTAGGGGCCGACCCGCCAGGAATTTTGTAAAATACTACATCCGCGGTGTTAGGTTGTCTTAGGTTAGGATTATAACGTTATATACGTATATAATGTTCCCACGGAGAGGTACGGTCCCAACCGGCCGGGATTCTGTAAAACATTACCAGCCAGGGGCTAGGTTGGTTAGGTTAGGCTATATTACGTTATAGACGCATATAATGTTCCCACCGAGAAGTAGGGGCCCACCCGCCAGCAATGTTGTAAAATACTACATCCGAGGTTTGAGGTTGCCTTAGGTTAGGATATATAAGGTTATAGACGTATCTAATATCCCCACGGAGAGGTACGGTCCGACACGAATGGGATTCTGTAAAACATTACCAGCCAGGGGCTAGGTTGGTTAGGTTAGGCTATATTACGTTATAGACGCATATAATGTTCCCACCGAGAAGTAGGGGCCGACCCGGCAGTAATGATGTAAAATACTACATCCGAGATGTTAGATTGCCATAGGTTAGGATATATAACGTTATAGACGTGTATAATGTTCCCAAGGAGAAGTACGGGCCGACACGACCGGGATTCTGTAAAACATTACCAGCGAAGGGCTAGATGGGTTACGTTAGGTTATATTACGTTATAGACGTATATAATGTTCCCACCGTGAAGTTGGGGCCGATCCGCCAGGAATGTTGTAAAATACTACACCCGAGGTGTTAGGTTGCCTTAGGTTAGAATATATAACGTTATGGACGTACATAATGTTCCCACGGCGAGGTACGGACCGACACGGCCGGGATTCTGTAAAACATTACCAGACAGGGGCTAGGTGGGTTAGGTTAGGTTATATTACGTTATAGACGTATAGAATGTTCCTACCGAGATGTAGGGGCCGACCCGCCAGGAATGTTGTAAAATACTACATCCGCGGTGTTAGGTTGCCTTAGGTTAGGATTATAACGTTATAGACGTATCTAATATCCCCACGGAGAGGTACGGTCCGACACGAATGGGATTCTGTAAAACATTACCAGCGTGGGGATAGATAGGTTAGGTTAGGTTATATTACGTCATACACGTATATAATGTTCCCACCTAGAAGTAGGGGCCGGCCCGCCAGGAATGTTGTAAAATACTACATCCGAGATGTTAGATTGCCTTAGGTTAGGATATATTACGCTATAGACGTATATAATGTTCCCACGGAGAGGTACGGGCCGACACGACCGGGATTCTGTAAATCATTACCAGCTAGGTGCTAGATGAGTTAGGTTAGGTTATATTACGTTATAGACATATATAATGTTCCCACCGAGAATTTGGGGCCGATCCGCCAGGAATGTTGTAAAATACTACACCCGAGGTGTTAGGTTGCCTTAGGTTAGGGTATATAACGTTATAGACGTATCTAATGTTCCCACGGAGAGGTACGGTCCGACACGAATGAGATTCTGTAAAACATTACCAGCGAAGGGCAAGATGGGTTTGGTTACTTTATATTACGTTATAGACGCATCTATTGTTCCCACCGAGAAGTAGGGGCCCACCCGCCAGCAATGTTGTAAAATACTACATCCGAGGTTTGAGGTTGCCTTAGGTTAGGATATATAAGGTTATAGACGTATCTAATATCCCCACGGAGAGGTACGGTCCGACTCGGCCGGGATTCTGTAAAACATTACCAGACAGGGGATAGGTGGGTTAGGTTAGGTTATATTACGTTATAGACGCATATAATGTTCCCACCGAGAATTTGGGGCCGATCCGCCAGGAATGTTGTAAAATACTACACCCGAGGTGTTAGGTTGCCTTAGGTTAGAATATATAACGTTATGGACGTATATAATGTTCCCACGGCGAGGTACGGACCGACACCGCCGGGATTCTGTAAAACATTACCAGACAGGGGCTAGGTGGGTTAGGTTAGGTTATATTACGTTATAGACGTATAGAATGTTCCTACTGAGATGTAGGGGCCGACCCGCCAGGAATTTTGTAAAATACTACATCCGCGGTGTTAGGTTGCCTTAGGTTAGGATTATAACGTTATAGACGTATATAATGTTCCCACGGAGAGGTACGGTGCCACACGGCCGGGATTTTGTATAACATTACCAGCGAAGGGCTAGATGGGTTAGGTTCGGTTATATTACTTTATAGACGTACATAATGTTCCTACCGAGAAGTAGGGGCCGACCCGGCAGTAATGATGTAAAATACTACATCCGAGGTGTGAGGTTGCCGTAGGTTAGGATTATAACGTTATAGACGTATATAATGTACCCACGGAGAGGTACGGTCCCACACGGCCGGGATTCTATAAAACATTACCAGCCAGGGGCTCGGTTGGTTAGGTTAGGTTATATTACGTTATAGACGCATATAATGTTCCCACCGAGAAGTAGGGGCCGACCTGCCAGGAACGTTGTAAAATACTACATCCGAGGTGTGAGGTTGCCTTAGGTTAGGATATATAACGTTATAGACGTATATAATGTTCCCACGGATAGGTACGGGCCAACACGACCGGGATTCTGTAAAACATTACCAGCGTGGGGATAGATAGGTTAGGTTAGGTTATATGACGTTATACACGTTTATAATGTTCCCACCTAGAAGTAGGTGCCGACCCGCCAGGATTGTTGTAAAATACTACATCCGAGGTGTGATGTTGCCTTAGGTTAGGATATATAACGTTATAGACGTATATAACGTTCCCACGGAGAAGTACGGGCCGACACGACCGAGATTCTCTAAAACATTCCCAGCGAGGGGCTAGATGGTTTAGGTTAGGTTATATTACGTTATAGACGTATATAATGTTCCCACCTAGAAGTAGGGGCCGACCCGCCAGTAATGATGTAAAATACTACATCCGAGATGTTAGATTGCCTTAGGGTAGGATATATAACGTTATAGACGTATATAATGTTCCCACGGAGAGGTACAGGCCAACACGGCCGGGATTCTGTATAACATTACCAGCGAAGGGCTAGATGGGTTAGGTTCGGTTAGATTACGTTATAGACGTATATAATGTTCCCACCGAGAAGTAGGGGCCGACCAGCCAGGATTGTTGTAAAATACTACATCCGAGGTGTGATGTTGCCTTAGGTTAGGATATACAACGTTATATTCGTATATAACGTTCAGACGGAGAGGTACGGGCCGACCCGACCGGGATTCTGTAAAACATTCCCAGCGATGGGCTAGATGGGTTAGGTTAGGTTATATTACGTTATAGACGTATATAATGTTCCCACTGAGAAGTAGGGGCCGACCCGCCAGTAATGTTGTAAAATACTACATCCGAGGTGTGAGGTTGCCTTAGGTTAGGATATATAACGTTATAGACTTATCTAATGTCCCCACGGAGAGGTACGGTCCGACACGAACGGGATTCTGTATAACATTACCAGCGAAGTACTAGATGGGTTAGGTTAGCTTATATTACGTTATAGACGCATATAATTTTCCCACCGAGAAGTAGGGGCCGTTCCGCCAGTAATGACGTAAAATACTACATCCGAGATATTAGATTGCCTTAGGTTAGGATATATAACGTTATAGACCTATATAATGTTCCCACGGAGAGGTACGGGCCAACACGGTCGGGATTTTGTATAACATTACCAGCGAAGGGCTAGATGGGTTAGGTTCGGTTATATTACTTTATAGACGTACATAATGTTCCTACCGAGAAGTAGGGGCCGATCCGGCAGTAATGATGTAAAATACTACATCCGAGGTGTGAGGTTGCCGTAGGTTAGGATTATAACGTTATAGACGTATATAATGTTCCCACGGAGAGGTACGGTCCCACACGGCCGGGATTCTGTAAAACATTACCAGCCAGGGGCTCGGTTGGTTAGGTTAGGTTATATTACGTTATAGACGCATATAATGTTCCCACCGAGAAGTAGGGGCCGACCTGCCAGGAACGTTGTAAAATACTACATCCGAGGTGTGAGGTTGCCTTAGGTTAAGATATATAACGTTATAGACGTATATAATGTTCCCACGGATAGGTACGGGCCAACACGACCGGGATTCTGTAAAACATTACCAGCGTGGGGATAGATAGGTTAGGTTAGGTTATATGACGTTATACACGTTTATAATGTTCCCACCTAGAAGTAGGTGCAGACCCGCCAGGATTGTTGTAAAATACTACATCCGAGGTGTGATGTTGCCTTAGGTTAGGATATATAACGTTATAGACGTATATAACGTTCCCACGGAGAAGTACGGGCCGACACGACCGAGATTCTCTAAAACATTCCCAGCGATGGGCTAGATGGATTAGGTTAGGTTATATTACGTTATAGACGTATATAATGTTGCCAGCGAGAAGTAGGGGCCGACCCGCCAGGAATGTTGTAAAATACTATATCCGAGGTGTGAGGTTGCCTTAGGTTAGGATTATAACGTTATAGACGTATATAATGTTCCCACGGAGAGGTACGGTCCCACACGGCCGGGATTCTATAAAACATTACCAGCCAGGGGCTCGGTTGGTTAGGTTAGGTTATATGACGTTATACACGTTTATAATGTTCCCACCTAGAAGTAGGTGCCTACCCGCCAGGATTGTTGTAAAATACTACATCCGAGGTGTGATGTTGCCTTAGGTTAGGATATATAACGTTATAGACGTATATAATTTTCCCACCGAGAAGTAGGGGCCGTTCCGCCAGTAATGACGTAAAATACTACATCCGAGATATTAGATTGCCTTAGGTTAGGATATATAACGTTATAGACCTATATAATGTTCCCACGGAGAGGTACGGGCCAACGCGGTCGGGATTTTGTATGACATTACCAGCGAAGGGCTAGATGGGTTAGGTTCGGTTATATTACTTTATAGACGTATATAATGTTCCTACCGAGAAGTAGGAGCCGACCCGCCAGGAATGTTGTAAAATACTACATCCGAGGTGTGAGGTTGCCTTAGGTTAGGATATATAACGTTATAGACGTATCTAATGTCCCCACGGAGAGGTACGGTCCGACACGAACGGGATTCTGTATAACATTACCAGCGAAGGGCTAGATGGGTTAGGTTAGGTTATATTATGTTACAGACGTATATAATTTTCCCTCCTAGAAGTAGGTGCCGACCCGCCAGGAATGTTGTAAAATACTACATCCGAGGTGTGAGGTTGCCTTAGGTTAGGATATATAACGTTATAGACGTATCTAATGTCCCCACGGAGAGGTACGGTCCGACACGAACGGGATTCTGTAAAACATTACCAGCGAAGGGCTAGCTGGGTTAGGTGGGGTTATATTACGTTATAGCCGTATATAATATTCCCACCGAGAAGTAGGGGCAGACCAGCCAGGAATGTTGTAGAATACTACATCCGAGGTGTTAGGTTGCCTTAGGTTAGGATTATAAAGTTATAGACGTATATAATGTTCCCACGGAGAGGTACGGTCCCACACGGCCGGTATTCTGCAAAACATTACCAGCCAGGGGCTGGGTTGGTTAGGGTAGGTTATATTACGTTATAGACGCATGTAATGTTGCCAGCGAGAAGTAGGGGCCGACCCGCCAGGAATGTTGTGAAATACTATATCCGAGGTGTGAGGTTGCCTTAGGTTAGGATTATAACGTTATGAGGCGGAGGCCGACTGGTTCGATGGCGCCCTGACTGCAATCTGCAGGACGGCGATGCCGAGGGCCGGTCGACTTCCGCCCCGGAGGCCGGTGTATTGGTGGTCGGACGACATCGCGCGGCTCCGAGCGAGTTGCGCGATGGCGCGACGCCGGTACACCAGGTCTCGGAGGAGGAGACGTCGGGACGAGGCACGGACGGCCCTGTTGTACGCCGAATATCGTCAGCTGACGGTTCAGCTGCAACAGGCCATCGGGAGGGCCAAGACCAGCGCTTGGGACGGACATCTTCGTTCGTTGGATCAGGATCCGTGGGGGCGTCCATATAGGCTTGTCCTAAACAAGCTTAGGGCTTATGGCCCCCCGGTGACTGAGACGATGGAACCCCGGCTTCTCGGAGAGGTGGTCGATGCGTTGTTTCCATCTGGGAGCGCATCGGCCGCCTTCCCGACTCAGGTGGACGGGTGGTCCGCGGGGCTGGAGGTTACGGAGGAGGAGTTGGCCGGGGCGGTGAGACGTCTCGGGGCTCGGAATACGGCTCCGGGTCCCGACGGCGTCCCCGGCCGCGTGCTGGTCTTGGCCCTGCGCGTTCTGGGTCCCCGACTTCGGAGGCTTTTTACAGCCATCCTGAAGTCGGGGACGTTCCCATCTCGGTGGCGGCTCGGACGCCTGGTCCTCCTGCGGAAGGAGGGCCGGGACGCTGAATCTCCCTCGGGCTATCGGCCCATCGTGCTCCTGGATGAGATCGGAAAGCTCTACGAGAGAATCGTGGCTTCCCGACTCACCAGGCACCTGGAGCGGATAGGACCCGACCTGGCCGAGTGCCAGTTCGGCTTCCGCCGGGGGCGGTCCACGATCGACGCGATCGATCGGGTCCGTACCTTGGCGGGCTCGGCTACTGCCCGGGGAGGGATGGCATTGGCGGTGTCCTTGGACATCGTCAATGCCTTCAACTCCCTCTCCTGGGAGGCCATCCGCAGGGGACTCGAACGACATGGAGTCCCTCAATACCTGCGGGTGGCGGTCGGCTCCTACCTTAGCGGCAGGTGCGTCGAGTACGTGGGCCGGGGTGGAAACACCTGCACGAGGGAGATTAGTCGTGGCGTACCCCAGGGGTCAGTTTTGGGACCCCTCCTGTGGGACGTGGGGTACGACGCGGCGCTGCGGGTCCTCCTTCCCACCGGTGTCAGCGTAGTCTGCTACGCTGACGATACCGTGTTGGTAGCCGGTGGGCGTACCAGCGGGAGGATCGTCCGGCGCGCCGAGGTGGGAGTGGCCACCGTGGCTTCCCTGATTCGGGGTATGGGTTTGGAGCTGGCTCCTCACAAGACGGAGGCGATGTGGTTCTTGGACCGTCATCTCCTCCGTCGAAATGGGAGGTCACTCGCCGATACCTGGATCCGAATAGGGGACACCCGCATCCAGGTGAAGCCCGCGATAAAATATCTCGGACTTCACCTGGACAGCTCCTGGGCTTTTGGGCGCCACTTCGCGCTCCTGGCACCCAGGTTGGAAAAAGCGGCGGCCAGCTTGGGTCGCTTGCTGCCTAACCTGGGGGGTCCGGACGCGAGGGTACGCCGCCTTTATGCGGGCATCGTGCGGTCGATGGCACTATATGGGGCCCCGATCTGGGCGGACGCCCTGATGGCCAACCGGCGCAGCCGGGCACTGCTTCGCAGTGTTTGGCGGCGCCTTGCCATCAGGGTGATCAGGGGATATCGCACGGTGTCTCATGAGGCGGCGGGAACTCTGGCAGGGTTACCACCCCTGGAGCTCCTGGCGGAGCGCGAAGCGTTTGTCTACGGACACCTTCGTCTCTGCCAGGATGTCTCATCCCAGTCGGAGGAGGCGGTCAGAGCCTGGGCCTGGCGGTCTTTGGTGGCCAAGTGGGAGGAGCGACTTCGCGCCACCCATGGGAGTCACCGGACCGTCGGGGCGGTATTGCCCATCCTCGATAGATGGGTGAGCCGAAGCCGAGGGCTATCCTACAGGACCACGCAGGTCCTCACCGGGCACGGATGCTTCGGTGAGTACCTGCGCCGGATAGCACGGGAAGCCACGGCGGCGTGTCACCACTGTGGTGACCAGAGGGACACGGCGCAGCACACACTGGAGCTTTGTCCAGCGTGGGAGGTGCGGCGTCGTGTCCTCCGGAGCGAGGTGGGCCAGGATCTGGCATTGCCATCCGTACTTAGACGGATGGTGGAGGATGCCAGATCCTGGCGGGCTATGGCGGCCTTCTGCGAGGCCGTCATGCGGGCGTAGGAGGGGGCGGAGAGGGATCGCGAAGTTAGCGATCCCTCCCGTCAACGGCGGCGACGCAGGCGACGGCGCCCTCCACCGGCGCCGGGGGATGTCCACCGTGTGGACATCGCCGGGCGCCCATAGGGGACTCAGTCTCCGGGGGGTGACAACCCCTCGCGCGGGCCGGGGCGTAGCCGCGTACGCCACGGCCGTGACCCGCGCGGGGGGCCGTCCGGAGGGGTGACTCGGTCGTGATGGACGGGGGCCCATCGCGACCATTGCACGCCACCCCTCCGAGACGTGCAGCGACTTCGGACGTGGCCCCGCAGTCGCTGCAGGGGTATCCTTTGGGAGAGGGAGGGGTCGCATCTTAGATGCGACCTCTCCCTTTCGGGATGGGAGCCTCCCAGACTTCTTCTGGGAGGCTGCAGACGCTGAGGGGGAGCCGGTCGCGTTCGTAAGAGATCCCGGCTCTCCCTCAGTAGCGTCGTTGGTGGCCACCGTGGGGTTTTAGCCGGTAAGAGTCCGGCATAACCTCGGAGTTCCCCCGAACTCCGAGGTATCCATGAGGATTTCCCCACGTAAAAAAAAAAAAAAGGATTATAACGTTATAGACGTATATAACGTTCCCACGGAGATGTACGGGCCGACACGACCGGGATTCTGTAAATCATTACCAGCGAGCGGCTAGATGGGTTAGGTTAGGTTATATTACGTTATAGAAGTACATAACGTCCCCACCGAGGAGTAGGGTCCGACCCGCGAGGAATGTGGTAAAATACTAAATCCGAAATGTTCGGCTACCTTAGGTTAGGATATGTAACGTTATAGACGTATATAATGTTCCCACGGAGAAGTGCGGTACCACACGGCCGGGATTCTGCAAAACATTACCAGCCAGGGGCTAGGTTGGTTAGGTTAGGTTATATTACGTTATAGACGCATATAATGTTCCCACCGAGAAGTAGGGGCCGACCCGCCAGTTATGATGTAAAATACTACATCCGAGATGTTAGATTGCCTTAGGTTAGGATATATGACGTTATACACGTTTATAATGTTCCCACCTAGAAGTAGGTGCCGACCCGCCAGGATTGTTGTAAAATACTACATCCGAGGTGTGATGTTGCCTTAGGTTAGGATATATAACGTTATAGACGTATATAACGTTCCCACGGAGAAGTACGGGCCGACACGACCGAGATTCTCTAAAACATTCCCAGCGATGGGCTAGATGGATTAGGTTAGGTTATATTACGTTATAGACGTATATAATGTTGCCAGCGAGAAGTAGGGGCCGACCCGCCAGGAATGTTGTAAAATACTATATCCGAGGTGTGAGGTTGCCTTAGGTTAGGATTATAACGTTATAGACGTATATAATGTTCCCACGGAGAGGTACGGTCCCAACCGGCCGGGATTCTATAAAACATTACCAGCCAGGGGCTCGGTTGGTTAGGTTAGGTTATATGACGTTATACACGTTTATAATGTTCCCACCTAGAAGTAGGTGCCTACCCGCCAGGATTGTTGTAAAATACTACATCCGAGGTGTGATGTTGCCTTAGGTTAGGATATATAACGTTATAGACGTATATAACGTTCAGACGGAGAGGTACGGGCCGACCCGACCGGGATTCTGTAAAACATTCCCAGCGAGGGGCTAGATGGGTTAGGTTAGGTTATATTACGTTATAGACGTATATAATGTTCCCACCGAGAAGTAGGGGCCGACCCGCCTGTAATGATGTAAAATACTACATCCGAGATGTTAGATTGCCTCAGGGTAGGATATATAACGTTATAGACGTATATAATGTTCCCACGGAGAGGTACGGGCCAACACGGCCGGGATTCTGTATAACATTACCAGCAAAGAGCTAGATGGGTTAGGTTCGGTTTTATTACGTTATAGACGTATATGATGTTCCCACCGAGAAGTAGGGGCCGACCAGCCAGGAATGTTGTAAAATACTGCATCCGAGGTGTTAAGTTGCCTTAGGTTAGGATTATAACGTTATAGACGTATATAATGTTCCCACGGAGAGGTGCGGTCCCACACGGCCGGGATTCAGCAAAACATTACCAGCCAGTGGCTAGGTTGGTTAGGTTAGGTTATGTTACGTTATAGACGCATATAATGTTCCCACCGAGAAGTAGGGGCCGACCCGCCAGTTATGATGTAAAATACTACATCCGAGATGTTAGATTGCCTTAGGTTAGGATATATAACGTTATAGACGTATATAATGTTCCCACGGATAGGTACGGGCCAACACGACCGGGATTCTGTAAAACATTACCAGCGAGGGGCTAGATGGGTTAGGTTAGGTTATATTACGTTATAGACGTATATAATGTTGCCTCCGAGAAGTAGGGGCCGACCGGTCAGGAATGTTGTAAAATACTATATCCGCGGTGTGAGGTTGCCTTAGGTTAGGATTATAACGTTATAGACGTATATAATGTTCCCACGGAGAGGTACGGTACCACACAGCCGGGATTCTATAAAACATTACCAGCCAGGGGCTCGGTTGGTTAGGTTAGGTTATATTACGTTATAGACGCATATAATGTTCCCACCGAGAAGTAGGGGCCGACCTGCCAGGAACGTTGTAAAATACTACATCCGAGGTGTGAGGTTGCCTTAGGTTAGGATATATTACGTTATAGACGTATATAATGTTCGCACGGATAGGTACGGGCCAGCACGACCGGGATTCGGTAAACCATTACCAGCGTGGGGATAGATAGGTTAGGTTAGGTTATATGACGTTATACACGTTTATAATGTTCCCACCTAGAAGTAGGTGCCGACCCGCCAGGATTGTTGTAAAATACTACATCCGAGGTGTGATGTTGCCTTAGGTTAGGATTATAACGTTATAGACGTATATAACTTTCCCACGTAGAGGTACGGGCCGACACGACCGGGATTCTGTAAAACATTACCAGCGAGCGGCTAGATGGGTTAGGTTAGGTTATATTACGTTATAGACGTATATAATGTTCCCACCTAGAAGTAGGGGCCGACCTGCCAGGAATGTTGTAAAATACTACATCCGAGGTGTTAGGTTGCCTTAGGTTAGGATTATAAAGTTATAGACGTATATAATGTTCCCACGGAGAGGTGCGGTCCCACACGGCCGGGATTCTGCAAAACAATACCAGCCAGGGGCTAGGTTGGTTAGGTTAGGTTATATTACGTTATAGACGCATATAATGTTCCCACCGAGAAGTAGGGGCCGACCCGCCAGTTATGATGTAAAATACTACATCCGAGATGTTAGATTGCCTTAGGTTAGGATATATAACGTTATAGACGTATATAATGTTCCCACGGATAGGTACGAGCCAACACGTCCGGGATTCTGTAAAACATTACCAGCGTGGGGATAGATAGGTTAGGTTAGGTTATATGACGTTATACACGTTTATAATGTTCCCACCTAGAAGTAGGTGCCGACCCGCCAGGATTGTTGTAAAATACTACATCCGAGGTGTGATGTTGCCTTAGGTTAGGATATATAACGTTATAGACGTATATAACGTTCCCACGGAGAAGTACGGGCCGACACGACCGGGATTCTGTAAAACATTCCCAGCGAGGGGCTAGATGGATTAGGTTAGGTTATATTACGTTATAGAAGTACATAACGTCCCCACCGAGAAGTAGGGTCCGACCCGCGAGGAATGTAGTAAAATACTAAATCCGAAATGTTCGGCTGCCTTAGGTTAGGATATGTAACGTTATAGAAGTATATAATGTTCCCACCGAGACGTACGAGGCTACACGAACGGGATTCTACAAAACATTCCCAGCGAGGGGCTAGATGGGTTAGGTTAGGTTATATTACGTTATAGACGCATATAATGTTCCCACCGAGAAGTAGGGGCCGACCCGCCAGTAATGATGTAAAATACTACATCCGAGATGTTAGATTGCCTTAGGGTAGGATATATAACGTTATAGACGTATATAATGTTCCCACGGAGAGGTACGGGCCAACACGGCCGGGATTCTGTATAACATTACCAGCGAAGGGCTAGATGGGTTAGGTTCGGTTATATTACGTTATAGACGCATATAATGTTCCCACCGAGAAGTAGGGGCCGACCCGCCAGTTATGATGTAAAATACTACATCCGAGATGTTAGATTGCCTTAGGTTAGGATATATAACGTTATAGACGTATATAATGTTCCCACGGATAGGTACGGGCCAACACGACCGGGATTCTGTAAAACATTACCAGCGAGGGGCTAGATGGGTTAGGTTAGGTTATATTACATTATAGACGTTTATAATGTTCCCACCTAGAAGTAGGTGCCGACCCGCCAGGATTGTAGTAAAATACTACATCCGAGGTGTGATGTTGCCTTAGGTTAGGATTATAACGTTATAGACGTATATAACGTTCCCACGTAGAGGTACGGGCCGACACGACCGGGATTCAGTAAAACATTACCAGCGAGCGGCTAGATGGGTTAGGTTAGGTTATATTACGTTATAGACGTATATAATGTTCCCACCTAGAAGTAGGGGCCGACCTGCCAGGAATGTTGTAAAATACTACATCCGAGGTGTGAGGTTGCCTTAGGTTAGGATATATAACGTTATAGACGTATATAATGTTCCCACGGATAGGTACGGGCCAACACGACCGGGATTCTGTAAAACATTACCAGCGAGGGGCTAGATGGGTTAGGTTAGGTTATATTACATTATAGACGTTTATAATGTTCCCACCTAGAAGTAGGTGCCGACCCGCCAGGATTGTTGTAAAATACTACATCCGAGGTGTGATGTTGCCTTAGGTTACGATTATAACGTTATAGACGTATATAACGTTCCCACGGATAGGTACGGGCCAACACGACCGGGATTCTGTAAAACATTACCAGCGTGGGGATAGATAGGTTAGGTTAGGTTATATGACGTTATACACGTTTATAATGTTCCCACCTAGAAGTAGGTGCCGACCCGCCAGGATTGTTGTAAAATACTACATCCGAGGTGTGATGTTGCCTTAGGTTAGGATATATAACGTTATAGACGTATATAACGTTCCCACGGAGAAGTACGGGCCTACACGACCGGGATTCTGTAAAACATTACCAGCCAGTGGCTAGGTTGGTTAGGTTAGGTTATGTTACGTTATAGACGCATATAATGTTCCCACCGAGAAGTAGGGGCCGACCCGCCAGTTATGATGTAAAATACTACATCCGAGATGTTAGATTGCCTTAGGTTAGGATATATAACGTTATAGACGTATATAATGTTCCCACGGATAGGTACGGGCCAACACGACCGGGATTCTGTAAAACATTACCAGCGAGGGGCTAGATGGGTTAGGTTAGGTTATATTACGTTATAGACGTATATAATGTTGCCTCCGAGAAGTAGGGCCCGACCGGTCAGGAATGTTGTAAAATACTATATCCGCGGTGTGAGGTTGCCTTAGGTTAGGATTATAACGTTATAGACGTATATAATGTTCCCACGGAGAGGTACGGTCCCACACAGCCGGGATTCTATAAAACATTACCAGCCAGGGGCTCGGTTGGTTAGGTTAGGTTATATTACGTTATAGACGCATATAGTGTTCCCACCGAGAAGTAGGGGCCGACCTGCCAGGAACGTTGTAAAATACTACATCCGAGGTGTGAGGTTGCCTTAGGTTAGGATATATTACGTTATAGACGTATATAATGTTCGCACGGATAGGTACGGGCCAGCACGACCGGGATTCTGTAAAACATTACCAGCGTGGGGATAGATAGGTTAGGTTAGGTTATATGACGTTATAGACGTTTATAATGTTCCCACCTAGAAGTAGGTGCCGACCCGCCAGGATTGTTGTAAAATACTACATCCGAGGTGTGATGTTGCCTTAGGTTAGGATTATAACGTTCTAGACGTATATAACTTTCCCACGTAGAGGTACGGGCCGACACGACCGGGATTCTGTAAAACATTACCAGCGAGCGGCTAGATGGGTTAGGTTAGGTTATATTACGTTATAGACGTATATAATGTTCCCACATAGAAGTAGGGGCCGACCTGCCAGGAATGTTGTAAAATACTACATCCGAGGTGTTAGGTTGCCTTAGGTTAGGATTATAACGTTATAGACGTATATAATGTTCCCACGGAGAGGTGCGGTCCCACACGGCCGGGATTCTGCAAAACATTACCAGCGAGGGGCTAGGTTGGTTAGGTTAGGTTATATTACGTTATAGACGCATATAATGTTCCCACCGAGAAGTAGGGGCCGACCCGCCAGTTATGATGTAAAATACTACATCCGAGATGTTAGATTGCCTTAGGTTAGGATATATAACGTTATAGACGTATATAATGTTCCCACGGATAGGTACGGGCCAACACGACCGGGATTCTGTAAAACATTACCAGCGTGGGGATAGATAGGTTAGGATAGGTTATATGACGTTATACACGTTTATAATGTTCCCACCTAGAAGTAGGTGCCGACCCGCCAGGATTGTTGTAAAATACTACATCCGAGGTGTGATGTTGCCTTAGGTTAGGATATATAACGTTATAGACGTATATAACTTTCCCACGGAGAAGTACGGGCCGACACGACCGGGATTCTGTAAAACATTCCCAGCGAGGGGCTAGATGGATTAGGTTAGTTTATATTACGTTATAGAAGTACATAACGTCCCCACCGAGAAGTAGGGTCCGACCCGCGAGGAATGTAGTAAAATACTAAATCCGAAATGTTCGGCTGCCTTAGGTTAGGATATGTAACGTTATAGAAGTATATAATGTTCCCACCGAGACGTACGAGGCTACACGAACGGGATTCTACAAAACATTCCCAGCGAGGGGCTAGATGGGTTAGGTTAGGTTATATTACGTTATAGACGCATATAATGTTCCCACCGAGAAGTAGGGGCCGACCCGCCAGTAATGATGTAAAATACTACATCCGAGATGTTAGATTGCCTTAGGGTAGGATATATAACGTTATAGACGTATATAATGTTCCCACGGAGAGGTACGGGCCAACACGGCCGGGATTCTGTATAACATTACCAGCGAAGGGCTAGATGGGTTAGGTTCGGTTATATTACGTTATAGACGCATATAATGTTCCCACCGAGAAGTAGGGGCCGACCCGCCAGTTATGATGTAAAATACTACATCCGAGATGTTAGATTGCCTTAGGTTAGGATATATAACGTTATAGACGTATATAATGTTCCCACGGATAGGTACGGGCCAACACGACCGGGATTCTGTAAAACATTACCAGCGAGGGGCTAGATGGGTTAGGTTAGGTTATATTACATTATAGACGTTTATAATGTTCCCACCTAGAAGTAGGTGCCGACCCGCCAGGATTGTAGTAAAATACTACATCCGAGGTGTGATGTTGCCTTAGGTTAGGATTATAACGTTATAGACGTATATAACGTTCCCACGTAGAGGTACGGGCCGACACGACCGGGATTCTGTAAAACATTACCAGCGAGCGGCTAGATGGGTTAGGTTAGGTTATATTACGTTATAGACGTATATAATGTTCCCACCTAGAAGTAGGGGCCGACCTGCCAGGAATGTTGTAAAATAATACATCCGAGGTGTGAGGTTGCCTTAGGTTAGGATTATAACGTTATAGACGTATATAACGTTCCCACGGATAGGTACGGGCCAACACGACCGGGATTCTGTAAAACATTACCAGCATGGGGATAGATAGGTTAGGTTAGGTTATATGACGTTATACACGTTTATAATGTTCCCACCTAGAAGTAGGTGCCGACCCGCCAGGATTGTTGTAAAATACTACATCCGAGGTGTGATGTTGCCTTAGGTTAGGATATATAACGTTATAGACGTATATAACGTTCCCACGGAGAAGTACGGGCCAACACGACCGGGATTCTGTAAAACATTCCCAGCGAGGGGCTAGATGGATTAGGTTAGGTTATATTACGTTATAGAAGTACATAACGTCCCCACCGAGAAGTAGGGTCCGACCCGCGAGGAATGTAGTAAAATAATAAATCCGAAAAGTTCGGCTGCCTTAGGTTAGTATATGTAACGTTAAAGAAGTATATAATGTTCCCACCGAGACGTACGAGGCTACACGAACGGGATTCTACAAAACATTCCCAGCGAGGGGCTAGATGGGTTAGGTTAGGTTATATTACGTTATAGACGCATATAATGTTCCCACCGAGAAGTAGGGGCCGACCCGCCAGTAATGATGTAAAATACTACATCCGAGATGTTAGATTGCCTTAGGGTAGGATATATAACGTTATAGACGTATATAATGTTCCCACGGAGAGGTACGGGCCAACACGGCCGGGATTCTGTATAACATTACCAGCGAAGGGCTAGATGGGTTAGGTTCGGTTATATTACGTTATAGACGCATATAATGTTCCCACCGAGAAGTAGGGGCCGACCCGCCAGTTATGATGTAAAATACTACATCCGAGATGTTAGATTGCCTTAGGTTAGGATATATAACGTTATAGACGTATATAATGTTCCCACGGATAGGTACGGGCCAACACGACCGGGATTCTGTAAAACATTACCAGCGAGGGGCTAGATGGGTTAGGTTAGGTTATATTACATTATAGACGTTTATAATGTTCCCACCTAGAAGTAGGTGCCGACCCGCCAGGATTGTTGTAAAATACTACATCCGAGGTGTGATGTTGCCTTAGGTTAGGATATATAACGTTATAGACGTATATAACGTTCCCACGGAGAAGTACGGGCCTACACGACCGGGATTCTGTAAAACATTACCAGCCAGTGGCTAGGTTGGTTAGGTTAGGTTATGTTACGTTATAGACGCATATAATGTTCCCACCGAGAAGTAGGGGCCGACCCGCCAGTTATGATGTAAAATACTACATCCGAGATGTTAGATTGCCTTAGGTTAGGATATATAACGTTATAGACGTATATAATGTTCCCACGGATAGGTACGGGCCAACACGACCGGGATTCTGTAAAACATTACCAGCGAGGGGCTAGATGGGTTAGGTTAGGTTATATTACGTTATAGACGTATATAATGTTGCCTCCGAGAAGTAGGGCCCGACCGGTCAGGAATGTTGTAAAATACTATATCCGCGGTGTGAGGTTGCCTTAGGTTAGGATTATAACGTTATAGACGTATATAATGTTCCCACGGAGAGGTACGGTCCCACACAGCCGGGATTCTATAAAACATTACCAGCCAGGGGCTCGGTTGGTTAGGTTAGGTTATATTACGTTATAGACGCATATAGTGTTCCCACCGAGAAGTAGGGGCCGACCTGCCAGGAACGTTGTAAAATACTACATCCGAGGTGTGAGGTTGCCTTAGGTTAGGATATATTACGTTATAGACGTATATAATGTTCGCACGGATAGGTACGGGCCAGCACGACCGGGATTCTGTAAAACATTACCAGCGTGGGGATAGATAGGTTAGGTTAGGTTATATGACGTTATAGACGTTTATAATGTTCCCACCTAGAAGTAGGTGCCGACCCGCCAGGATTGTTGTAAAATACTACATCCGAGGTGTGATGTTGCCTTAGGTTAGGATTATAACGTTCTAGACGTATATAACTTTCCCACGTAGAGGTACGGGCCGACACGACCGGGATTCTGTAAAACATTACCAGCGAGCGGCTAGATGGGTTAGGTTAGGTTATATTACGTTATAGACGTATATAATGTTCCCACCTAGAAGTAGGGGCCGACCTGCCAGGAATGTTGTAAAATACTACATCCGAGGTGTTAGGTTGCCTTAGGTTAGGATTATAACGTTATAGACGTATATAATGTTCCCACGGAGAGGTGCGGTCCCACACGGCCGGGATTCTGCAAAACATTACCAGCGAGGGGCTAGGTTGGTTAGGTTAGGTTATATTACGTTATAGACGTATATAATGTTCCCACCTAGAAGTAGGGGCCGACCTGCCAGGAATGTTGTAAAATACTACATCCGAGGTGTGAGGTTGCCTTAGGTTAGGATTATAACGTTATAGACGTATATAACGTTCCCACGGATAGGTACGGGCCAACACGACCGGGATTCTGTAAAACATTACCAGCGTGGGGATAGATAGGTTAGGTTAGGTTATATGACGTTATACACGTTTATAATGTTCCCACCTAGAAGTAGGTGCCGACCCGCCAGGATTGTTGTAAATTACTACATCCGAGGTGTGATGTTGCCTTAGGTTAGGATATATAACGTTATAGACGTATATAACGTTCCCACGGAGAAGTACGGGCCAACACGACCGGGATTCTGTAAAACATTCCCAGCGAGGGGCTAGATGGATTAGGTTAGGTTATATTACGTTATAGAAGTACATAACGTCCCCACCGAGAAGTAGGGTCCGACCCGCGAGGAATGTAGTAAAATACTAAATCCGAAAAGTTCGGCTGCCTTAGGTTAGTATATGTAACGTTAAAGAAGTATATAATGTTCCCACCGAGACGTACGAGGCTACACGAACGGGATTCTACAAAACATTCCCAGCGAGGGGCTAGATGGGTTAGGTTAGGTTATATTACGTTATAGACGCATATAATGTTCCCACCGAGAAGTAGGGGCCGACCCGCCAGTAATGATGTAAAATACTACATCCGAGATGTTAGATTGCCTTAGGGTAGGATATATAACGTTATAGACGTATATAATGTTCCCACGGAGAGGTACGGGCCAACACGGCCGGGATTCTGTATAACATTACCAGCGAAGGGCTAGATGGGTTAGGTTCGGTTATATTACGTTATAGACGCATATAATGTTCCCACCGAGAAGTAGGGGCCGACCCGCCAGTTATGATGTAAAATACTACATCCGAGATGTTAGATTGCCTTAGGTTAGGATATATAACGTTATAGACGTATATAATGTTCCCACGGATAGGTACGGGCCAACACGACCGGGATTCTGTAAAACATTACCAGCGAGGGGCTAGATGGGTTAGGTTAGGTTATATTACATTATAGACGTTTATAATGTTCCCACCTAGAAGTAGGTGCCGACCCGCCAGGATTGTAGTAAAATACTACATCCGAGGTGTGATGTTGCCTTAGGTTAGGATTATAACGTTATAGACGTATATAACGTTCCCACGTAGAGGTACGGGCCGACACGACCGGGATTCTGTAAAACATTACCAGCGAGCGGCTAGATGGGTTAGGTTAGGTTATATTACGTTATAGACGTATATAATGTTCCCACCTAGAAGTAGGGGCCGACCTGCCAGGAATGTTGTAAAATACTACATCCGAGGTGTGAGGTTGCCTTAGGTTAGGATATATAACGTTATAGACGTATATAATGTTCCCACGGATAGGTGCGGGCCAACACGAGCGGGATTCTGTAAAACATTACCAGCGAGGGGCTAGATGGGTTAGGTTAGGTTATATTACATTATAGACGTTTATAATGTTCCCACCTAGAAGTAGGTGCCGACCCGCCAGGATTGTTGTAAAATACTACATCCGAGGTGTGATGTTGCCTTAGGTTAGGATTATAACGTTATAGACGTATATAACGTTCCCACGGATAGGTACGGGCCAACACGAACGGGATTCTGTAAAACATTACCAGCGTGGGGATAGATAGGTTAGGTTAGGTTATATGACGTTATACACGTTTATAATGTTCCCACCTAGAAGTAGGTGCCGACCCGCCAGGATTGTTGTAAAATACTACATCCGAGGTGTGATGTTGCCTTAGGTTAGGATATATAACGTTATAGACGTATATAACGTTCCCACGGAGAAGTACGGGCCGACACGACCGGGATTCTGTAAAACATTCCCAGCGAGGGGCTAGATGGATTAGGTTAGGTTATATTACGTTATAGAAGTACATAACGTCCCCACCGAGAAGTAGGGTCCGACCCGCGAGGAATGTAGTAAAATACTAAATCCGAAATGTTCGGCTGCCTTAGGTTAGGATATGTAACGTTAGAGAAGTATATAATGTTCCCACCGAGACGTACGGGGCTACACGAACGGGATTCTACAAAACATTCCCAGCGAGGGGCTAGATGGGTTAGGTTAGGTTATATTACGTTATAGACGCATATAATGTTCCCACCGAGAAGTAGGGGCCGACCCGCCAGTAATGATGTAAAACACTACATCCGAGATGTTAGATTGCCTTAGGGTAGGATATATAACGTTATAGACGTATATAATGTTCCCACGGAGAGGTACGGGCCAACACAGCCGGGATTCTGTATAACATTACCAGCGAAGGGCTAGATGGGTTAGGTTCGGTTATATTACGTTATAGACGCATATAATGTTCCCACCGAGAAGTAGGGGCCGACCCGCCAATTATGATGTAAAATACTACATCCGAGATGTTAGATTGCCTTAGGTTAGGATATATAACGTTATAGACGTATATAATGTTCCCACGGATAGGAACGGGCCAACACGACCCGGATTCTGTAAAACATTACCAGCGAGGGGCTAGATGGGTTAGGTTAGGTTATATTACATTATAGACGTTTATAATGTTCCCACCTAGAAGTAGGTGCCGACCCGCCAGGATTGTTGTAAAATACTACATCCGAGGTGTGATGTTGCCTTAGGTTAGGATTATAACGTTATAGACGTATATAACGTTCCCACGTAGAGGTACGGGTCGACACGACCGGGATTCTGTAAAACATTACCAGCGAGCGGCTAGATGGGTTAGGTTAGGTTATATTACGTTATAGACGTATATAATGTTCCCACCTAGAAGTAGGGGCCGACCTGCCAGGAATGTTGTAAAATACTACATCCGAGGTGTTAGGTTGCCTTAGGTTAGGATTATAACGTTATAGACGTATATAATGTTCCCACGGAGAGGTGCGGTCCCACACGGCCGGGATTCTCTAAAACATTACCAGCCAGGGGCTAGGTTGGTTAGGTTAGGTTATATTACGTTATAGAAGCATATAATGTTCCCACCGAGAAGTAGGGGCCGACCCGCCAGTTATGATGTAAAATACTACATCCGAGATGTTAGATTGCCTTAGGTTAGGATATATAACGTTATAGACGTATATAATGTTCCCACGGATAGGTACGGGCCAACACGACCGGGATTCTGTAAAACATTACCAGCGTGGGGATAGATAGGTTAGGTTAGGTTATATGACGTTATACACGTTTATAATGTTCCCACCGAGAAGTAGGGGCCGACCCGCCAGTTATGATGTAAAATACTACATCCGAGATGTTAGATTGCCTTAGGTTAGGATATATAACGTTATAGACGTATATCATGTTCCCACGGATAGGTACGGGCCAACACGACCGGGATTCTGTAAAACATTACCAGCGAGGGGCTAGATGGGTTAGGTTAGGTTATATTACATTATAGACGTTTATAATGTTCCCACCTAGAAGTAGGTGCCGACCCGCCAGGATTGTTGTAAAATACTACATCCGAGGTGTGATGTTGCCTTAGGTTAGGATTATAACGTTATAGACGTATATAACGTTCCCACGGATAGGTACGGGCCAACACGACCGGGATTCTGTAAAACATTACCAGCGTGGGGATAGATAGGTTAGGTTAGGTTATATGACGTTATACACGTTTATAATGTTCCCACCTAGAAGTAGGTGCCGACCCGCCAGGATTGTTGTAAAATACTACATCCGAGGTGTGATGTTGCCTTAGGTTAGGATATATAACGTTATAGACGTATATAACGTTCCCACGGAGAAGTACGGGCCGACACGACCGGGATTCTGTAAAACATTCCCAGCGAGGGGCTAGATGGATCAGGTTAGGTTATATTACGTTATAGAAGTACATAACGTCCCCACCGAGAAGTAGGGTCCGACCCGCGAGGAATGTAGTAAAATACTAAATCCGAAATGTTCGGCTGCCTTAGGTTAGGATATGTAACGTTAGAGAAGTATATAATGTTCCCACCGAGACGTACGGGGCTACACGAACGGGATTCTACAAAACATTCCCAGCGAGGGGCTAGATGGGTTAGGTTAGGTTATATTACGTTATAGACGCATATAATGTTCCCACCGAGAAGTAGGGGCCGACCCGCCAGTAATGATGTAAAATACTACATCCGAGATGTTAGATTGCCTTAGGGTAGGATATATAACGTTATAGACGTATATAATGTTCCCACGGAGAGGTACGGGCCAACACGGCCGGGATTCTGTATAAAATTACCAGCGAAGGGCTAGATGGGTTAGGTTCGGTTATATTACGTTATAGACGCATATAATGTTCCCACCGAGAAGTAGGGGCCGACCCGCCAGTTATGTGTAAAATACTACATCCGAGATGTTAGATTGCCTTAGGTTAAGATATATAACGTTATAGACGTATATAATGTTCCCACGGATAGGTACGGGCCAACACGACCGGGATTCTGTAAAACATTACCAGCGAGGGGCTAGATGGGTTAGGTTAGGTTATATTACATTATAGACGTTCATAATGTTCCCACCTAGAAGTAGGTGCCGACCCGCCAGGATTGTTGTAAAATACTACATCCGAGGTGTGATGTTGCCTTAGGTTAGGATTATAACGTTATAGACGTATATAACGTTCCCACGTAGAGGTACGGGCCGACACGACCGGGATTCTGTAAAACATTACCAGCGAGCGGCTAGATGGGTTAGGTTAGGTTATATTACGTTATAGACGTATATAATGTTCCCACCTAGAAGTAGGGGCCGACCTGCCAGGAATGTTGTAAAATACTACATCCGAGGTGTTAGGTTGCCTTAGGTTAGGATTATAACGTTATAGACGTATATAATGTTCCCACGGAGAGGTGCGGTCCCACACGGCCGGGATTCTGCAAAACATTACCAGCCAGGGGCTAGGTTGGTTAGGTTAGGTAATATTACGTTATAGACGCATATAATGTTCCCACCGAGAAGTAGGGGCCGACCCGCCAGTTATGATGTAAAATACTACATCCGAGATGTTAGATTGCCTTAGGTTAGGATATATAACGTTATAGACGTATATAATGTTCCCACGGATAGGTACGGGCCAACACGACCGGGATTCTGTAAAACATTACCAGCGAGGGGCTAGATGGGTTAGGTTAGGTTATATTACATTATAGACGTTCATAATGTTCCCACCTAGAAGTAGGTGCCGACCCGCCAGGCTTGTTGTAAAATACTACATCCGAGGTGTGATGTTGCCTTAGGTTAGGATTATAACGTTATAGACGTATATAACGTTCCCACGTAGAGGTACGGGCCGACACGACCGGGATTCTGTAAAACATTACCAGCGAGCGGCTAGATGGGTTAGGTTAGGTTATATTACGTTATAGACGTATATAATGTTCCCACCTAGAAGTAGGGGCCGACCTGCCAGGAATGTTGTAAAATACTACATCCGAGGTGTTAGGTTGCCTTAGGTTAGGATTATAACGTTATAGACGTATATAATGTTCCCACGGAGAGGTGCGGTCCCACACGGCCGGGATTCTGCAAAACATTACCAGCCAGGGGCTAGGTTGGTTAGGTTAGGTTATATTACGTTATAGACGCATATAATGTTCCCACCGAGAAGTAGGGGCCGACCCGCCAGTAATGATGTAAAATACTACATCCGAGATGTTAGATTGCCTTAGGGTAGGATATATAACGTTATAGACGTATATAATGTTCCCACGGAGAGGTACGGGCCAACACGGCCGGGATTCTGTATAACATTACCAGCGAAGGGCTAGATGGGTTAGGTTCGGTTATATTACGTTATAGACGCATATAATGTTCCCACCGAGAAGTAGGGGCCGACCCGCCAGTTATGATGTAAAATACTACATCCGAGATGTTAGATTGCCTTAGGTTAGGATATATAACGTTATAGACGTATATAATGTTCCCACGGATAGGTACGGGCCAACACGACCGGGATTCTGTAAAACATTACCAGCGAGGGGCTAGATGGGTTAGGTTAGGTTATATTACATTATAGACGTTTATAATGTTCCCACCTAGAAGTAGGTGCCGACCCGCCAGGATTGTTGTAAAATACTACATCCGAGGTGTGACGTTGCCCTAGGTTAGGATTATAACGTTATAGACGTATATAACGTTCCCACGTAGAGGTACGGGCCGACACGACCGGGATTCTGTAAAACATTACCAGCGAGCGGCTAGATGGGTTAGGTTATGTTATATTACGTTATAGAAGTACATAACGTCCCCACCGAGAAGTAGGGTCCGACACGCGAGGAATGTGGTAAAATACTAAATCCGAAATGTTCGGCTACCTTAGGTTAGGATATGTAACGTTATAGACGTATATAATGTTCCCACGGAGAGGTGCGGTCCCACACGGCCGGGATTCTGCAAAACATTACCAGCCAGGGGCTAGGTTGGTTAGGTTAGGTTATATTACGTTATAGACGCATATAATGTTCCCACCGAGAAGTAGGGGACGACCCGCCAGTAATGATGTAAAATACTACATCCGAGATGTTAGATTGCCTCAGGGTAGGATATATGACGTTATAGACGTATATAATGTTCCCACGGATAGGTACGGGCCTACACGACCGGGATTCTGTTAAACATTACCAGCGAGGGGCTAGATGGGTTAGGTTAGGTTATATTACATTATAGACGTATATAATGTTGCCACCGAGAAGTAGGGGCCGACCCGCCGGGAATGTTGTAAAATACTATATCCGAGGTGTGAGGTTGCCTTAGGTTAGGATATATAACGTTATAGACGTATATAGTGTTCCCACGGATAGGTACGGGCCAACACGACCGGGATTCTGTAAAACATTACCAGCGAGGGGCTAGATGGGTTAGGTTAGGTTATATTACGTCATAGACGCATATAATGTTCCCACCGAGATGTAGGGGCCGACCTGCCAGGAACGTTGTAAAATACTACATCCGAGGTGTGAGGTTGCCTTAGGTTAGGATTATAACGTTATAGACGTATATAATGTTCCCAACGAGTGGTACGGTCCCGCACGGCCGGGATTCTATAAAACATTACCAGCCAGGGGCTCGGTTGGTTAGGTTAGCTTATATTACGTTATAAACGCATATAATGTTCCCACCGAAAAGTAGGGGCCGACCCGCTAGTTATGATGTAAAATAATACATCCGAGATGTTAGATTGCCTTAGGTTAGGATATATAACGTTATAGACGTAAATAATGTTCGAACGGATAGGTACGGGCCAACACGACCGGGATTCTGTAAAACATTACCAGCGTGGGGATAGGTAGGTTAGGTTAGGTTATATGACGTTATACACGTTTATAATGTTCCCACCTAGAAGTAGGTGCCGACACGCCAGGATTGTTGTAAAATACTACATCCGAGGTGTGATGTTGCCTTAGGTTAGGATATATAACGTTATAGACGTATATAACGTTCCCACGGAGAAGTACGGGCCGACACGACCGGGATTCTGTAAAACATTCCCAGCGAGGGGCTAGATGGATTAGGTTAGGTTATATTACGTTATAGAAGTACATAACGTCCCCACCGAGACGTAGGGTCCGACCCGCGAGGAATGTGGTAAAATACTAAATCCGAAATGTTCGGCTGCCTTAGGTTAGGATATGTAACGTTATAGAAGTATATAATGTTCCCACCGAGACGTACGGGGCTACACGAACGGGATTCTACAAAACATTCCCAGCGAGGGGCTAGATGGGTTAGGTTAGGTTATATTACGTTATAGACGCATATAATGTTCCCACCGAGAAGTAGGGGCCGACCCGCCAGTAATGATGTAAAATACTACATCCGGGATGTTAGATTGCCTTAGGGTAGGATATATAACGTTATAGACGTATATAAAGTTCCCACGGAGAGGTACGGGCCAACACGGCCTGGATTCTGTATAACATTACCAGCGAAGGGCTAGATGGGTTAGGTTCGGTTATATTACGTTATAGACGCATATAATGTTCCCACCGAGAAGTAGGGTCCGACCCGCGAGGAATGTGGTAAAATACTAAATCCGAAATGTTCGGCTGCCTTAGGTTAGGATATGTAACGTTATAGAAGTATATAATGTTCCCACCGAGACGTACGGGGCTACACGAACGGGATTCTACAAAACATTCCCAGCGAGGGGCTAGATGGCTTAGGTTAGGTTATATTACGTTATAGACGCATATAATGTTCCCACCGAGAAGTAGGGGCCGACCTGCCAGGAACGTTGTAAAATACTACATCCGAGGTGAGAGGTTGCCTTAGGTTAGGATATATAACGTTATAGACGTATATAATGTTCCCACGGATAGGTACGGGCCAACACGACCGGGATTCTATAAAACATTACCAGCCAGGGGCTCGGTTGGTTAGGTTAGGATATATTACGTTATAGACGCATATAATGTTCCCACCGAGAAGTAGGGGCCGACCTGCCAGGAACGTTGTAAAATACTACATCCGAGGTGTGAGGTTGCCTTAGGTTATGATATATAACGTTATAGACGTATATAATGTTCCCACGGATAGGTACGGGCCAACACGACCGGGATTCTGTAAAACATTAGCAGCGAGCGGCTAGATGGGTTAGGTTAGGTTATATTACGTTATAGACGCATATAATGTTCCCACCGAGAAGTAGGAGCCGACCCGCCAGTTATGATGTAAAATAGTACATCCGAGATGTTGGATTGCCTTAGGTTAGGATATATAACGTTATAGACGTATATAATGTTCCCACGGATAGGTACGGGCCAACACGACCGGGATTCTGTAAAACATTACCAGCGAGGGGCTAGATGGGTTAGGTTAGGTTATATTACATTATAGACGTTTATAATGTTCCCACCTAGATGTAGGTGCCGACCCGCCAGGATTGTTGTAAAATACTACATCCGAGGTGTGATGTTGCCTTAGGTTAGGATTATAACGTTATAGACGTATATAACGTTCCCACGGATAGGTACGGGCCAACACGACCGGGATTCTGTAAAACATTACCAGCGAGGGGCTAGATGGGTTAGGTTAGGTTATATTACATTATAGACGTTTATAATGTTCCCACCTAGAAGTAGGTGCCGACCCGCCAGGATTGTTGTAAAATACTACATCCGAGGTGTGATGTTGCCTTAGGTTAGGATATATAACGTTATAGACGTATATAACGTTCCCACGGAGAAGTACGGGCCGACACGACCGGGATTCTGTAAAACATTCCCAGCGAGGGGCTAGATGGATCAGGTTAGGTTATATTACGTTATAGAAGTACATAACGTCCCCACCGAGAAGTAGGGTCCGACCCGCGAGGAATGTAGTAAAATACTAAATCCGAAATGTTCGGCTGCCTTAGGTTAGGATATGTAACGTTATAGAAGTATATAATGTTCCCACCGAGACGTACGGAGCTACACGAACGGGATTCTACAAAACATTCCCAGCGAGGGGCTAGATGGGTTAGGTTAGGTTATATTACGTTATAGACGCATATAATGTTCCCACCGAGAAGTAGGGGCCGACCCGCCAGTAATGATGTAAAATACTACATCCGAGATGTTAGATTGCCTTAGGGTAGGATATATAACGTTATAGACGTATATAATGTTCCCACGGAGAGGTACGGGCCAACACGGCCGGGATTCTGTATAACATTACCAGCGAAGGGCTAGATGGGTTAGGTTCGGTTATATTACGTTATAGACGCATATAATGTTCCCACCGAGAAGTAGGGGCCGACCTGCCAGGAACGTTGTAAAATACTACATCCGAGGTGTGAGGTTGCCTTAGGTTATGATATATAACGTTATAGACGTATATAATGTTCCCACGGATAGGTACGGGCCAACACGACCGGGATTCTGTAAAACATTACCAGCGAGGGGCTAGATGGGTTAGGTTAGGTTATATTACGTTATAGACGCATATAATGTTCCCACCGAGAAGTAGGGGCCGACCCGCCAGTTATGATGTAAAATACTACATCCGAGATGTTAGATTGCCTTAGGTTAGGATATATAACGTTATAGACGTATATAATGTTCCCACGGATAGGTACGGGCCAACACGACCGGGATTCTGTAAAACATTACCAGCGAGGGGCTAGATGGGTTAGGTTAGGTTATATTACATTATAGACGTTTATAATGTTCCCACCTAGAAGTAGGTGCCGACCCGCCAGGATTGTTGTAAAATACTACATCCGAGGTGTGATGTTGCCTTAGGTTAGGATTATAACGTTATAGACGTATATAACGTTCCCACGGATAGGTACGGGCCAACACGACCGGGATTCTGTAAAACATTACCAGCGTGGGGATAGATAGGTTAGGTTAGGTTATATGACGTTATACACGTTTATAATGTTCCCACCTAGAAGTAGGTGCCGACCCGCCAGGATTGTTGTAAAATACTACATCCGAGGTGTGATGTTGCCTTAGGTTAGGATATATAACGTTATAGACGTATATAACGTTCCCACGGAGAAGTACGGGCCGACACGACCGGGATTCTGTAAAACATTCCCAGCGAGGGGCTAGATGGATCAGGTTAGGTTATATTACGTTATAGAAGTACATAACGTCCCCACCGAGAAGTAGGGTCCGACCCGCGAGGAATGTAGTAAAATACTAAATCCGAAATGTTCGGCTGCCTTAGGTTAGGATATGTAACGTTATAGAAGTATATAATGTTCCCACCGAGACGTACGGGGCTACACGAACGGGATTCTACAAAACATTCCCAGCGAGGGGCTAGATGGGTTAGGTTAGGTTATATTACGTTATAGACGCATATAATGTTCCCACCGAGAAGTAGGGGCCGACCCGCCAGTAATGATGTAAAATACTACATCCGAGATGTTAGATTGCCTTAGGGTAGGATATATAACGTTATAGACGTATATAATGTTCCCACGGAGAGGTACGGGCCAACACGGCCGGGATTCTGTATAACATTACCAGCGAAGGGCTAGATGGGTTAGGTTCGGTTATATTACGTTATAGACGCATATAATGTTCCCACCGAGAAGTAGGGGCCGACCCGCCAGTTATGATGTAAAATACTACATCCGAGATGTTAGATTGCCTTAGGTTAGGATATATAACGTTATAGACGTATATAATGTTCCCACGGATAGGTACGGGCCAACACGACCGGGATTCTGTAAAACATTACCAGCGAGGGGCTAGATGGGTTAGGTTAGGTTATATTACATTATAGACTTTCATAATGTTCCCACCTAGAAGTAGGTGCCGACCCGCCAGGATTGTTGTAAAATACTACATCCGAGGTGTGATGTTGCCTTAGGTTAGGATTATAACGTTATAGACGTATATAACGTTCCCACGTAGAGGTACGGGCCGACACGACCGGGATTCTGTAAAACATTACCAGCGAGCGGCTAGATGGGTTAGGTTAGGTTATATTACGTTATAGACGTATATAATGTTCCCACCTAGAAGTAGGGGCCGACCTGCCAGGAATGTTGTAAAATACTACATCCGAGATGTTAGATTGCCTTAGGGTAGGATATATAACGTTATAGACGTATATAATGTTCCCACGGAGAGGTACGGGCCAACACGGCCGGGATTCTGTATAACATTACCAGCGAAGGGCTAGATGGGTTAGGTTCGGTTATATTACGTTATAGACGCATATAATGTTCCCACCGAGAAGTAGGGGCCGACCCGCCAGTTATGATGTAAAATACTACATCCGAGATGTTAGATTGCCTTAGGTTAGGATATATAACGTTATAGACGTATATAATGTTCCCACGGATAGGTACGGGCCAACACGACCGGGATTCTGTAAAACATTACCAGCGAGGGGCTAGATGGGTTAGGTTAGGTTATATTACATTATAGACGTTTATAATGTTCCCACCTAGAAGTAGGTGCCGACCCGCCAGGATTGTTGTAAAATACTACATCCGAGGTGTGATGTTGCCTTAGGTTAGGATTATAACGTTATAGACGTATATAACGTTCCCACGGATAGGTACGGGCCAACACGACCGGGATTCTGTAAAACATTACCAGCTTGGGGATAGATAGGTTAGGTTAGGTTATATGACGTTATACACGTTTATAATGTTCCCACCTAGAAGTAGGTGCCGACCCGCCAGGATTGTTGTAAAATACTACATCCGAGGTGTGATGTTGCCTTAGGTTAGGATATATAACGTTATAGACGTATATAACGCTCCCACGGAGAAGTACGGGCCGACACGACCGGGATTCTGTAAAACATTCCCAGCGAGGGGCTAGATGGATTAGGTTAGGTTATATTACGTTATAGAAGTACATAACGTCCCCACCGAGAAGTAGGGTCCGACCCGCGAGGAATGTAGTAAAATACTAAATCCGAAATGTTCGGCTGCCTTAGGTTAGGATATGTAACGTTATAGAAGTATATAATGTTCCCACCGAGACGTACGGGGCTACACGAACGGGATTCTACAAAAGATTCCCAGCGAGGGGCTAGATGGGTTAGGTTAGGTTATATTACGTCATAGACGCATATAATGTTCCCACCGAGATGTAGGGGCCGACCTGCCAGGAACGTTGTAAAATACTACATCCGAGGTGTGAGGTTGCCTTAGGTTAGGATTATAACGTTATAGACGTATATAATGTTCCCAACGAGTGGTACGGTCCCGCACGGCCGGGATTCTATAAAACATTACCAGCCAGGGGCTCGGTTGGTTAGGTTAGGTTATATTACGTTATAAACGCATATAATGTTCCCACCAAAAAGTAGGGGCCGACCCGCTAGTTATGATGTAAAATAATACATCCGAGATGTTAGATTGCCTTAGGTTAGGATATATAACGTTATAGACGTAAATAATGTTCGAACGGATAGGTACGGGCCAACACGACCGGGATTCTGTAAAACATTACCAGCGTGGGGATAGGTAGGTTAGGTTAGGTTATATGACGTTATACACGTTTATAATGTTCCCACCTAGAAGTAGGTGCCGACACGCCAGGATTGTTGTAAAATACTACATCCGAGGTGTGATGTTGCCTTAGGTTAGGATATATAACGTTATAGACGTATATAACGTTCCCACGGAGAAGTACGGGGCTACACGAACGGGATTCTACAAAACATTCCCAGCGAGGGGCTAGATGGGTTAGGTTAGGTTATATTACGTTATAGACGCATATAATGTTCCCACCGAGAAGTAGGGGCCGACCTGCCAGGAACGTTGTAAAATACTACATCCGAGGTGAGAGGTTGCCTTAGGTTAGGATATATAACGTTATAGACGTATATAATGTTCCCACGGATAGGTACGGGCCAACACGACCGGGATTCTATAAAACATTACCAGCCAGGGGCTCGGTTGGTTAGGTTAGGATATATTACGTTATAGACGCATATAATGTTCCCACCGAGAAGTAGGGGCCGACCTGCCAGGAACGTTGTAAAATACTACATCCGAGGTGTGAGGTTGCCTTAGGTTATGATATATAACGTTATAGACGTATATAATGTTCCCACGGATAGGTACGGGCCAACACGACCGGGATTCTGTAAAACATTAGCAGCGAGCGGCTAGATGGGTTAGGTTAGGTTATATTACGTTATAGACGCATATAATGTTCCCACCGAGAAGTAGGGGCCGACCCGCCAGTTATGATGTAAAATACTACATCCGAGATGTTAGATTGCCTTAGGTTAGGATATATAACGTTATAGACGTATATAATGTTCCCACGGATAGGTACGGGCCAACACGACCGGGATTCTGTAAAACATTACCAGCGAGGGGCTAGATGGGTTAGGTTAGGTTATATTACATTATAGACGTTCATAATGTTCCCACCTAGAAGTAGGTGCCGACCCGCCAGGATTGTTGTAAAATACTACATCCGAGGTGTGACGTTGCCTTAGGTTAGGATTATAACGTTATAGACGTATATAACGTTCCCACGTAGAGGTACGGGCCGACACGACCGGGATTCTGTAAAACATTACCAGCGAGCGACTAGATGGGTTAGGTTATGTTATATTACGTTATAGAAGTACATAACGTCCCCACCGAGAAGTAGGGTCCGACACGCGAGGAATGTGGTAAAATACTAAATCCGAAATGTTCGGCTACCTTAGGTTAGGATATGTAACGTTATAGACGTATATAATGTTCCCACGGAGAGGTGCGGTCCCACACGGCCGGGATTCTGCAAAACATTACCAGCCAGGGGCTAGGTTGGTTAGGTTAGGTTATATTACGTTATAGACGCATATAATGTTCCCACCGAGAAGTAGGGGCCGACCCGCCAGTAATGATGTAAAATACTACATCCGAGATGTTAGATTGCCTCAGGGTAGGATATATGACGTTATAGACGTATATAATGTTCCCACGGATAGGTACGGGCCTACACGACCGGGATTCTGTTAAACATTACCAGCGAGGGGCTAGATGGGTTAGGTTAGGTTATATTACATTATAGACGTATATAATGTTGCCACCGAGAAGTAGGGGCCGACCCGCCGGGAATGTTGTAAAATACTATATCCGAGGTGTGAGGTTGCCTTAGGTTAGGATATATAACGTTATAGACGTATATAACGTTCCCACGGAGAAGTACGGGCCGACACGACCGGGATTCTGTAAAACATTCCCAGCGAGGGGCTAGATGGATCAGGTTAGGTTATATTACGTTATAGAAGTACATAACGTCCCCACCGAGAAGTAGGGTCCGACCCGCGAGGAATGTAGTAAAATACTAAATCCGAAATGTTCGGCTGCCTTAGGTTAGGATATGTAACGTTATAGAAGTATATAATGTTCCCACCGAGACGTACGGTGCTACACGAACGGGATTCTACAAAACATTCCCAGCGAGGGGCTAGATGGGTTAGGTTAGGTTATATTACGTTATAGACGCATATAATGTTCCCACCGAGAAGTAGGGGCCGACCCGCCAGTAATGATGTAAAATACTACATGCGAGATGTTAGATTGCCTTAGGGTAGGATATATAACGTTATAGACGTATATAATGTTCCCACGGAGAGGTACGGGCCAACACGGCCGGGATTCTGTATAACATTACCAGCGAAGGGCTAGATGGGTTAGGTTCGGTTATATTACGTTATAGACGCATATAATGTTCCCACCGAGAAGTAGGGGCCGACCCGCCAGTTATGATGTAAAATACTACATCCGAGATGTTAGATTGCCTTAGGTTAGGATATATAACGTTATAGACGTATATAATGTTCCCACGGATAGGTACGGGCCAACACGACCGGGATTCTGTAAAACATTACCAGCGAGGGGCTAGATGGGTTAGGTTAGGTTATATTACATTATAGACGTTTATAATGTTCCCACCTAGAAGTAGGTGCCGACCCGCCAGGATTGTTGTAAAATACTACATCCGAGGTGTGATGTTGCCTTAGGTTAGGATTATAAAGTTATAGACGTATATAACGTTCCCACGGATAGGTACGGGCCAACACGACCGGGATTCTGTAAAACATTACCAGCGTGGGGATAGATAGGTTAGGTTAGGTTATATGACGTTATACACGTTTATAATGTTCCCACCTAGAAGTAGGTGCCGACCCGCCAGGATTGTTGTAAAATACTACATCCGAGGTGTGATGTTGCCTTAGGTTAGGATATATAACGTTATAGACGTATATAACGTTCCCACGGAGAAGTACGGGCCGACACGACCGGGATTCTGTAAAACATTCCCAGCGAGGGGCTAGATGGATCAGGTTAGGTTATATTACGTTATAGAAGTACATAACGTCCCCACCGAGAAGTAGGGTCCGACCCGCGAGGAATGTAGTAAAATACTAAATCCGAAATGTTCGGCTGCCTTAGGTTAGGATATGTAACGTTATAGAAGTATATAATGTTCCCACCGAGACGTACGGAGCTACACGAACGGGATTCTACAAAACATTCCCAGCGAGGGGCTAGATGGGTTAGGTTAGGTTATATTACGTTATAGACGCATATAATGTTCCCACCGAGAAGTAGGGGCCGACCCGCCAGTAATGATGTAAAATACTACATCCGAGATGTTACATTGCCTTAGGGTAGGATATATAACGTTATAGACGTATATAATGTTCCCACGGAGAGGTACGGGCCAACACGGCCGGGATTCTGTATAACATTACCAGCGAAGGGCTAGATGGGTTAGGTTCGGTTATATTACGTTATAGACGCATATAATGTTCCCACCGAGAAGTAGGGGCCGACCTGCCAGGAACGTTGTAAAATACTACATCCGAGGTGTGAGGTTGCCTTAGGTTATGATATATAACGTTATAGACGTATATAATGTTCCCACGGATAGGTACGGGCCAACACGACCGGGATTCTGTAAAACATTAGCAGCGAGCGGCTAGATGGGTTAGGTTAGGTTATATTACGTTATAGACGCATATAATGTTCCCACCGAGAAGTAGGGGCCGACCCGCCAGTTATGATGTAAAATACTACATCCGAGATGTTAGATTGCCTTAGGTTAGGATATATAACGTTATAGACGTATATAATGTTCCCACGGATAGGTACGGGCCAACACGACCGGGATTCTGTAAAACATTACCAGCGAGGGGCTAGATGGGTTAGGTTAGGTTATATTACATTATAGACGTTTATAATGTTCCCACCTAGAAGTAGGTGCCGACCCGCCAGGATTGTTGTAAAATACTACATCCGAGGTGTGATGTTGCCTTAGGTTAGGATTATAACGTTATAGACGTATATAACGTTCCCACGGATAGGTACGGGCCAACACGACCGGGATTCTGTAAAACATTACCAGCGTGGGGATAGATAGGTTAGGTTAGGTTATATGACGTTATACACGTTTATAATGTTCCCACCTAGAAGTAGGTGCCGACCCGCCAGGATTGTTGTAAAATACTACATCCGAGGTGTGATGTTGCCTTAGGTTAGGATATATAACGTTATAGACGTATATAACGTTCCCACGGAGAAGTACGGGCCGACACGACCGGGATTCTGTAAAACATTCCCAGCGAGGGGCTAGATGGATCAGGTTAGGTTATATTACGTTATAGAAGTACATAACGTCCCCACCGAGAAGTAGGGTCCGACCCGCGAGGAATGTAGTAAAATACTAAATCCGAAATGTTCGGCTGCCTTAGGTTAGGATATGTAACGTTATAGAAGTATATAATGTTCCCACCGAGACGTACGGGGCTACACGAACGGGATTCTACAAAACATTCCCAGCGAGGGGCTAGATGGGTTAGGTTAGGTTATATTACGTTATAGACGCATATAATGTTCCCACCGAGAAGTAGGGGCCGACCCGCCAGTAATGATGTAAAATACTACATGCGAGATGTTAGATTGCCTTAGGGTAGGATATATAACGTTATAGACGTATATAATGTTCCCACGGAGAGGTACGGGCCAACACGGCCGGGATTCTGTATAACATTACCAGCGAAGGGCTAGATGGGTTAGGTTCGGTTATATTACGTTATAGACGCATATAATGTTCCCACCGAGAAGTAGGGTCCGACCCGCGAGGAATGTGGTAAAATACTAAATCCGAAATGTTCGGCTGCCTTAGGTTAGGATATGTAACGTTATAGAAGTATATAATGTTCCCACCGAGACGTACGGGGCTACACGAACGGGATTCTACAAAACATTCCCAGCGAGGGGCTAGATGGGTTAGGTTAGGTTATATTACGTTATAGACGCATATAATGTTCCCACCGAGAAGTAGGGGCCGACCTGCCAGGAACGTTGTAAAATACTACATCCGAGGTGAGAGGTTGCCTTAGGTTAGGATATATAACGTTATAGACGTATATAATGTTCCCACGGATAGGTACGGGCCAACACGACCGGGATTCTATAAAACATTACCAGCCAGGGGCTCGGTTGGTTAGGTTAGGATATATTACGTTATAGACGCATATAATGTTCCCACCGAGAAGTAGGGGCCGACCTGCCAGGAACGTTGTAAAATACTACATCCGAGGTGTGAGGTTGCCTTAGGTTATGATATATAACGTTATAGACGTATATAATGTTCCCACGGATAGGTACGGGCCAACACGACCGGGATTCTGTAAAACATTAGCAGCGAGCGGCTAGATGGGTTAGGTTAGGTTATATTACGTTATAGACGCATATAATGTTCCCACCGAGAAGTAGGAGCCGACCCGCCAGTTATGATGTAAAATACTACATGCGAGATGTTGGATTGCCTTAGGTTAGGATATATAAAGTTATAGACGTATATAATGTTCCCACGGATAGGTACGGGCCAACACGACCGGGATTCTGTAAAACATTACCAGCGAGGGGCTAGATGGGTTAGGTTAGGTTATATTACATTATAGACGTTTATAATGTTCCCACCTAGAAGTAGGTGCCGACCCGCCAGGATTGTTGTAAAATACTACATCCGAGGTGTGATGTTGCCTTAGGTTAGGATTATAACGTTATAGACGTATATAACGTTCCCACGGATAGGTACGGGCCAACACGACCGGGATTCTGTAAAACATTACCAGCGTGGGGATAGATAGGTTAGGTTAGGTTATATGACGTTATACACGTTTATAATGTTCCCACCTAGAAGTAGGTGCCGACCCGCCAGGATTGTTGTAAAATACTACATCCGAGGTGTGATGTTGCCTTAGGTTAGGATATATAACGTTATAGACGTATATAACGTTCCCACGGAGAAGTACGGGCCGACACGACCGGGATTCTGTAAAACATTCCCAACGAGGGGCTAGATGGATCAGGTTAGGTTATATTACGTTATAGAAGTACATAACGTCCCCACCGAGAAGTAGGGTCCGACCCGCGAGGAATGTAGTAAAATACTAAATCCGAAATGTTCGGCTGCCTTAGGTTAGGATATGTAACGTTATAGAAGTATATAATGTTCCCACCGAGACGTACGGTGCTACACGAACGGGATTCTACAAAACATTCCCAGCGAGGGGCTAGATGGGTTAGGTTAGGTTATATTACGTTATAGACGCATATAATGTTCCCACCGAGAAGTAGGGGCCGACCCGCCAGTAATGATGTAAAATACTACATGCGAGATGTTAGATTGCCTTAGGGTAGGATATATAACGTTATAGACGTATATAATGTTCCCACGGAGAGGTACGGGCCAACACGGCCGGGATTCTGTATAACATTACCAGCGAAGGGCTAGATGGGTTAGGTTCGGTTATATTACGTTATAGACGCATATAATGTTCCCACCGAGAAGTAGGGGCCGACCCGCCAGTTATGATGTAAAATACTACATCCGAGATGTTAGATTGCCTTAGGTTAGGATATATAACGTTATAGACGTATATAATGTTCCCACGGATAGGTACGGGCCAACACGACCGGGATTCTGTAAAACATTACCAGCGAGGGGCTAGATGGGTTAGGTTAGGTTATATTACATTATAGACGTTTATAATGTTCCCACCTAGAAGTAGGTGCCGACCCGCCAGGATTGTTGTAAAATACTACATCCGAGGTGTGATGTTGCCTTAGGTTAGGATTATAACGTTATAGACGTATATAACGTTCCCACGGATAGGTACGGGCCAACACGACCGGGATTCTGTAAAACATTACCAGCGTGGGGATAGATAGGTTAGGTTAGGTTATATGACGTTATACACGTTTATAATGTTCCCACCTAGAAGTAGGTGCCGACCCGCCAGGATTGTTGTAAAATACTACATCCGAGGTGTGATGTTGCCTTAGGTTAGGATATATAACGTTATAGACGTATATAACGTTCCCACGGAGAAGTACGGGCCGACACGACCGGGATTCTGTAAAACATTCCCAGCGAGGGGCTAGATGGATCAGGTTAGGTTATATTACGTTATAGAAGTACATAACGTCCCCACCGAGAAGTAGGGTCCGACCCGCGAGGAATGTAGTAAAATACTAAATCCGAAATGTTCGGCTGCCTTAGGTTAGGATATGTAACGTTATAGAAGTATATAATGTTCCCACCGAGACGTACGGAGCTACACGAACGGGATTCTACAAAACATTCCCAGCGAGGGGCTAGATGGGTTAGGTTAGGTTATATTACGTTATAGACGCATATAATGTTCCCACCGAGAAGTAGGGGCCGACCCGCCAGTAATGATGTAAAATACTACATCCGAGATGTTACATTGCCTTAGGGTAGGATATATAACGTTATAGACGTATATAATGTTCCCACGGAGAGGTACGGGCCAACACGGCCGGGATTCTGTATAACATTACCAGCGAAGGGCTAGATGGGTTAGGTTCGGTTATATTACGTTATAGACGCATATAATGTTCCCACCGAGAAGTAGGGGCCGACCTGCCAGGAACGTTGTAAAATACTACATCCGAGGTGTGAGGTTGCCTTAGGTTATGATATATAACGTTATAGACGTATATAATGTTCCCACGGATAGGTACGGGCCAACACGACCGGGATTCTGTAAAACATTAGCAGCGAGCGGCTAGATGGGTTAGGTTAGGTTATATTACGTTATAGACGCATATAATGTTCCCACCGAGAAGTAGGGGCCGACCCGCCAGTTATGATGTAAAATACTACATCCGAGATGTTAGATTGCCTTAGGTTAGGATATATAACGTTATAGACGTATATAATGTTCCCACGGATAGGTACGGGCCAACACGACCGGGATTCTGTAAAACATTACCAGCGAGGGGCTAGATGGGTTAGGTTAGGTTATATTACATTATAGACGTTTATAATGTTCCCACCTAGAAGTAGGTGCCGACCCGCCAGGATTGTTGTAAAATACTACATCCGAGGTGTGATGTTGCCTTAGGTTAGGATTATAACGTTATAGACGTATATAACGTTCCCACGGATAGGTACGGGCCAACACGACCGGGATTCTGTAAAACATTACCAGCGTGGGGATAGATAGGTTAGGTTAGGTTATATGACGTTATACACGTTTATAATGTTCCCACCTAGAAGTAGGTGCCGACCCGCCAGGATTGTTGTAAAATACTACATCCGAGGTGTGATGTTGCCTTAGGTTAGGATATATAACGTTATAGACGTATATAACGTTCCCACGGAGAAGTACGGGCCGACACGACCGGGATTCTGTAAAACATTCCCAGCGAGGGGCTAGATGGATCAGGTTAGGTTATATTACGTTATAGAAGTACATAACGTCCCCACCGAGAAGTAGGGTCCGACCCGCGAGGAATGTAGTAAAATACTAAATCCGAAATGTTCGGCTGCCTTAGGTTAGGATATGTAACGTTATAGAAGTATATAATGTTCCCACCGAGACGTACGGGGCTACACGAACGGGATTCTACAAAACATTCCCAGCGAGGGGCTAGATGGGTTAGGTTAGGTTATATTACGTTATAGACGCATATAATGTTCCCACCGAGAAGTAGGGGCCGACCCGCCAGTAATGATGTAAAATACTACATGCGAGATGTTAGATTGCCTTAGGGTAGGATATATAACGTTATAGACGTATATAATGTTCCCACGGATAGGTACGGGCCAACACGACCGGGATTCTGTAAAACATTACCAGCGAGGGGCTAGATGGGTTAGGTTCGGTTATATTACGTTATAGACGCATATAATGTTCCCACCGAGAAGTAGGGGCCGACCTGCCAGGAACGTTGTAAAATACTACATCCGAGGTGTGAGGTTGCCTTAGGTTATGATATATAACGTTATAGACGTATATAATGTTCCCACGGATAGGTACGGGCCAACACGACCGGGATTCTGTAAAACATTAGCAGCGAGCGGCTAGATGGGTTAGGTTAGGTTATATTACGTTATAGACGCATATAATGTTCCCACCGAGAAGTAGGGGCCGACCCGCCAGTTATGATGTAAAATACTACATCCGAGATGTTAGATTGCCTTAGGTTAGGATATATAACGTTATAGACGTATATAATGTTCCCAACGAGTGGTACGGTCCCGCACGGCCGGGATTCTATAAAACATTACCAGCCAGGGGCTCGGTTGGTTAGGTTAGGTTATATTACGTTATAAACGCATATAATGTTCCCACCGAAAAGTAGGGGCCGACCCGCTAGTTATGATGTAAAATAATACATCCGAGATGTTAGATTGCCTTAGGTTAGGATATATAACGTTATAGACGTAAATAATGTTCGAACGGATAGGTACGGGCCAACACGACCGGGATTCTGTAAAACATTACCAGCGTGGGGATAGGTAGGTTAGGTTAGGTTATATGACGTTATACACGTTTATAATGTTCCCACCTAGAAGTAGGTGCCGACACGCCAGGATTGTTGTGAAATACTACATCCGAGGTGTGATGTTGCCTTAGGTTAGGATATATAACGTTATAGACGTATATAACGTTCCCACGGAGAAGTACGGGGCTACACGAACGGGATTCTACAAAACATTCCCAGCGAGGGGCTAGATGGGTTAGGTTAGGTTATATTACGTTATAGACGCATATAATGTTCCCACCGAGAAGTAGGGGCCGACCTGCCAGGAACGTTGTAAAATACTACATCCGAGGTGAGAGGTTGCCTTAGGTTATGATATATAACGTTATAGACGTATATAATGTTCCCACGGATAGGTACGGGCCAACACGACCGGGATTCTGTAAAACATTAGCAGCGAGCGGCTAGATGGGTTAGGTTAGGTTATATTACGTTATAGACGCATATAATGTTCCCACCGAGAAGTAGGGGCCGACCCGCCAGTTATGATGTAAAATACTACATCCGAGATGTTAGATTGCCTTAGGTTAGGATATATAACGTTATAGACGTATATAATGTTCCCACGGATAGGTACGGGCCAACACGACCGGGATTCTGTAAAACATTACCAGCGAGGGGCTAGATGGGTTAGGTTAGGTTATATTACATTATAGACGTTCATAATGTTCCCACCTAGAAGTAGGTGCCGACCCGCCAGGATTGTTGTGAAATACTACATCCGAGGTGTGATGTTGCCTTAGGTTAGGATTATAACGTTATAGACGTATATAACGTTCCCACGTAGAGGTACGGGCCGACACGACCGGGATTCTGTAAAACATTACCAGCGAGCGGCTAGATGGGTTAGGTTAGGTTATATTACATTATAGACGTTCATAATGTTCCCACCTAGAAGTAGGTGCCGACCCGCCAGGATTGTTGTGAAATACTACATCCGAGGTGTGATGTTGCCTTAGGTTAGGATTATAACGTTATAGACGTATATAACGTTCGCACGGAGAAGTACGGGCCGACACGACCGGGATTCTGTAAAACATTCCCAGCGAGGGGCTAGATGGATTAGGTTAGGTTATATTACGTTATAGAAGTACATAACGTCCCCACGGAGAAGTAGGGTCCGACCCGCGAGGAATGTAGTAAAATACTAAATCCGAAATGTTCGGCTGCCTTAGGTTAGGATATGTAACGTTATAGAAGTATATAATGTTCCCACCGAGACGTACGGGGCTACACGAACGGGATTCTACAAAACATTCCCAGCGAGGGGCTAGATGGGTTAGGTTAGGTTATATTACGTTATAGACGCATATAATGTTCCCACCGGGAAGTAGGGGCCGACCCGCCAGTAATGATGTAAAATACTACATCCGAGATGTTAGATTGCCTTAGGGTAGGATATATAACGTTATAGACGTATGTAATGTTCCCACGGAGAGGTACGGGCCAACACGGCCGGGATTCTGTATAACATTACCAGCGAAGTGCTAGATGGGTTAGGTTCGGTTATATTACGTTATAGACGCATATAATGTTCCCACCGAGAAGTAGGGGCCGACCCGCCAGTTATGATGTAAAATACTACATCCGAGATGTTAGATTGCCTTAGGTTAGGATATATAACGTTATAGACGTATATAACGTTCCCACGTAGAGGTACGGGCCGACACGACCGGGATTCTGTAAAACATTACCAGCGAGCGGCTAGATCGGTTAGGTTAGGTTATATTACGTTATAGAAGTACATAACGTCCCCACCGAGAAGTAGGGGCCGACCCGCCGGGAATGTTGTAAAATACTATATCCGAGGTGTGAGGTTGCCTTAGGTTAGGATATATAACGTTATAGACGTATATAATGTTCCCACGGATAGGTACGGGCCAACACGACCGGGATTCTGTAAAACATTACCAGCGAGGGGCTAGATGGGTTAGGTTAGGTTATATTACGTCATAGACGCATATAATGTTCCCACCGAGATGTAGGGGCCGACCTGCCAGGAACGTTGTAAAATACTACATCCGAGGTGTGATGTTGCCTTAGGTTAGGATATATAACGTTATAGACGTTTATAATGTTCCCACGGATAGGTACGGGCCAACAGGACCGGGATTCTGTAAAACATTACCAGCGTGGGGATAGATAGGTTAGGTTAGGTTATATGACGTTATACACGTTTATAATGTTCCCACGTAGAAGTAGGTGCCGACCCGCCAGGATTGTTGTAAAATACTACATCCGAGGTGTGATGTTGCCTTAGGTTAGGATTATAACGTTATAGACGTATATAAGGTTCCCACGGAGAAGTACGGGCCGACACGACCGGGATTCTGTAAAACATTCCCAGCGAGGTGCTAGATGGATTAGGTTAGGTTATATTACGTTATAGACGTATATAATGTTGCCAGCGAGAAGTAGGGGCCGACCCGCCAGGAATGTTGTAAAATACTATATCCGAGGTGTGAGGTTGCCTTAGGTTAGGATTATAACGTTATAGACGTATATAATGTTCCCAACGAGTGGTACGGTCCCACACGGCCGGGATTCTATAAAACATTACCAGCCAGGGGCTCGGTTGGTTAGGTTAGGTTATATTACGTTATAAACGCATATAATGTTCCCACCGAAAAGGAGGGGCCGACCCGCCAGTTATGATGTAAAATAATACATCCGAGGTGTTAGGTTGCCTTAGGTTAGGATGTATAACGTTGTAGACGTATCTAATGTCCCCACGGAGAGGTACTGTCCGACATGAATGAGATTCTGTAACACATTACCAGCGAAGGGCTAGATGGGTTAGGTTAGGTTATATTACGTTATAGACGTATATAATGTTGACAGCGAGAAGTAGGGGCCGACCCGCCAGGAATGTTGTAAAATACTATATCCGAGGTGTGAGGTTGCCTTAGGTTAGGATTATAACGTTATAGACGTATATAATGTTCCCACGGAGAGGTACGGTCCCACACGGCCGGGATTCTATAAAACATTACCAGCCAGGGGCTCGGTTGGTTAGGTTAGGTTATATTACGTTATAGACACATATAATGTTCCCACCGAGAAGTAGGGCCCGACCTGCCAGTTATGATGTAAAATACTACATCCGAGATGTTAGATTGCCTTAGGTTAGGATATATAACGTTATAGACGTATATAATGTTCCCACGGATAGGTACGTGCCAACACGACCGGGATTCTGTAAAACATTAGCAGCGAGCGGCCAGATGGGTTAGGTTAGGTTATATTACGTTATAGAAGTACATAACCTCCCCACCGAGAAGTAGGGTCCGACCCGCGAGGAATGTGGTAAAATACTAAATCCGAAATGTTCGGCTGCCTTAGGTTAGGATATGTAACGTTATAGAAGTATATAATGTTCCCACCGAGACGTACGGGGTTACACGAACGGGATTCTACAAAACATTCCCAGCGAGGGGCTAGATGGGTTAGGTTAGGTTATAGTACGTTATAGACGTGTATAATGTTGCCACCGAGAAGTACGGACCGACCCGCCAGTAATGTTGTAAAATACTACATCCGAGATGTTAGGTTGCCTTACGTTAGGATTTTAACGTTATAGACGTTTATAATGTTCCCACGGATAGGTACGGGCCAACACGACCGGGATTCTGTAAAACATTACCAGCGAGGGGCTAGATGGGTTAGGTTAGGTTATATTACATTATAGACGTTTATAATGTTCCCACCTAGAAGTAGGTGCCGACCCGCCAGGATTGTTGTAAAATACTGCATCCGAGGTGTGATGTTGCCTTAGGTTAGGATTATAACGTTATAGACGTATATAACGTTCCCACGTAGAGGTACGGGCCGACACGACCGGGATTCTGTAAAACATTACCAGCGAGCGGCTAGATGGGTTAGGTTAGGTTATATTACGTTATAGACGCATATAATGTTCCCACCGAGAAGTAGGGGCCGACCCGCCAGTTATGATGTAAAATACTACATCCG